>OZ025303.1:147134415-147734415 GCA_964019185.1 Maratus speculifer
ATCATTTTGGAGCCAGTTCAAGAAAATACACGAAGATGATTCTATTGCCGCTGAGGATAAGATGCAGTATCTATTCCAATGTATGGAACCAAAATCAAAAGCGGAGCGTTTAATATCAAGCTATCCAGCTACCGCGGAAAATTATCCGAAGGCTATCGATCAATTAAAACAGAGGTTTGGACGAGATGATCTTCTTGTGCAAATTTACGTCAGGGAATTATTAACCCTCGTAATGAAAAATGCCACTGCGCCTAAAATGAAAGTTGACTTAGCCTCTTTATACGATGAATTAGAAAGCAAACTTCGTGCCTTAGAAAGTTTGGGAAGAACTCAAGAAAAGTATGGAGACTTTCTCATGCCCTTGGTTGAGAGCTGCTTGCCTGAAGAAGTTCTTTTGACCTGGGAAAGAAGCCGAAATCATGATACATATTCCAGTGAGAATTCCAGAACTTTAAAAAAACTGATGGACTTTCTACGCCAAGAAGTTCAAGGAGATGAAATGGTATTTTTAGCAAGAAAAGGTTTTGATTATGTTGTTAGAAAAAAAGACATTTCATCTGAAATTATTAGCAAACCTGATCCAGCCACCGCCTCTGCATTGGTGAGTATAGAAAATAAAGGTAAGAAAAACAATTGCATATTCTGTGATAGGTTTCACCCCTCTAATAAATGTTTTGGGGCTAAAAAAATGTCTTTAACTGAAAAACAAAAAGTTTTGTTAAAAAGGGGGATTTGTTTCACTTGTTTGCAAAAAGCTGGTCATCTGAGTAGGAATTGTAATATTAAAAATAAATTAAAATGTAATTATTGCCATAAACCTCATTTTGAAATAATGTGTCCAGAACAAAATATAAATAATAATCAAGATGATACTTTAAAATCTGAAAATTCTCTTTCTAATTGTAGTAGAAATAAAGTTGTGTATATGCAAACGCTTGGCGTGCGCATTCGATCGCAAGGTCGCCAAAAAGTCGTACGCGCACTGCTGGATTCAGCGAGCCAAAGTAGTTACGTAAGCGAGAGAATAACGAAATCACTAAAAATGCATCCTATAAGAAAAGAAATAATTATTCACGCGCTGTTTGGGGGGGATGAAACGAAACCTAAAAAACATGATGTGTTTTCTGTAGAAATCAGTGAATTAGATGGAAATAATGCGTTTTGTTTTGAAGCATTTTCTGAAAAAAAGATTTGCGGATTTGTACCTAAAATTAAAGATTATAGAATCTTAAATGAATTAAAAAGAAATAAAATAAATCTATCTGATGATTTTTGTAAGGAATCTGAAATTGATCTTTTGGTGGGGGCTGATATGATAGGAAAATTATTGACAGGAAATTTAATTCAATTAAATTGCGATTTGACTGCCATAGAAACCAAGCTCGGTTGGACAGTAATGGGGAAACAAACGTGTGGCAAGAAACATAACGTTTTGACAACATTGTCTATGCACGTTAGAAATATTCCTTTGAATGAATTATGGGAACTTGAAACCATAGGAATTTCTGACCCCATTCAGAATTTTGAAAAACGGGAAAACTTTGATTTAAACGATTTTAAGAAAAAAATGAAAATTCTTCCCGATGGCAGATATGAAGTAGGGCTTCCATGGAAGTGTAATTTTAAGAACTTGCCCGACAATAAAGTTTTAGCTTGGAAGAGATATGAAAAAATGATCAATAAATTGAAATGTGGGGGATTTTTCGATGAATATCAGGAAGTATTTAAGAATTGGGAAAAAATGAATATTATTGAACGTGTTCCAGAAAATGAATTAAGTAATAAATGTCATTATTTACCGCAGAGGCCCGTTATCAGGTTAGATAAGGAAACCACAAAAATACGCCCTGTATTTGATGCGTCTGCTTCTGAGAAAGGGAAACCCTCGTTAAATGAATGTTTGTATAAAGGCATTAATCTTATAGAATTAATACCTGATATTCTTGATCGTTTTAGAATGTATCCTATCGGTATAACTGCAGATATAGAAAAGGCTTATTTAATGTTATCTGTTATGCCTAAAGATAGAGATTTTCTTAGATTCTATTTCCCATGTAATGAAGGACAATTGATTTATAGACATTGTAGAGTTGTATTTGGTGTATCTTCTAGCTCTTATTTACTAAGTGCATCTATAATGCATCTTTTAGAAAACAGTCCTTCTGAATATAAGGAAACTGCTGAAAAATTAAAATGTTCATTTTATGTAGATAATTGTGTATCAGGTGTTTTTAACATTAATGAAGCTGAAATGTTTATTGAAAATGCAAAGTTATTAATGTCTAAAGGGTGTTTCAATTTGCGTTGTTTTGAAAGCAATGTAGCTTGCAAGAATGTTGATAAACATTCTGGGGATACTTCAGTTTTGGGGATTATTTGGAATTTAGATAATGATTCTTTGAAATGTTGTTTAGATTTAGAAACCTTAACGTGTGAAAGGAAAATTACTAAGAGATTAATTTTGAGCATTGTGCAAAAGATTTTTGATCCTATCGGCTTATTCTCTCCTGCTACATTGCTTCCAAAATTATTGCTACAAGACTCATGGAAACAGAAAATCCCATGGGATCAAGAATTACCTTGTAACATTGTGAGTGCTTTTCTAAAATGGTTGAAGAATATTGATGTTTTAAAAGAAGTAGCTATACCTCGATACTTAGAAATTAACGCTTCATCTGAACTTCATGTTTTTGTTGATGCGAGTAAAGGGGCATATGCAGCATGTGTCTTCGCTAGATCAATAATTGATTCCGAAGTCAAGGTTACGCTTGTTAGAGCGAAGTCTAGGGTTGCTCCTCTCAAAACTTTGAGCATGCCGCGTTTAGAGTTAATGGCTTGTTGTATAGGTACTCGACTTGCGATTTCTATCGTCAAGGCAATAAATATGCCAGGTCTAAAAATCACATTCTGGTCAGATTCTACTACCGTAATTTGGTGGATAAAGGAACATGGAAATTGGTCGGTTTTCGTGAGCAACAGAGTCAAAGAAATTCGGCAGATGTCCAATATAGAGTCATGGAAGCACGTTCCAGGAAATTTGAATATAGCTGATATACTTTCACGTGGATGTTCTCCACAGAAAATGCTTAGTTCGCGATGGTGGGAAGGTCCTAAGTGGTTAAAAGAAAATCCTGAATGTTGGCCAATTGGCGCGATTGACTGTCAGCCAAAAGATGTTGATTTAGAAAGAAAAAGGGTCGAAATTACGAATATTGATCTAGCTAAAGACGCACCCCTTTGGCTCTTAGATAATATATCTAATTAGATATATTATCTAAGAGCCAAAGGGGTGCGTCTTTAGCTAGATCAATATTCGTAATTTCGACCCTTTTTCTTTCTAAATCAACATCTTTTGGCTGACAGTCAATCGCGCCAATTGGCCAACATTCAGGATTTTCTTTTAACCACTTAGGACCTTCCCACCATCGCGAACTAAGCATTTTCTGTGGAGAACATCCACGTGAAAGTATATCAGCTATATTCAAATTTCCTGGAACGTGCTTCCATGACTCTATATTGGACATCTGCCGAATTTCTTTGACTCTGTTGCTCACGAAAACCGACCAATTTCCATGTTCCTTTATCCACCAAATTACGGTAGTAGAATCTGACCAGAATGTGATTTTGGTCAGATTCTACTACCGTAATTTGGTGGATAAAGGAACATGGAAATTGGTCGGTTTTCGTGAGCAACAGAGTCAAAGAAATTCGGCAGATGTCCAATATAGAGTCATGGAAGCACGTTCCAGGAAATTTGAATATAGCTGATATACTTTCACGTGGATGTTCTCCACAGAAAATGCTTAGTTCGCGATGGTGGGAAGGTCCTAAGTGGTTAAAAGAAAATCCTGAATGTTGGCCAATTGGCGCGATTGACTGTCAGCCAAAAGATGTTGATTTAGAAAGAAAAAGGGTCGAAATTACGAATATTGATCTAGCTAAAGACGCACCCCTTTGGCTCTTAGATAATATATCTAATTATGATAAGATGATAAGAATATTTGCTTGGATTCTGAGATTTGTAAATAATTGCCGAAATATTTCTAAGTGGTGTAAAGATTCTAATCTTACTCAAAATGAAATTGAAAATTCTGAAAAATATCTAATTCGTTTAGTTCAGAGCTGTTATTTGTATAATAAAAGGTCATTAAATGATATTGTAACATTCACAGATGATAATGGAATTTTAAGAATAAAAACTAAAATAACTGAAAGAAATGACCGAGAATCATTTTTGTATCCAATATTGTTGCCAGGTAAATGTGAATTTACTAAGTTATTGATTAGATCAGTACACCAAAAGAATTGTCATGCAGGGATAAGAACAATGCAATCTTTAATAAGAGAAAGATTTTGGATAATTAGAGCTAGAAGAACTATTAAAAATGTATTGTACGACTGTATTACATGTAAACGTTTTAAGGTAAAGTCTTTGTCAAGCGAACCAACACCTTTGCCACCAGATCGCGTAATAGATTGTGCTGTCTTTGAAATTATTGGAGTAGACTTAGCCGGGCCTTTATTTCTAAAAAATGGCGAGAAAGTTTGGATAGCATTGTTTACTTGTGCCGTTTATCGCGCAGTTCATCTTGAACTAGTCAATTCGCTATCTTCTGATGCTTTCCTGCTAGCACTTAGACGTTTTATAGCTAGACGCGGTAGGCCCAGCACTATTTATTGTGATAACGGAACAAACTTTAGGGGGGCTTCCAATGAACTTTCGAAATTAAATTGGGATAAAATTTTAAAAGAAACCATGACGCATAAAATTGTTTGGAAATTTATACCTCCCACCGCAGCTTGGTGGGGAGGCTGGTGGGAAAGGTTAGTTCGCATTGTAAAAGAATTGTTAGTACGTACTTTAGGTAGATCTGTATTGACTTATGAAGAATTGAATACACTTATATGTGATTGTGAATCTGTGATTAACTGCAGACCTCTAACCTATATCTCAGAGGACCCATTGGAGCTAGTGCCTCTCACACCCGCTATGTTTCTTACTGAAAATCGAAGTTTCAGCAATTCGGATATTATCGAATTAGATTCTCAAAGCTTAAGGAGGAGGTTGAATTACAGAGCTAAACTTCTTACAGATTTTAGGCAACGTTTTAGAAAGGAATACCTCAGCGAATTAGTTCAAAAACATACTGAGAAACATACACGTGAACCGCGAGTGGGAGAAGTAGTCTTAGTTGGAGATGATAACAAAAAACGTTTATTTTGGCCTTTAGCAAAGGTGATTCATTTAATTCCAGGACGGGATGGTAAAGTTCGTGCTGTTAAGTTGAAAACTCAGCACGACACGGTTTTACGTCCGGTGCAGCGCATTTTTCCTTTGGAAATATATTCGAATGAAATGATTGAAATTGCATCCAAACTGTCGGGTGAAGAGAAAACTAGTTCCAGTGAGCATGATGATCATGAAAATGTGTCTTCTCCTGATAGTGTCATACTTAAGAAATATACCTCTTCTGGAAGATGTGTAAAAGCTCCAAAGAGGTTGGATCTTTTTAATAATAATTGTTATGTATTTGAAACTCTCCCCAAGTTTCAAAGGGGGGAGGATGTTGTAAAATGAAATGAAGTGAAACTAATAGAACGCGCTATGCGTAAAATAAGAAAATGAAAATATCGTCTGATTTTATTTTGTTGTTATTCGAAGAACTTTGACAAGTGTATGAGAACGATTGAGTTCTCTGAATGTAATGAAGGAATGTGCCTTTTAGATGGAATTAAACTACATTTTTTATAATATATGGACTTTTAGATGAATTTGAACTTAGAATAAGTTTATCTCAACAGATGATTTTCGATTTTAATTCAAAGCTCCGCGCATCGCATAGATGCAACCCGCAAATGAAGACTTGCATGGTTAGTAAGTAATTTTTAAACTAACCCTATTTTCGAATTCTAACAAAAATAAAATCAAACAGATAATGTATTAATCGTATTTATTAAAATAGTATTTATTACAGATTAATATTCTGTGATAAATACTACTTTTACCAATCTATATTTTACCATTTAAAACCATTCCAGTTAATAAATAAAAGAATATTTTACATTACACTCAGAACTAACAATTCAAATTTTCATTTAAAACTCACTAGCTTCAAAATTACTTACACCTTTAGCTCACACACACAAAAAAAAAAAAAAAAAAAAAAAAAAAAAATTATCTTTTAATTGAATAATTAAACTTTTCCAATTTTTTTTCTTGCAAAATAAAATCAAACAGATAATGTATTAATCGTATTTATTAAAATAGTATTTATTACAGATTAATAATCTGTGATAAATACTACTTTTACCAATCTATATTTTACCATTTAAAACCATTCCAGTTAATAAATAAAAGAATATTTTACATTACACTCAGAACTAACAATTCAAATTTTCATTTAAAACTCACCAGCTTCAAAATTACTTACACCTTTAGCTCACACACACACACAAAAAAAAAAAAAAAAAAAAAAAAAAAAAAAAAAAAAATTATCTTTTAATTGAATAATTAAACTTTTCCAATTTTTTTTCTTGCAAAATAAAATCAAACAGATAATGTATTAATCGTATTTATTAAAATAGTATTTATTACAGATTAATAATCTGTGATAAATACTACTTTTACCAATCTATATTTTACCATTTAAAACCATTCCAGTTAATAAATAAAAGAATATTTTACATTACACTCAGAACTAACAATTCGAATTTTCATTTAAAACTCACTAGCTTCAAAATTACTTACACCTTTAGCTCACACAAAAAAAAAAAAAAAAAAAAAAAAAAAAAAAAAAAAAAAAAAATTATCTTTTAATTGAATAATTAAACTTTTCCAATTTTTTTTCTTGCAAAATAAAATCAAACAGATAATGTATTAATCGTATTTATTAAAATAGTATTTATTACAGATTAATAATCTGTGATAAATACTACTTTTACCAATCTATATTTTACCATTTAAAACCATTCCAGTTAATAAATAAAAGAATATTTTACATTACACTCAGAACTAACAATTCGAATTTTCATTTAAAACTCACTAGCTTCAAAATTACTTACACCTTTAGCTCACACACAAAAAAAAAAAAAAAAAATAAAAAAAAAAAAAAAAAAAAAAAAAAAAATTATCTTTTAATTGAATAATTAAACTTTTCCAATTTTTTTTCTTGCAAAATAAAATCAAACAGATAATGTATTAATCGTATTTATTAAAATAGTATTTATTACAGATTAATAATCTGTGATAAATACTACTTTTACCAATCTATATTTTACCATTTAAAACCATTCCAGTTAATAAATAAAAGAATATTTTACATTACACTCAGAACTAACAATTCGAATTTTCATTTAAAACTCACTAGCTTCAAAATTACTTACACCTTTAGCTCACACACACACACACAAAAAAAAAAAAAAAAAAAAAAAAATTATCTTTTAATTGAATAATTAAACTTTTCCAATTTTTTTTCTTGCAAAATAAAATCAAACAGATAATGTATTAATCGTATTTATTAAAATAGTATTTATTACAGATTAATAATCTGTGATAAATACTACTTTTACCAATCTATATTTTACCATTTAAAACCATTCCAGTTAATAAATAAAAGAATATTTTACATTACACTCAGAACTAACAATTCGAATTTTCATTTAAAACTCACTAGCTTCAAAATTACTTACACCTTTAGCTCACACACACACAAAAAAAAAAAAAAAAAAAAAAAAAAAATTATCTTTTAATTGAATAATTAAACTTTTCCAATTTTTTTTCTTGCAAAATAAAATCAAACAGATAATGTATTAATCGTATTTATTAAAATAGTATTTATTACAGATTAATAATCTGTGATAAATACTACTTTTACCAATCTATATTTTACCATTTAAAACCATTCCAGTTAATAAATAAAAGAATATTTTACATTACACTCAGAACTAACAATTCGAATTTTCATTTAAAACTCACTAGCTTCAAAATTACTTACACCTTTAGCTCACACACACACAAAAAAAAAAAAAAAAAAAAAAAAAAAAAAAAAATTATCTTTTAATTGAATAATTAAACTTTTCCAATTTTTTTTCTTGCAAAATAAAATCAAACAGATAATGTATTAATCGTATTTATTAAAATAGTATTTATTACAGATTAATAATCTGTGATAAATACTACTTTTACCAATCTATATTTTACCATTTAAAACCATTCCAGTTAATAAATAAAAGAATATTTTACATTACACTCAGAACTAACAATTCGAATTTTCATTTAAAACTCACTAGCTTCAAAATTACTTACACCTTTAGCTCACACACACACAAAAAAAAAAAAAAAAAAAAAAAATAATAATAATAATTGTAATTTAAGAAATTACCCCAACCATTTGAAAAATGTTTCACTCGATACATTCATCTATCATTTTAAGCTAAATACCAGTTGTTTTATTGTGTATTATCCGTGCCACTGCTATAAATGACTTTATACATGCTGCAATTTGAAGGTACGGTTCGTTTAAGTTATATCACTCTATTGTCGCCAAGCATAAAAGTTGGCGACGAAAGAAACATTTCAAACTATTTAACATTGTTGGTGCAAAAGTAATCATTATTAAAATACAGCTTTGGCATATACTGTTATACTTGTAAGACTTTGGCATATATTGTTTGATTTTACAGAGCAGAATTTTGGTGATGGAGGTTTTAAACCAAAATCGATCGCAGCAGATGCATCTGTGAATGGGTCCATCAGACATCGAATCAAAAAAGTTTTTTCCCAGTTTTTCCCAAGCCGATTGCTTTTTAGTTTTCTTTTTAGGTGGTGGAAAATCAAGAGTAATAGCTATAACATTTTCCGGCTTGTTAGAATCACTATTGGCACTCAAATTTTCCTGGTTAGAACCGACCGATAGTAAAACGCCATGGCTAGTGGATTGGTCGCCCTGGCGACATGATGTTTTACAATTAATCGGTTCGGCATTAAATTGCTTCCTTTTTCGTGATCGCCTTTCAACACGTAATTGGTTTTCAGCGGCTCAATAATCTTTTGATTTTATCATTTTCTGCATTGAAAGACGTTTTTGCGCCAAACCAAATACAGTATTACTCAGTTATCCCGTCGACCAATTTCGCCAAATGATACGAATCGCCAAACTAATAAGCAACTTATACATGTTGACTGTGTTTAATATCATTGAATGCGATATTCACGTTCATTCATTTCTTTGGCTTCGGCTTTTTCCGTATCTGTTAATTTCCGTCTACCCATTTTTAAATTTGTTAGTTTTCTCCTTTATTACAATGATTTTAACCATTTTAATTTACTATTCAAATAAAAATTCTTCTAAAAGTAAAGAATTTAATTTAAATTCAAATAAAAACTCTTCTAAAAGTAAAGAAATTAATTTAAATTCAAAAGTGACCACATCATTCAAAAGTGGTAACATCATTCAAAAGTGGTAACATCATCGGGTCCATTCTCCCGAAAACAACAACCATTTTTCAAATGGTTAAAAAAAAAAAAAATTATCTTTTAATTGAATAATTAAACTTTTCCAATTTTTTTTCTTGCAAAATAAAATCAAACAGATAATGTATTAATCGTATTTATTAAAATAGTATTTATTACAGATTAATAATCTGTGATAAATACTACTTTTACCAATCTATATTTTACTATTTAAAACCATTCCAGTTAATAAATAAAAGAATATTTTACATTATACTCAGAACTAACAATTCGAATTTTCATTTAAAACTCACTAGCTTCAAAATTACTTACACCTTTAGCTCACACACACAAAAAAAAAAAAAAAAAAAAAAAATTATCTTTTAATTGAATAATTAAACTTTTTCAAATTTTTTTCTTGCAAAATAAAATCAAACAGATAATGTATTAATAGTATTTATTAAAATAGTATTTATTACAGATTAATAATCTGTAATAAATACGAATTTTCATTTAAAACTCACTAGCTTCAAAATTACTTACACCTTTAGCTCACAAAAAAAAAAAAAAAAAAAAAAAAAAATTATCTTTTAATTGAATAATTAAACTTTTTCAAATTTTTTTCTTGCAAAATAAAATCAAACAGATAATGTATTAATTGTATTTATTAAAATAGTATTTATTACAGATTAATAATCTGTAATAAATACTACTTTTACCAATCTATATTTTACCATTTAAAACCATTCCAGTTAATAAATAAAAGAATATTTTACATTATACTCAGAACTAACAATTCGAATTTTCATTTAAAACTCACTAGCTTCAAAATTACTTACACCTTTAGCTCACAAAAGAAAAAAAAAAAAAAAAACAATTATCTTTTAATTGAATAATTAAACTTTTTAAAATTTTTTTCTTGCAAAATAAAATCAAACAGATAATGTATTAATAGTATTTATTACAGTTTAATAATCTGTAATAAATATTACTTTTACCAATCTCTATTTTACCATTTAAAACCATTCCAGTTAATAAATAAAAGAATATTTTACATTATACTCAGAACTAACAATTCTAATTTTTATTTAAAACTCACTAGCTTCAAAATTACTTAATTTTAGCTTACAAAAAAAAAAAAAAAAAAAAAAAAAAAAAAAAAACTATTTTTTAATTGAATAACTAAACTTTTTTAAAGTTTTTCTTGCAAAACAAAATTAAACCGCTATTTTCAATAATCTGTAATAATTATATTTTAATCAATCTATATTTTACCGTTTAAAACTATTCTAATTATTAAGCAAAAGACTATTGCACATTGACTTGACATCTAACAATTCGAATTCTTATTTAAAACTCACTAGCTTATAAAATTACATGCCTTTATCTAAAAAAAAAATACTAATAAAATAAAATAAAATAAAATAAAATACATAAATAAATAAATAAAATTTACCCATTAACTCTTAACTGAGTAACTAAATTTTTTCAAAAACTTGTAAAATTTCTCGCAAAATAAAATTAAACCGCTATCTTTAATAATCTCACATTAATACAATTTTAATTAATGTATATTTTACCCCCCCCCCAAAATGAAATTTACCTTAAAAATAAAATTTACCATTTACCTCTTAACTGAATAACTAAACTTAAGAAAAAACTTCTCGAATAATAAAATTAAACCGCTATCTTTAATAATCTGAAATAAATGCAGTTTCAATCAACTGAGTAACTAAATTTTTTCAAAAACTCATAAAATTTCTCTCAAAATAAAATTAAACCGCTATCTTTAATAATCTCACATAAATACAATTTTAATTAATGTATAATTTACCCCCCCCCCCCCCCAAAAAAAAAATGAAATTTACCTTAAAAATAAAATTTACCATTTATCTCTTAATTGAATAACTAAACTTAAGAAAAAGAATTCTCGCATAACAAAATTAAACCGCTATCTTTAATAATCTGAAATAAATACAGTTTCAATCAATTTATATTTTACCATTTAACCATTCCAGTTATTCTAAACAAAGGAATATTTTACATTATACTCAGCTCCAACAATTCGATTTTTTTTTGTTTAAAAATCACTAGCTTTGAGAAAAAAGCATCAAGAGATTTAAATTTAAGAATCACTTGAAACGATTTACTCTTTTCATCCAGCTCTCGATATTGGTTTATTTGTTTTATTTTTTCCTTGCTCTGCTGACTTTATTGAATCCTTTACAAATATATATGCAAATACTTTATCAAATAAATCTTCCTAAATCTTTTTTCAATGAAAGCAAATTCAATTTACCTTTATGATATCGAACTGTAATGTGCTCTATATGCAAAACCCATTTCCGGCGAAATATCCATTTTATGAAGAAAGTGCTTAGAAGGAGATTGAATTAGTAATCAGTGTGAGCAAACATAATTCACACTCTCTTTTCAACAAAATATCTCATATTTATTAAAAACTAAGCAATTATAAAGACAAGATTAAGATGATACAGCAAAAATACATTTAAATATAGAATTATTAATACTAATCATAAATCAATAAATATCATAATAGAGATTCAGGGTTCGCACAACTTTACCAGAAATTTTTTACAGTATTTTCAAAGTATTTCATTGTGGAAAAATATTGTAAAACTTGAGAATAAAGGTGGTGGTTGCGAATTCTTTTTCTTAAAAATTAAATATAAATTTTCTTATCATTAATAGTGGTGCCAGAGTCCTTGGAAATTCCAAGGAGTGTGCGAACCTTTCCGTGATTATATTTAAATAATGTGAGCATAAAGAGATATAAATAATACATAGCTGCCAACGTTTACGCATTTTTCCTACCACAAAAAATTTATAGTAAATATTGTCCTATTTAATCGTCAAATTCTTATGATTAAACAAATGGAAAGTCTCTGTACAATTTTAGTGGTAGCAAAAATTCTTCTAATAAGGAGAATGGTATGCAAATACTTTTGTGCAGTTTTGTATATGAGGTATAGATTTATATATAAAGAGTAATATGCAAAAAACTAATTAAATTTAGAAGCGTACAACCGAATTTTAAAACGTACCTTACAGCAATTATTACGCAAAGACAGAACTGTAAACTATTTATTTTGTGTGTCCCTGTAAATTTACCACTGCCACGTCAGCCAGTGGTGACTGACACTGAACTTAACATTTAGGTCGCTTCAGTCACGGGTGACTGACAGCCTAAAATATTATAAACAATTTGAAAAAAATACATTGTTTTAAGTAATTACTGATTTTTTTTTAATTTGCTTAACTTTTATTTATTAAAGGATTATATTATATATATAAAACCCCTCCGTGTATAACAATTCCGGGGTCAACCTATCCACAAGAAAAATAAACTCATTCACCAATGAAAACGTTTCATAGTCGTAATGGAGCGTTCTCATTGGTCAGATTTACAGTAGGAGCTGAAAATGACGTCACTACATTTTACTTCATTTTGAAATCTTTCCACGATTTCAAAAAGTACACTGTTAAAAATTTGATCCATTTGCTGCAGTGGCACTCCACAGCTTTTATGGAATATCTCTTTTATGACCAATGAGAATGCTCCATAACACAGTAAAGTAACCGTTTTCTATAAAAGCGGTGAAGTGACGCTGTAGCAAATGAGTCAAATTTTTTACAGTGTATATTTAATTAAAACTTTTTATTAAAGGAAAACGAAGGTGCGTTTTAAATGCAATATTGTTAAAATTTTTATATTCGGGTTGCTTTAATTTTTTTTTCTTTACAGCCGTGAATGACTCTTGCAAATTTCAAATATATAAAAAACATTGTGTAAAGTTACCTCCGATTTTAAAGGCAATCTATTTTCTGACCAATAAAACCGTTCCATAGTCGTAATGGAGCGTTCTCAATGGTCAGATTTACAGTGGGAGCTGTAAATGACGTCACTACATTTTACTTCGCTTTGAAATCTTTTCACGATTTCAAAAACACTATTTAATTAAAACTTTTTATTTAAGCAAACCGCGGGTGCGTTTTAAATTTCATTATAATCCCCACCCCCATCTACCAGATAGTTTTGCTATAGTTTTAAATGCAGATTTCTGTTGAAATTTTCTTTCTTTCTTTTTTTTCTTTCTCTTTTTTTTCTTTTCTTTTTTTTCTTTTTTCTTTCTTTTTTTTTTGTTAGATTTTTCCCTTTCCAAGTTTAATCAAAATTGTTTCAGCCTAAATTGGCTATGATTGACCACAGTTGTTGTAATTTTTTATCATCCTTTAAAAATGCAAACACGTCATTTTGACGGGCTATCTTCTAGTTTTCTTAATAATTATTTAAAATAATATAAAAAATTTAGTTTTATATCATATCTTACACTCTCAGTCACAGGTGACAGACGTTGCCTAAATGGAAAGTTCAGTGTCAGTTACCGTAGCACTCATCGTGTTAACCCTTTAATTCCCCTCGTGACTTTTACTGGCAATATAGACTACTTTTTTTCATATTGTTTGGTTCCCACAATTTTTTGAAATGTGGTAATCAAACATTCAGATTTTTTTATTAAAAGCCTTCACTTCTCTGGCGCTACGCTTAAGGAGTTAAAAAAATACGTCTATAACTGCCGCCATTTTTGTGTCATCGCAAAGGCCTAATATTAAGGGGGTAGTGTTCAGAGCAGTGACTGTGTCAGAATCGTTTATTTTGTGAACTTAAGGCCCCCCAAATAGTCACTAAAAAGTCCCGGATGATAATGTTCTTTTCAAATATCTCGCTCAAATTTTAATATTTTTTCATAATTTTTTTTTCATAGCATAGCTGAGAACGATCCGCAACCGTCCTAGTTTTAACTTTTCCAATTTTGGATTTAGATTTTTTTTAATTGCTTTAAATTTTAAAACTGGTTTCAACCCGTTCTGAAATTGAAACTATCATAATATAAAAAATATATAAGCTAAATCGAAAAAGTTAAAACTAGGCCGGTTTTAGGACATCCTCAGCTATCCTATGCAAAAAAATCATGTAAAAATATTAAAATTTAAGCGAAATATTTGAAAAGAACGCTCCTATAGACTTTACATTATCATCCGGGTCTTTTTCTGGGACTAGTGTTGCGTCTTAATTTAAAAACTGTGTGACAACGCGGTCTTTTTCGAGGCAGAACGTATGGTCCGGAAGGATATTTTTTTAAGGTTTCACTATCATCGCTGTTCACTATTAGTCTAAGAGCCGCTCACACAAAACACTAAGTCATCGAGCACAAGAAAAAAAAAAAAACCTTTATAGTATGGAAGAGTAGTAATAGGGGAATCTAATTATCCATGACTGCCGAAAGCGAAGTGGTGCATAAGCCAGAAATTAATAGTACTAGAGGCTCACTCGTTGGTCTTTCATTGTGTTTGCCGTATAATCTAAAGAATGAAAACACGGAAAACTGGATGCAGGAAAACATAATGCTATGTGTACGAGTAAACCACTAGTGGTATTTATTTTTAGTTTATGCACCACTTCACTTCCGGCAGACATGGATCATTAGATTCCCCTATGACTACTTTTCCATAATATAAAGGATTTTTGCTTGTGCTCGACGACTTAGGATTTTGTGCGGTCGGCTGTTAGACTATATGTGGATATTGTCTAAAAAATGAGACTAGGGTCTTCCGTCTGCGAAAGGTGATCGCCGCTACGTCACGCAATGCTCCATCATGATAATGCTCCTAGTCACACAGTTTTGCGCGTTCGTGAAATTCCGAAAGTGGTCGTGAATTTATGTAAAATGTGACACAAAAACGGCGACGTTAGTACGGTGCCCTAAATTAAAACACTAGTATTTTACAAAAGTTTTCTATGACTTATTTAACTCTTTATATTCCACATTTAGTTTGGATTATTAATTTCTGAAACTGGCCTGATAATGCATCTTTCAGATATTAGATTTTTAACCCGAGAGGACGCGCGCAGGGACTAAAAGATCCGGAGTGCGGATGGTTTTTTACAATTGCAACCATTAATTTTTTTTAAGTAATCTTCAATTTATTTTATCGCAATATTTGTAAGAATTGTCTCTGTCTAAATAAAGTGACTTTTATAATTTGATTTTATTGGTGACAAAGTTAAAACCTTACATACCCTGGAAAAGCGCGCGTTCTCCCAAGTTAAATATAAAAAATGAAACACATATAGTATCATTAACATGTATTTAACTTCTTGAGGGACGGTGGGATATATTTTTCCCCATCTAATTTAAACGAAATTCTCACCAGACTTTTTTAACGAAATTTTGAACGAACTTTGAGTTTAAATGTTGAAAAAATAAGTTTCATTATGTTAAAATAAAATTTATCTATTATTCCAGTGTAAATTCATTGTTACAAAGACATTATTGCTTCTCGCTCAAGGGCTTAATCTGTTTATATCAAGGTCTAACAGAATCTAAAGCTTTGTGAAATTCCGTGTATTACTTCTTGAAGTAGAGCTACCACAAAATTTTTATAACATACACAATGAGACAGTGACAAACAGACATTTTATAAAAACATGTTTTCGTGTTCTTTGACCACTAAATCATAAAAATCCGTTGAAAACCGGAATTTGAAAATTTTCACGAATTCAATACTTTTTTCTTGTAAAGATTTTAAAAAAGTAAAAATAATCCACTGCGGCATATGTATCGCAAACATAAACAATGGATTTATCTGTGATTTTAATTGCACAATTTTATTTTATTTTCCATATTTGATTACTGAGAGTAACTAAAAATATAGATAAAATAAATTGTGACAAAATTTTCTTTTAATTCATAAATATTAATACTTCCACTATGACACTGCTATAATTAAATCGCAATATGCGCCATCAGAGGGATTCTAATGATATGAAATTCCTTGTATTAGTTCTCGAGATGTGACTATAGCTAAAATCATGAAAATCATAAAAAATGAAGCATAGCGACTTCACTTATTCGGTGATTCACGCCGAAAACTAATCTGTAACAACTAATGTTATTATTTAATTGAATTATGATAAATATCCGTGATTAGTTCTTGAGATGGAACTATTCGGAAACCAGGGAAATACAGCATAGCAGCGTCATCTGTTAAACGATCAGCGTCATCCGATTTAGACCAAAATGTAGAAAACATCAATTCATGTCAAGGAGTAACTAAATATGAAGTTTGATGAGAATCCGTGCAACAATTCTGGAGATTGAACTATTGCGGGAACCGGGCTATATGTTGCATAGCAGTGTCACCTGATGAGCGATTTACGAAAAAATTAATAATCACTAATTTATATCAGATACTATGTAACAGGGTTCGTACACTCGTTATATTTTGTAAGGATTATGACATCACTAATAATGATAAGAAAATTTATATTTAATCTTAAGAAACAGAATTCGCAACCACTTCCTCCATTCGCAGTTTTCGCAATATTTTTCTGCAGTGAAATACATTAAAAATATTGTAGCAATTTAGTGGTAGAGCTGTGCGAACCCTGTCTAAATATAAATTTTTATTCAATTCGTTGCTGTGCGCCTTGAAATAAAGCGCCCACAGAATTTGTGTCAAATACATACAGACAGAATCAAAGACTCACAGACAGACATTTTGTCAGAACGTATTTTTCGAGTTCTCCGACCCCCAAAATGTGTAAATCCGTCGAAAACAAGAATTCGAAAATTTTCAAAAATCCAATATTTATTTTGTAAAGATAAAGGAAACTTGAAATGTTGATAAATATTATGCATATTTTTTTAGACTTCTTTGTCTATAGAATATTCTGAATTCCAATAAATGTTTCTAAAATTCAATAATTAAATTTTATCCGTTATTGAAATTGTTGAAGTGAAGAAAATAATCATTTTAACCCTCTATCTACCGAATTATAAACGCATGAAAATTTTGCATTTAAAAAAAATTTACGTAAATTGTTTAAACTAAATAAAAAGATTTACATAATCGTTTAATAAATTTTTGAAGGATTGGAGGATTTAGGAGTATTAATTAAATTTGAATTTACAGGGATTTTGTACAATTTTTATAACCCCACTCAAGTCTTTTATTTTTAGTTGTTTCCTTAGTACTTTGTAGAATTATAAAATGTACAAATATGATGTTTTTACGATAAAAATATAGAATATTTCCGAATTGAAAAATCCCCATACCCCTCCCTCAGCGTCAAGAAAGCTAAATATCTACAAAGGCAAAAGAAATCATCCTTTTAAAAATATTTTTGTTTTGTATAACTAATAATGCATTTGGAACAAGATAAAGTAATGCATCTGTAACTCATGCTAAACAGTATTACAACTAATCGACGCATTAAAAGAATTTTATAAGTAATTTTAATAGTAGTTATAAGTACCGTCGGTACACTCTTAAAACGAAAGAGCTGATTTGGCTTCTCATGAAAGAGCTGTAATTTTTTCGATCATAAAAGAGTTGTTTTTCAAACGATTAAATCTTCTTGATCTAAATTGATTATTTAAATAGCTCAACTTCATTTAAATTGGTTAAAACTCGAGTTATTTCAACTCTTTTTTGAGAAGCTGCCTTTCAACATTGAGATGAGTGGATTTCAGCTCAACTTGAGCTATTTTGTGGCTGACTTTTTAGAGAGTAGATAAAGGGTTAATCTTTCGATGGCCAAACTCGTAACACTGCATTTCAAAATGCGAGGTAGTATGTAATGTTGAACGCTTTGTTTTGCTTTTTTGCTGGAAAACAATGCTTCGTTGAGGTATGGCGCTTTGTGCAAGTTTTGTGTAATTATACAGTGACGATTCTCATTTTCCGTACTTTTCTGCTGTGGTATCCAACGTTCTTTTTCGTAATCAATGAATTTAAAAAGTGACAGTTGAAATTCTTCGTATTATGATAATGTTTTCCATTCAAGAGCATTGAAATATGCAATTTACTTTTGGTTCGTGCAATGGTAATACATCAAAAACTTCGAAAAAGTCTGCATTTTTAAAGAATTTTTTTTTCGAAAACTAAACGGCTTCGAAGTACTATTCTTTGAACAACATTTATGTAATCACATTGAGGATTCGAACTTACATTTTACTTTTTCTGTCATCACAAGAAAACAATATTGAGTTAGGGAAAATATTCTAATTCCAGCTTTCCACGGATTTACACATTTTAGAAATCAATATTGGTAGACGGAAGATATATATTTACATAAGTCTGTCTATAAGTCTATCTTTGCATGTATTTTTTGGGCCTCTATCTCAAGAACTAATGCATGGAATGTAATGCAAATTTATATTCAGTTAGTCCATGATTTATTTGGATGCTAATTAATTTTAGGTGGTAATCACTTATCAGGTATCGCTGCTATACTGCTTTTCTCACGGTTTCCTTAACAGCTATATCGCAAGAACTGAAGAAGGGATTTGCATCAAACTTCAGAGACGGTTACTGATTGATATAACATGGTGCTCATTACTTTATGGTATAAATCGCTTAACTGGTGTACTGCAATTCTGCATTTTCGGCATTTTCCGCTATTTCCGCTCTATCTCAAGAACTTATGCAATGATTTTTGTCAAAAGTCAGATGCATTTGTATATTGATATAAATTCTGCTGTTTACGTTTTAGTGTTAGTTGCAAAACAGATGCCGCTCCTATGTTGCATTTTTTACTATTTCTGCAATAGCTTTTTCTCAGAAACTTATGCATGGATTTTCATCGAACTTACAATACATTAGACGTTGACACAAGTTGTTGTTGATTAGGTTTTGGTGTTAATCGCCCAGTAGGTGGCGGTCCTAAGTTATATTTTGAAAAAGTTACATGTTTTCAACAACAGTCATATCTCAAAAACTAATTTACAGGATAGCTTTGCAATCTTTATGATGGGCATAGATTGCCTTTTAATTTTGGTACTATGATAGCTAATTTTGAAGCATAAAAGTGTACGTGATAGAAGATAATTTTGGGATTGCCATATTTGACTAGTTTCTTCATACTGAATGAATTTTTAAAAGAATGTCTTATTTTAAATTTCATTTTAATTAATACTGTAATAAAATAAAATATATAAATATAAAAATAGAAATACTACATAATTAACACTTAATTATTTTCTTAGCTTTACACATATGAAAAATTATTTTTAAAACTTAACATCAATAAGTCGGACATTTTTTTAATTAAGGGTTCGTATAATATTTAAAACCGACTCGGGGTGGAAATTACTTTTTATATTTGTTCATTTTTTTAATGTTCTTTTATAAGACCGTTTCTTTTATTTACTCAAAAATGTTTCATACTTAACTTTAATGTAATTGCAGGCTGAAATTTTTTCGATCTAAAAACTTTAATTTAAAAAATAAGAATTTACATAATAAAGAAGAGAAAAAAATGTTAAAAAGTTCAATTACAGAGAAGTGTTTTTTTTTTTAAGGACACTTTAAAATGTATTTACTTAGAACAATGATAAAAAGAGGCTTTTTACTCTGTTGCACTAATCCCATTAACTTTTACTTTGAGTAAAACAAAATATTAACTTTTCAAAGAAATCGAGACCCTTTGAGTAGTATTAGTTTAAAAAATGAATTCATAATTGTCTTTTCAATAATAATTTTGTTTATACTAGGGGATCTAACCTGAACTATCCGGATTATAAAATATAAGGGAAAGTTTTTTTCGCTGTGTTCGTAATTGCATAAATACGTAGCTATTATTGTCATTGTCTAGTCCGTCCGTCTGTCCGCATATAGCATTGCAAAAATTACCCGAATGAAGGATTTGAAATGTAGTATATGAAGACCTCATAAGCCAAGGGATACAAGTGACAAAAATTCGATTTGGAGTAAATTAAGTTAAAAAATGATTCGTATTAATTTTGAATATGAATAATAATTGATTGGATTGAAATAGGAAACTGCCCCTTCTTTCATTGTGGTACTTGAACTTTTATTTCAACAACTGTGAAAAATGTAGAGTATAATTTTCTTCAAATTTATAATTAATCAATATTTACAATTATTCGGCAAAAGTGGTTAGTCTCTATAACTCAGCACGTAATTAGAGAATCACTTATATTTCATTACCTGAAAAGAAATAAACCATGTTGCCAGGCATCTGTGCACTTAATTCAATTTTTTCAATTTTGTCACTTATATATGAAGCCAATGGGTATCCCTTGGCTTCTGGGGGCCTCATATATAATCTTCGCAAAAAGTAAAAACTAGTTCGGTTTTTGATAGTCCTCAGCTATCCTATGGGAAAAAAAATCATATAAAAATATTAAAATTTGAGTAAGACATTTGAAAATAACACCCCATGGATTTAACATTATCATCCGTGTCTTTTTCAATGACTAACGTTGCGTCTTAAGTTAAAATATTCGTAATATTCAGTTTAACCTCTTAGTTATCAAAAAGAATTAATTTGTATTTTAAAAATGTGGTACCTAAGAGTTTTTAAGAATTGGATTAAGCAAATTCTGCTTGGCTGTACGAGCACGAGCAAATTAGTTATGCGGTTATATTATAAGTTAATTTTAAACAATTAAATGAAATAATCTTCTCTTTTTAAAAATTGCGGTATCAAAAAATTAAAAAAGAACAGCTAAAAGCTGGTAATTATGATTACATTTAGTAAAAAATTCTTTACACGCTAATATATAAAATAAAATAGTCTATTTTTTTATGAACGAAATTGAAAAAAATTAGACGCCAAATGTTCAATCATTTTCTCCTCTGTTATGAATAAAAGTTATACACAACTATACTTTATACTCTACGTGTCGGATTTACTCTTATATTTTTTGCTTCGATTTAGAGAGCTTGTAGTTTGAATTTCCTATTTCCCAGCAAATTGTTTAGTTAAGCAAATTTCCAATGTAGGATTTTTAAGTTAAAATTATATTTTAATAAAAATCAACTCAGCATTAAATCTTTTATTCAACATTGTTTGTTTTATTTCATTTATTCCGATTACATTAATAATGTTTCATCTATTATTAATATTATTGTTATACGGTAAACAGAATCTGTGTATGTGTTAATTAAATAGTAAATTTAATCTATTAAAAATACCAAATGAAGCAGATTGAAATAAAATGCTAAAAAATGTATGAAGAGAAATAAAACTTTACAAAAATTCAAGTAGGGAATATAAACTCATTCAGGTGATTTAAGTGCACAATTATGTTGTACGACATTCTTTTATTCAAAGTATTAATATATGGGATATTTCGGTTTAATTCTATTCAATTTATTCTTAACCAATTTAGATAAATAATAGATTTTAATTTGAAATGATTAAATATAAATTAGTTTAAACAAACATTTGCTTTAAATTTTTATACAGACTTTTAAATTTGCGTTAATTATTCAACATAGATGAAAGGCAAGCATTTTTGTACTTAATCCTCACAGGGAAAAGTAATTGTGTTACTGAAATGTTGAATTCACAGCAGATTTTCGAAAAAAAAAATGATTTAAAAATTAGGAGTTCTTATATCTAGGTCGAAATTTGGCGTCGAAATTTGGCCTACATCTTTCATGTGATGTATCACTGGAAATATCTCTGACCATTATTTCACTGGAAATATCTCTGACCATTATTTCAAATTATACACTTCTAACGCTTCTGAGATATTTCGACATATCTCAGCAGCAGGTTTAGGTAGAAGCGGGAAATTCAAGATAACACACCAATAAAAATAATTGTTAAACTTAGGTACTTCAATCATTTTAAAGCTATTTTGTCTATTACGTTGTCAACATCAACTTTGAGCAGGATAATGTAACATTATATGAGTAAGACAGCAATTTTGAATGTTTGATTAGATATTATTTTTTTTAAAAAATCTTTAATAGCTATACTTCGTTTGATTCAAGATTCCTTTAAAGAAATCGACCAGCGTAGCGGGCGAAGATTGCTAGTAATAATACAAAGTAACAAGAGGCTGAGTTACCACAACGGGAACTTGATTGCCCTTAGCAAATTAGAAAAAAATAACATGTTAACTTCATCGTTGTCAAATCTAGCGGAATTTTTGATTTAGAAATTCCAGTTTCTTACGAAAAAGCAGGAAGAATTATTTTTAGTACACTTTTGTACTTAATTGTACTCATTCGAGATTTAAGAAGATCGACACTCATTCTTCATACTTCATTGGAGAAATAAAATTCAAATTTTTCTGGTGTGCATTTGAAATTTTGAAATGCCAGAGTGACTAGCCCACCCCTATACCCACTCTGGTTATAAACCATCACTTTTTGATTGACGACGCAGTTTTTAAAACGTATGAGATCTCTTAATGTTTTTTATAATCTTTTGAATAATAAAGCACAATATGTGTAATTTTAATTTTTTATGTTTTTAAAAATCAAGTAGAGAATATTAACATTTATTTGCTTATTTTTTTTCTCTTTCTACGATTTTTATTTAATGACATTCAGCAATTAATTATGTAACTTGCATTTCCTGTATACAAACGGAATACCCCCTCCCCCCCCCCCCCCCCAATCTTAGAAATGACATAACATTCAAGTGCAAATTAAATTTCAGATGCTTTCTTGCTTTTTTTTTTTTTTTTTTTTTTTTTTGATAGAGTTTGAATATTTCGTTGTGGACTATGCTTCTAAAATAAACATTTGCGTACATCTCATTTAATATTTGCTTTATGTAAAAGCGATGTTTCCGGTTAATCGACAAATAGTTCATTTAAACAACTTCAAATACAGGATTTCAAGTTTTAAATGACATTTTAATTAAAGATGCAGTTAAGTTCATATTGGCATTTAAAAAAGCTCTTATAGTTCTTTCCTTTTCCAAATCAAAAGAAGTTTGAAAGAAGTTTATTTACTTCTTTTTCATTTATTAATTTTTGCAAGTGAAATAGTTTGAGAGTTAGTTAAATAATAATATTTGTTTTAAGTTTAAATAGGACAACTGTAAGTCGTAAATTTAGAAATAATCAATACATCTGCAAGCAAAATTCAAAATAGAGATGTAAATTTTCAATTTATTTTCATGCTCCTGATATGCCATTACGTAAAATATCACTGCATGACGTAATCTTAGTAAGTACTTTTAAATTTATTATTTGGCATTTAAGAATCTGTTAATTAACTTTTATGTTTTAATTTATGTCAGCAAAAAAGCGTCAGCAAATATTTGCTTTGAAATTTTTCTGTATAATTTTTCAACTGACATAACTCATAAATTAATTCCGTGTCAGGCATTTAGCTCACAAAAGAAAAGTGAACAAATATCAATCTTTTTGATTAATAAAATTATTCTTTTATTCTAAAATTATTCCATTATACTAGATTGAAAATAAGTATCACAAATTGGATACTACACATTAAACATATCAAATGAGTTTTATTCGAACGATAATTAATTTTATAAATATTCAGATCTTGATGAAATATCTGTTGCATTCTTATGCAAAAATGCATGTATACAAAATTTATTACAGTAGAACCCCGCAAATTCGGACCCCGTTAATCCGGATCTCCGGATAATCCGGACCGGTTTGGGCCATTATTTTTTTCAAGTTTGAGAAGCGATTGGCTAATTTCCATAACATTAACTGATTTCACCGTCGTATTCTGAATAGAAAAAACCTTTTCTGAAATATTTTCGGAAGAATTAAATAAAGTAAACATTTTTACTGTTTGTAAATATTCAATAACTTTAATATAAAGGGGATATTCTGTAAGTATGCTTTATTTTATTTTAGTTTTTTCTAATTCTCCGGATAATCCGGATTTTCGATAATCCGGATTGGGTCTGGTCTCAATTAATCCGAATTATCGGGGTTTTACTGTACTATTATATTTATTGCATTCAGAATACAGAAATAATATGAATCAAACTTAAATATGAAGTAATCACTATGGCAAAATACAATCATTACCCTATCATGGAATATCACTGAATTAATTGTGTATGATAGGATTTAATAGAATGAAGATATCTTTTATTATTATTATTTTAGGTTTCGATTCGATTTTCATGAAATTTCAATTGACTCGACAAAATTCTGGAACGTTTATATAAGTATTACATTTCAAACCATTCGGATGGATAGTTTTGCTCTGTTATATGCAGACAACCAAACAAACATGTGGACTAGGTGACAATTATAGGTGCTATGTATTTACATAATTATGAACGCACCTAAAGATTGGAAGCAGGAGGTTTCGGTCCCCAGACGTTTTGGTCCCGAGTCATTTCGGTCCCGAGCCATTTCGGTCCCTAGCCATTTCGGTCCCAAGACATTTCGGTCTCTTCTCCTGCAAACTGAAATTTTGCAAAATAAGACATAATTTTATAAGGAATATTGCAGATTTTTTAAAACTGAATGCCGTAAAATTTTAGTATAATGCGATTGTAAGTGTCCGAAAACCGCTCACATGTCTAACTCTTATCCAAAATATTATAATTCACAAAAATTTTGTATGGTAATCCTAATCATAATTGGTAATCCTAATTCTCAAAACAGTTAGTAATTTTAATATAAAAATCACATTAATATTTTATTAAGCATATTTATTAATTAATAACATTATTAATTTACATAATGAATTTTTCTTTATAATAAACCCAATACATATACCATTTTATATTCAATACATCATTATATTTCCTAGTAGTTCTAAACTGAAATTTATCTTTTACTCGTTTATTTATTATATTTTTAAAATTACAGAAATTTAAAACAATTAATAAAGTCAAAAATAAAACTAAAATAAGAATTTTTTTTTCTGGGAAAATAGAAACGAAAAGATAATACAAATGAATAAATAAATGAATAAAAGCTTAGTTTTGTCACATAAAAATTGAAAATAAAATTATTTAAAATATTATTATATTACATTTTAATATATTTTATTAAATTATATATTATATGTTATATATATATGATATATAATATATAATGTATAATATTTATATTATCGTATTTTAAAATATTATTATATTGATTTTATGTAAAAAAATAATCATCCTATTAGAATGAAATAGACCCAATTTCAATAAAATAAATTCCCCAAAATTGTCTTCAGGGCTTGAGAAGACTGTTAAAAAAATGCAATCAATAAATGCTATTATTATAAAAAAAAAGAAAAAAAAAAGAAAGAAAGAAAGAAAGAAAAAGTGGCGGAAGCAAATTTCTAAAAACAAATTTTTTTCATAGCATGCCCAGTTACAAAAATTCATAGCATGCCCAGTTGCATTGCTTTCGCAATGTTAATAATCGAAAGTAACTTATGAAAGCATATTTATAAGATGCAACTTTGTATTATAAAAATATTAAGAAAAATAAAAAAAAATATTCTTCAATAAATATATCTCATTTCTGAATTATCAAAGGAGAGGGTATAGATGAGTGATTTCAGGAAATATGTATATATTATAACTTATAACTGTCTAATTGAATTATTAAAGACATTTATTATTAAACTAATTGGAAGAAAAAAATTAAGCACAGTTTTTTTATTATTTCACTAATGCTAATTTAAAGGTTCTAAAAAAATGTACGTAAACAGCAAAAAAAAAAAAAAAAAAAAAAAAAAAAAAAAAAAAAAAATGGCAGTTTATATAAAATACTTTTTAGTTTCTAGTAGTTTATAGAAGTTTATATAAAATACTGATACTAATAATAAATAATAAAATTTAAAATATTTATTCTGACTAATAATAATAATACTAAAAGCAAAATACAATATCCCCATAACTTATATCACATTGTTTATCAATTGTGATTTCATTATCACGAGTTATAAAAGTTTAAATTTATCGGACTCTTATATTAAACTTTTCATAAAATTTACATAATTGCCAACATTGATACATTTTTTTATTTTTGGACCACTCTTTTAGTGGAAATTTGTCTATTATAATATAATCGCCGAAAAAGGTCATTTTTGAATATTAATTGCCGAAACGTCAGTGAAGGCTTACTGTGGAGACACGAAATTTTTTGGTTTCTGTCTGTCTGTCTGTCTGTCAGTTTGTCAGTCTGTCTGTTCCGCGATAACTACCGCAAAAAACATCCGAAAGACTTGAAATTAAGTGTGTATATTGGTAAGGCACTCGGATTTAGCTGTATAGTTTTTTGTTATATTTTATTAATTCGTTCGTAAAATATAGAATATTTTATTTTGCGCAATAATGCTTTTCTATGGCAAATCCAACGATTTTCAAATTTTTATTTGTTGAGAGAAAATGACTCATTTGATTAATGGAATTCAACGATAAATGGATACTGAAATTTGCCAGTACGGGGCTTAAATTATTCATATTGTTTTGAAATTTTATCTATGCATATGTCAGATTTTTTAAATTATTGCTGTAAATCTTGGCCATTTTTTATAAATGTGTTCCAATAATATAAGCTAATTTGTTTTAGAGATTTACTTATTTCAAATGTATTTATTTCGTTTTCTTCATTTCTTTTAATAGTCGCTAAGCAACCATTTATCCTAATTCTTATTCTTATAATACTATAAATTTTAAAATGTGTACGGAAGTTTGAATAACATAACTTCAATGCTTCAATAGCATAACTTCAACTTTGTATCTTTGCGTATAGATAATTATAGCCAGAAAAGAACAAAGGCTATGTATTATTTATTTTATTCGAATATTTTCGTTAATAATTCTGAATTTCATTATTTTTCATGCATAACCAATCGGCATTTTTTAGATAAAATTTAATCAATTTTCTTTCCGTTGCCAAGAAAATCAAAATTTCGAATATTAATTTTTCAGCGACGATAAATTTTCAATTGAGCAATTTCCATGCGAAAACTGAAACTAAGGAAAATTTAAAAGAAAAAAATAAATATGACGTCGTATTTGCAATAAAAATAAATATACTATTTTTTGTTAAATATTAAACACTGATATTTGTTTCGTTAACATGAATTTTTTTGTCAATATGGCGACATAATTAAAAATAAAAGGAATAAAAATATTTTAAATAAAATATTTATTTGGTAAATTATGACGTTATAATTGAAATAAAAGAGGTATTTTATAGTAGTCGTTAAAAATAAACGGGACATGGATAGCAGTAATTCATGGAGTTAGAAAAATAATGACGTCATATTTAAAATGGATAAGAAATATTTTTTACGAATACTAAATTATAAGTTACATACAGATAAAAAACTTCATTAAAAACTAAAAATTAGCAGTGGAAGGCTTTTTTTGTCGGAAAAAAAGGGAAAATAAAACTGATTAATGTATTTTTGAAGCTATTTTTTTCTTTAAAGTTAAAAAGAATTAAGTTTCAATTTGTGCAGATGGTATAAAAATTAAAATAAATTTTCTAAAACTAAAAATATATTTTCAAACATTGACGTTTCATTAATGAACTTTTTCAACAGAAGCGAAAATCATCTGTCAGCAAATTAAAATTTACAACCAAGAATCTACACTATTAAAATCCGACCGTATGTATGTATGTATGTAACGCTATCTCCTCCGATCCCGGATACTTAGAAAAGTCGCTTTTGTTTTGAATTGAAGGGAAAAGAATCCCGGGTTCCCGAGTTGCGCATTCGTCTCTCTGTCCGTCCGTCCCTCTGTTCGCATGTAGCAACTCAAAAACTACCGAACCGAATAGTTTGAAACATAAAATATATATAATTGCCGAAACGTCAGTGAAGGCTTACTTTGGAGACACGAAATTTTTTGGTTTCTGTCTGTCTGTCTGTCTGTCAGTCAGTCTGTCTGTTCCGCGATAACTAACGCAAAAAACATCCGATTGACTTGAAATTAAGTGGGTATGTTAGTGAGGCACTGGGATTAAGCTGTATAGTTTTTTGTTAGATTTGATTCATTCGTTCGTAAAATATAGAATATTTTATTTTGCGCAATAATGCTTTTCTATGGCAAATCCAATGATTTTCAATTTTTTTTTTTTTTTTTCCTTGAGAGAAAATGACACATTTCATTAATGGAATTCAATGATAAATGGACACTGAAATCTACCAGTTAAATTATTCATATTGTTTTGAAATTTTGTTTATGCATTTGTCAGATTTTTAAAGTTATTACTGTAAATTTTGGAGATTTTTTGTAAATGTGTTCCAATAATATAAACTAATTTGTTTTAGATATTTACTTATTTCAAATGTATTTATTTCTTTTTCTTTATTTTCTCTTAAGGGTTGCTAAGCAACCATTCATCCTGATCCTTATTATATTTTAATGCTATAAATTTGAAAACGTGTACGAAAATTTAAAGTCAAAGTCAAAACTGATGAATTAATTAATGTCTTTGTATCTTTGCTGATAAATATAACATTGCCCAGAAAAGAATACAGGCTATGTTTTATTAATTTTATTCAAATATTTTCCTTAATAATTCAAAATTTCCTTCTTTTTCATACAGAATCAAGAGCGATTTTTTAGATAAAATTTAACCAATTTCCTTTATCGTTGCCAAAAAAAAATCTGGAATAATTTTTCGACGGCAATAAGTTTCAATTGAGCAATTTCCATTCGAAAAATTAAACTAAGAAAAAATAAATATGACATCAGAATTAAAATAAAAATAAAAATAGTACTTTGTTAAATATTAAACACGGAAATTTGTTTCGTTAATAAGAATTTTTCTGACAAAAATGGGGGCATAATTAGAAGTAAAAGAAATAAAAAATAATTATATTTTTAACAAATATTTCAATTGATAAAATTTGACGTCATAATTGAAATAAAACAGGTATTTTATAGTTATCGTTAAAAATACAAGAAACATGGACAGCAATAACTCATGAATAATGACGTCATTGCCGAAACTTCTGCGAAGGCTTATTTTGGCGATGCAAAATTTATTGTTTTCCACTCTCAGTCTATTCTTCTGTCTATCTGTCAGTCCCCGATAACTGCCACAAAATGCAATCAAAACTTCTTTTTTTCGTAAACAAAATTGTAAAACCTTAGATTACTGAGTTTACACTTTCAAAAGTTCCTGATACATCAGATTTAGGTGGTTTTGGTGGGCAGGTATCTAGAAGTATGAGGATAATGAAAAATGCTTATTAAAACTTCTCACTTATCCTTATAAATCAAAATGTAGAAAAAATACAAGATATACGATAACCATTAGCAGATTGTTAGAAAGTTAGAAATTTAAATTTAATGAGACTGCGGGGGGTTCAAGGGGGCAGAAATCTACTGTGGTATAATAAAAAAACAAAAATAATAGATCATGAATTTTTCAGAATATCCTAACATAACTAAATCTTTAATTTAATGGCTTTTGATGGCTTCAAATTTCTTATTCTTATTTTATTCTTATAAATAATTACGTAATTCGAAAATTTTAAATTACAGTTTCCAGGAAGTTGAATATTACGACGCTAAGTGTGTTTTTAAAAAAAGAAGTGAAAAGCTGACGTTGAGGCTCTTGATCTGCAGATTTACTAGTTATCGTCTGTTTCATAATTCTGGTACTAAAAAAAGATTACTTTTTAATTTTCAAAATAGCCAGTTTTTTCCCATAAGCTGAGATTTTTCCCATAACTGTTTATGTATAATTACAATGAGAATACACAAATTTTAATTTTTCGTTTTTCTGACCACAAAAGTAAAGTTTTTGTAGGGAACTAAGTTTTGTTCATGTTTTTTATGCAAGAACCAATTTAAAAATGATATTCATTATTCAAAAATAAAAATTGCGTTGCATGGAGTAGTAGGAGCAATATCAGAACTGTTTTGTAAAGCCCTATATATAATCTATAGATTCGTATACACGCCAAAATTAAGTTTAGAAAAAGAACGCAAAGCGCAGTTGAAAATTCCTTTTAACTTATTACTACCCCTTTTACCACCTTCGCGAGGAGAGCCTTTTACGAAATTTTTAATGTTGGTCACCAGTTTTTAAAAACAGAAATTTGTGCCTTATCAAATCAAGAATATATTCCGATTAGCCTTTTCCGACGCAGACAAATTCAATTAATAAAATAAGAAATTATTGACTGACACCGGAATTTACAAACGACTTTTTAAGAAATTAAGAACTCTTAAATTTAAGCTTTTATTGTAAAAGCAAGATCTTATTAAAATATTATTGGTGCCGATTGCAAGTTTGGCATTAAAATTAGTCATGTTCAGACCGGACACACTGCGCCGGAAAAGGTTTAATAAGGCAAATTTCACAGTAAAATTTTACTGGTGAGAAGAAACAAGGATTCTTAAAATATTTTTCGGCCCGGATACGTATCCCGCATTCCCAAGGTGTTAACATATGGTATCCACGAAAAAGGGACTTAATTTTAAGAGTACCATCACCCAAAATCTTTTATTTTTTACGTCTTTCACAGTAAAAATAACGTTTGTTGCATCCTTATATCGATATTTGTCTCGGAGATTTTACATTTTGAAATAATAAACTCCTTTCGTGGACAGCTTGTATTTTCAATATTAGCTAGATACCCAATGAAGAAGCGGAATCCATAAGCTGAATAATTAAAAATTGGGCTTGCTAAATTAAAAGCTAAATAAAAAAAATCAATCGAATGAATTGTCCAATTACTGGATTACAAATAATACTATTTATTTATGCAAAATATGCGTATATATAACAATTAAATTTAAATATTTCCAATTTATTCATTAGCTTTTGCGAATTAGTTAATTAATTTTATTACGAAATTGATGCTGGTGATTAGCTTGAGTAAACATTTCTTGAACGATTTTCCTATGGAGTAAACTGAATTATGAGACGGTTCATTAATTAATTGTGTGCCAAAATATTTAAGAAATTTGAAAAGTGAAACTAATCTCAGTTTCCTGCTTTACGAAATTAAATTTGTTTATCCAAGTTGCACTTTTATTAAGTTATACTGTTTTGTAAATAATTATTTAAAAGTAATAAATCCACTTTTACATATTTAGAAATATTTTATTTAATTATTATTATTATTTTACACATTTCGAAAATGAAACAATTAAATATTAAAAATAGGTTTGACTATAATGTTTCCGAGCTACATTAAGTACAATCTTTAGGTAGATTTCTTAAGAAATAAAAATGAAATACCTAAAATTAACCCAAACATATATTAAAACATTTGTGTAAAATTGTATCAAAGTTAAAAAAAAAAAAAAAGAAAAATTGTATTAAATATATTAAAACAGAAAATAAAAGTTTCTAATTTCTCAAAAGAAAGGGGAAAACACTCCTTTAGAATAGCGATTTAGTCAAAAAGGTATAAAAAAATAGCTTCTCAATAAAGCAAAGTTTTTGTAGGGAACTAAATTTTTTTTATGTTTTTATGAGAGAACCAATTTTAAAATGATATTCATTATTCAAAAACAAAAATTGTCTTGCATGGAGTAGAAGGAGCAATATCAGAACTGTTTTGTACATCCTTGTATATAATCTATAGATCCGTATATACGCCAAAATTAAGTTTAGAAAAAGAACGCAAAGCGCAGTTGAAAATTACCCCTTTTAACCCCTTCACGGCGAGAGCCATTCACGAAATTTCTAATGTTGGTCACCAGTTTTTTTAAAAACAGAAATTTGTCCCTTATCAAATGAAGAAAATGCTACGTTTAAATAAGGCAAATTTTGCAGTAAAATTGTACTAGCGGGAAGAAAGAAGGATTCTAAAAACTTATTTATTTTCCAATTAATACTTAATCATTGAACACCCTACGCTAATCACAGACATACATTATCATACAAAATATCTATATTCAAAATTCAGAGCAAATTGGGTAAGTCCTAATAAAAACCTTTTATATAATTTAAGATAAGTTGGTCCCCACGTTTATACTTAACCGTTAAACTCTCGAAACTATTCAGAGATTCGCATAATCAGAAAGAACCTACATCCAAAATTTAAAGCAAATCGGATAATTCTGCATAAAAATCATTTATCAAATTTAAGGGGGGGGGTAAGCCCGTACCCCCTTTATACTTAACAAAGTAATCCCACAGCTATTTAGGAAAGCAACTTATCACTATAAACCTGCATTTAAAAATTGAAAAAAGTCGTTTAATTCTGCAAGAAAAAAAAATTACCTAAATTAAGAGGGATAGCCCCACCGATCCCCCATTTATATCTATCCAAAGAATTCCCAAAACAAATCAGGGAAACGACTTATCAGAATAAACTTATACCCAAAATTTGAAGCAAATCGGTAAGTTCTGAGTGAAAAACAAATTAACCTAAATTAAGGGGGATTACCTCCCATCCCCCCTTTTAGACTTATCTAATGAACTCGCAAAACTAATCATGGAGGTGACGTCATCAGAATGATCCTATGTCTAAAATTTGAATGAAATCTGATAAATCTGTATGAAATACATATTATACGAAATTAAGGGTGGGGGATCATCTCCTGTCTCCAGCTTTATACTTATCCAATGAACTCCTAAAACTAATCTTGGCGCTGCCTTCATCAGAATAATCCTATGTCTAAAATTTTTAATGAAATCTGATAAATTCTGCATAAAAAACCCATTTTTATAAATTAAGGGTAGGGGCATTAGCCCCCGTTCCCCTTCTTTTTATTTATTCAATTTATTTCATTTTATTTCAATTTCAATTCAATTTACATCCAATTTTTTTATTTCATTTTATTTATTCAACACCTAAGATTAATCACGGAGGCACCTCATCAGAATGATCTTATATCTAAATTTTGAACTAAAACTGATAATTCTGCATGAAAAATCCATTTATATAAATTAAGGAGAGGGGCATTAGAACCCCCGTTCCCCCTTTTTATACGTATCCAATGAACACCTAATACTAATCTCGTAGGCGCCTCATCAGGATGATCTTATATCTAAATTTTGAGCAAAAACTGATAATTCTGCATGAAAAACCCATTTGTATAAATTAAGGGGAGGGGCATTAACCCGGCCTTCCTTCTTTTTATACTTATCCAATAAACACCTAATACTAATGATGGAGGTGCCTATTCAGATTGATCCTATATCTAAATTTTGAATGAAAACTAATGAAAATTGCATGAAAAACTCATTTATATAAATTAAGGGGAAACACATGATCCCCCGTTCCCCCCTTTTATATTTATCGAATGAACTCCCAAAACTAATCAGGGAAGCGTCTTATCAGAATATACCTATATCCAAAATTAACCTCTCAGGCTTTGATTGCCTGTGATCTGATAAAGACTGAAAATGGCTTATCAAAAAGGAATGAAAATAAATTACCAAAGAAGAGTGAAAATAAACGCTCCGCAAAATAGATGAAATTCACTCTTATCAGATAAGTGCATTTTCAATATCGGAAAGGAGCAAAAAATAACTCAGTCTAAGTAAAAAACTCTGGATTTTTTATAAGAGAGTAGGCACTACTTATTTATATAATTACGGACGCATTTAAAAACAGAATGATTAGAGGGCTACTTTTTTACTACCATAATTTTCAAATAGAAAACTTTGCCTTTCTTAAATGCAGAATTGTACAATTATATAAGACGATAATTACAATTTGTAAATAGTGGTACTCGAAAACCACATATTAAAAAATACTTGCTTACATATCCTGTTACTAGATTACAGAAAATATTGCTTATTTTTTAAGGACAGCAGTATAAAAAAATCTAAAATAATTCTTAAAAGTATTCTTTACTGCTTGTGAATATTTTAATTAATCTCATTTTGAAACTAATCGAAGGAGTTCACTGTGAAATACATTTCATTAAGCTTAGCATTTATTATGTTCTAACTGTTTAAGTTACATCAGAACTGTTTAAAAAATCTTATCATTTTTATTTAAAAAAATTTAATTTATTTATCCTAAGTAATACGTTTATTGGATTATAGTATTCATTTGTAATTACTTATTAAAGATTAATTTATTCATTAAAGATTTTTCAATTATTCTGAATGCTGTAGCAAAATATGGGATGTTTCGAAAGCTTTTGCGGAAGTACCTACAATACACCTTCCCTTTAATACTAACATAAAATTGGAGGCTGCTGAAGGCGGACATTTTTCATTGTGTTATTTGAGTTTTGGTACCAATATTTGTTAAAAAATATTTCTGCTGTAATTTTCTGAGATTAAAACAAAACAGTATTTTGTAAAATTCAAGAGGCGGTCGAGAGTATTTCTGTGGCATCACTGTGAGTAAAATTTTTGCCCTCTAAATGCTGACACAAAAATAGCGCTGCCGAAGCTAGACTTTTTTTTAAACGTATATATGGCCCCTAAATTTAGACTCCAGTATTTTACAAAAGATTTCGTTGGCTTGTTTAAATATAGAAAAATCAAGATGAAATTTTTTGAAATTTAATTGGTAAAAAAATTCAAGGGACTGAACAATCTCTGAAAAAAAGTCCGCCTTGGGAGCCGCCATTTGTCCATTAACGCCATTTCTTTCTTTCTTTCTTTTTTTTTTTTCATTATTTATACACATCGAAAAAATTGTAAAGAAATGTATTCTATAAGATACATCAGGTATGAACAGATTTATATTTTTTTAGACCAATGCTGGGTTAATTTTGACTCGTTTCATTTATAAAATTAAATTCATGTAATAAAATAATTCGTCAATAACATTAAAAACTATTCAACTTTTGATAAAGCATACAGCACACTTTACCGATATAAGTGAATAATCTTTGATAAGTATTTGAGAGTGAGTATAATCTAATAAATGCATACCTTAAAATAAATAAGTTTAATTTGTTTACGCAGATATTTTGAAATTTGTTTACTTTATCTTAATTTATTAAAGCAAAATTAATTGATGTTCCGCATAATAATCGAATGGAATCTATAATTAAATCTTGAAATAAATATTTGCTCAAACTACTCACCTGTATCAGTTAAAAAATAAAGTTAATTAATCTATTCACAGGCGATTTTTAATGGAAAGAATTATTGAATGTTATTTACAACAGTTATTTACTTGCATACTTAGCAAACTAATACTTTGCATAAATAAATAACATTTTTTGTAATCCAATAAATTTCTATTAGTCTTTTTACTCCCTTTTTAACTTTTTGAATGCAAGTATATACACTGCTCAAAACAATTAAAGGATATTGCAGTTTTAGGTGGATTTTGTATCTGGGAAACTTTTTAGCTGATTGATACATGGTCGACAGACATAGTAGGTTATATGAGAATAAATTACACATGTTTGGCAGAAAAAATGCATTTTATTGTGTACAAAAGGAAAAAAAACACAATTTGTGCATATGAGAAAAAAATAATAAGAAAAGGTATTTTCTTCAAAGAAAATCATTTTCAATAGGGGGTATGGTTTCCACGGGCGGCCAGCAACGTTGAACACCTTTGAGGCATGGACTCAATGAGGCTATTAATGACGAGTTGGGGTATTCTGCCCCACTCTTCCAGAAGAGCTCTTTCCAGTTCTTGGAGAGTTTGTAGGGGTTGTTGGCGGCCAGAAATTCGTCATCCTAGAGCGTCCAAAACGTGCTCGATTAGATTCATGTCTGGAGAACACGCTGGCCATTCCATTCGAACGATTCCTTCCTCGAAAAGGAAATCATCCTGCAGTTATCGTCCATTAAAATGAAATTATCTCCGATTGCTGCAGCGTAAGGGACTACAATAGGTCTGAGGATCTCATCCCTATATCGGCGATCAGTCAGAGCTCAATCTCGAATGATGTAGAGGTCAGTGCGCCCGTCAATGGAGATGCCACCATACACCAACACTCCTCCACCGCCAAATGTGACACTTTCGTGCACGAACGCAGGATTATTCCTACTGCCACGGTCCCTCCAGATGAAAATACGCCTATTATCCGGATGCACAGAAAAACGGGACTCGTCAGAAAACAGAATATTGCTCCATTAATTTCTCCTTCAGTTGACATGCTCGGTTGCCCACTCCATGCGGTCGCGACGATGCCTTGATGTTAATCTAACACATACCATCGGTCGGCGAGCATACAGATCTACAGCATGGAGCCGGTTTCGGACAATCTGAGTTGAAATCGTGGTGCCTGTAGCCGAGCGAAGGTGTTGTTGGAGAAGAGTAGCGTTCATGTTTCGGTGTCTTCGATCTGTTAACGCTAAATACCGATCTTCATTGGGCGTTGTTGCCCGGCTACGACCTTGCCCTGGTCTTCGGCCTGCACATTCACTCTCCAAAAAACGGTTCCAGATCCTGGAAATGACACTTTGTGACACTCCAATGGCTTGCGCTACTTCGGCTTGAGTTTGGCCCCCTTCTAACCTACCAACAATTCTCCAAGCTTCTGAATCTGTCAAATGACATCGCTGAGACATCGTACTCATTGAAACAAAGCAATCACTGAATGCCGATCATCCTTGTCTTCATTCTCTTTTATCCAGTTGAAAGTCAAATTTCATTCTCTGCCGCTGAAGCGACGTTTTTGACGTCGAACTCAAAATTTGCATACTCCACAGTTTGAAAACCAGAAAAATTTGCATTTGTGATTCTCTTCTTCTATTTTCGGCAAAAAATTTCGTTTATATCTTTATTTTATATAAAACTTTAAATATCCTTTAATTGTTTTGAGCAGTGTATTATCATGTTTACGATTTTAAGCTGCAAATAGTTAGAGCATACAATGAAATTAGTACAGCTGCTAGCTTATATTTTTTGTTGTTGTTGTTACTAGAATAATTCGTGTCTTCTTTCCTAGTTAAGAATCGGGTGCGATCTTAGAAAAATCCGCTTCTTGGCGCCATTTTATATATACGCGTTACATATGTATAGTATATATACATATTTATGCCAGTGTTATATGAGGACCCCAGAAGCCAAGGGGTACAAGTGACAAAATTTCGATTTGGAGTAAATTGAGTTTAAAGATAATTGATGTTAAATTGGAACATCAATAACAATTGAGTGGACTGAAATAGGAAATTTCTGCTTGTTGCATTCTGGTCTTTGAACTCTTATTTCAATAACTGTTAAAAAATAAAGTACAATTTTCTTTAAATGTATAATTAATCAATATTGTTTGCTTTTCGAAAAAAGTGGTTTGCCTCTATAACTCAGCAAATAATAAGAAAATCACTTATATCCCTTTACCTGAAATGAAAAAAGCATATTTTTAGGTCGGCTGTGTATTTAGTTTATTTTTTTCAATTTTGTCAAGTGACAATACCCCTTGGCTTCTGGGGTCCTCATATATACACACATATATATGCACATACGTTCATGTATATATGTTACACACATACATATATCTATAAACACACACACACATATATATACAAATATACCGCGCAAAAAAAAATAAATAAAAATAAAAATAAAAATAAAAATAAAATAAAAAGACGCCTTTGTGAAGAAGATTGTTCTAAGAATTACGCAAAAATTGTTAGATTTCAGCGATTGTTCTGATAAAATTTAACTTTAAATTTTAGTGGTGAAAGAAATCCGTACTAGTTGGCACCTGTGAATTATCTATCAAAAGATTCAATTAAACCCTTGAGGAGCAATGGGATGAATGTTGCCAGTGGGCTACTTTTTTAAATTCAAATTTCTTGATTAGGACCACTTTTCTGATATAGTAAAATTTCGGTTGTTTGTACTTTAATTAACATTTCTCTATGTCGGTTCAACTTATTTGAATAAGTATAATTTTACTATTTCAAAAGAGTGGTGTCGATCAAGAAATCTGAATTTTAAAAAAATAGCCTACTGGCAACAATAAGTGGGATATATTGTATCCCACCTAAGTTTAATTAAGATTCGCACCAGGAACTTTTAATTAAATTTTACTTTTATACTTTTGAAAAAAGCTTAATTGAGAAATTGTCTTTCCTTTATTCAGAAATAAAATTCTCCAGATTTCTGGTTGAAATCGAACATTACACAAAAGCAGTTGCTTGCCCCTCAAAGGGTACTAAGGAGCGGATCTACTTCAGTGGCCTAAAATTTGCGCGATTTCTATTAGCCTCCGATATGCTATTTCTTTCTCTTAGCAATTTAAATGTCCTATTATTATTTTCTTTAATGCTCCTATACCCAAATATTCCAGTCGCTACCAGTGGTTAATTTCTAAAAAAAAATAATAAATAAATAAATAAATAAATAAAAATAAGAATTAACGCGAAACAACGGAGGAACAACACAAATTTCTTTTAAAAATCGCAGAAGAAAAGCTAATTTCATAAAAGGATCTCAAAATATGCCAGGACTTTTGTCATAGAATCGCTGAAAAGCGATTTTCGTCAAATGATCGAGGAAAAAAAACGCGTTTTTCGTCAAATGATCGTGGAAAAAATGCAATTAAGGTTAAAAGATCGTTAAAAAACGCGTACTTTTCGTCAGAGGAACGCTTAAAACGTGGGATTTTGGTCAAAGAATTGTTGAAAACGCACTTTTCGTCAAATTATCGGCGAAAAAGTGCGATTTGGACTAAAGGATCGATAAAAAACGCGCACTTTTCGTCAGAGGATCGCGAAAAACGTGAGATTCTGGTCATAGGATTGTGGAAAAACGCAATTTTCGTCAAATGATCGCGAAAAAAAAACGCTATTTTTGCTAGAGAATTGCTAAAAATACATGCGATTTTCGTCAGAAGATTGCGAAAAACATGGGATTGTCATCAGAGGATCGTGTAAAAACTTGATTTTTGTCAAAAGATCGCGATTAAAAAAAAAAAAAAAAAAAAAAAAAAAAAAAAAAAAAAAACCTCGCCACAGGATGACAACTTAAATGCCGAAAATCAGTCGCCAAGTAAAAATATTTAGTAGCCACGTGGCGACTGATAACCGTTTATTTGCATCTTTATTCGAAACGCATTAAATCATTGAATCTGGGTTCTGTTACACCGCATATTACGGAAAATTAGCTAGAAGTATGAATCAATATACTTTCAAAATAAATCTATAAGATTTTTTTATTATTTTTTTATTATTTTTGTTTATTTATTTATTTATTTTCTAAATTGTGGCACGACTGAATATTAAAATAGTTGCCTGTAAATGCTCGTAATCAAAGTTAAATGAAAATATACAAATATTTTATAGATGCATTAAATATAGATTTATTGTAATGCATACACAGATTTGCCGCACATATCAAAATAAAGGGATAGAGTAGAATGACGCTATACACCGTTAACATTATCAACGAATCATTGGTAGCAAAGGCGTTATATAATGATTGTAAAACGACTCAAAATAAGGAATCAATTTAAAAAATGCAAATAACTCCTTTGTGCAAGAATATGAAAAAGCCGAAAACCAAAGTTTAAAATTGCACAAATAATACAAAAAAAAGAGGCAACAAACAGCTGTTTCGAATCTGCTGGAGATTCTCCTTCAGTATAAGATAGAGAGACATGTCGCCTGTAAATTTAAAACAGCTATTTGTTGTTGTTTTTTTATATTAGTCGAGCTTTTTAAAAAAATGGTTTACTGCCTTTTAATAGAGAGTTATTCTTTAAAATATTATGTAACAGGTTTATACGGATACCGTTAATTTTTCAGGTTTTCCAGAGGAAATACCAGTATTTTTGTACATAAGAAAAATCTAGTTTAAACACGTGAATTCTGTCTTATTTAAAGAGAACTTTTCTATAGGAAAATACTAGTACCGAAGAATTTCCTGCTTTTGAAATTCCAAGAACAGTACGAACTCTGTATAATAACCGTGTACATAATCCTTGCGAATCTTAACACATGTAGGTAAATATTTAATCTTTTATCAATCTGCATAAATTTTTCAAACTATCTAGCAATTTCATATTAATAAATTTTCTAGGAGTAATTGCATTAGTGAAAGAACGGACGATATCTTAATTAATCAAGCGTTGCCAACTTGTTGAGATAAATTCTACATATGTTGCTGCTGAACATCGTATTAATAGTTGCTGCTAACGAATATGCGGTTCATGAACAGATATTTATTACTGAGGAAACTTATCAATTTTAGAAGATTAAAACTCTAAGTATCTAAAATTGAATACAATAGATAGGCTTTACAATATATGTTCTTTAAAATTAATACATTCTAAGTAAATATTTTTCAATGAATTGAAAAATAATCAGAATTTGCGCTTACAGCATTAAGTAGAATTAACTGTATAATTGAGAGCGATAAAAATGAAACATTTTGAAGTTTAAACACATATCATTTGCGACTGTTTAATTAAAATTGTAAGTAACTTTAAAAATAATAAAAAGACAAAGCTACTGTAATTATTTTTTCGAAAAGATGCTATGTACTTTCTAATTAATAAGTAATTTCTCAGTGAATATAACTGAATTTTTACGAGGAAATATAATTTTTCAATTTTATTTAACATACTGTTAGTAGGTATTAAGTTTTTAATGACTTAAAAAAGGTTTTTGAGAAGACGTAATAAAAGATGTTTTTAATAAGGAAACAAATACCCCTTATTTGTTGAGAATAAATTGCTTCTAAATAGTAACATTTTATTAATCTTTGCAAAACCAGAATTTCCATAGACTCTTTTATGAACTCTTCTTTATTTTAACTCCCTGATATTTAATAATCGAAATGTGAAAAAAGAGGATTTCACGGAGCCTCAAAATGACAGAACTTCAAGCAGAACTACTCTCGCAAGGCTAATTGCAGTAGGGACAAACTTCCACGAATAAATCTGAAAACATTTTTCGCCTATTTAAACTACTAAGTCTGGAAATATTTTGTTATGATTAAGCCAAAAATATCTATACATATTTACAGGTAGTCCGGCGGTAATCAGGACCTAGAATTCCGCCATATTGTGAAAACATAAATAGAAATGGTGTATAAAATGCATAAAATCCTATTCATATTTACTGTGGAAGCTTAACCCGGCTCAAGTAATCATGTTTTGCTGATCAGATGTAAATAAAAACTACCACTATCTTTGAACACCATCTTTAGTTACGAGAATGATCAAAAAATAAGGTTCTCATGGCTTGTAAAAAGAAACAAATCATAACTCCCTAGAAGGATTTATTGCAAAAGATAGGGAAATGTATCAGCTAACATCAGAATCATCGAAAATGTAACACTGCTCATACATTGAATAAGAGTTTGTTATTAATAATTAATGGTTAATGTCCAGTGTCATTGAAGTAAGCCGCCTGGAAATAGAGCAAGCTTGTCACAATTGTCAAGTCATGTCTCATCAACCCTAACAAACCTGTTGTGGTATTTGTTTCTCTCATCGTTGTATTGTTGCAGGAAAGAGAATGCTACAAAGATGAGTTTAATTTTGTAACCCAGGGTATGGCTCTTTGCTACCCACGTGATTTCTGAAACATGAGGCTTTTGATTTTGATTTTATGCGTCGCCTACCTTTTATGCACTGATACCACAATGAGGGCAACGAGGATCATCATGGAGGATGAGACATGAGTTGTTAACTGTGAAAGACTGATTTCTTTCCCGGGTGACATACTTTTACAAAAAATGGACTACAAAAATGCCACGCTGTGACAAGCGCTGCAATTCCGATGGTTCTTATGCTAAGAAGTTCCTGTATTTTTTTAAATAAATCTTTCTAAATAATTGCATTTTGTTTCTTTTTATGAGCCGTAGCAAACTTACTTTCTGGATTACCCTCAAATTACAATCTGTACTGGTAGACATTAAACTATCTATCCGCTTATTTTCTCACAATCCCATGATTTAGATCTAAAGCATATCGAGAGTTTTTAAAATTTCCTTATTATATCATATGATATATTAAAAATTATAACTTGGCAAAAAAAAAAAAAAAAAAAAAAAAAACAGCATTAGTCATTTGTTCAGGAGTTATTCAACAAAAATCTGATAACTGACATAAAAACAACACATATCCTAAAAACTAGAAGAACCGAGAGCAATCAATTTTACTTCCACGAAATATGTGTAATTCGATTTGAACCAGGATTTTTTTTTTTTTTTTAATGAGTTAATCATATGTATCTCGCAAAAAATTAGGTTAAATAGATAAGTTAAAAAACTGCAAATAAAATTCTGTGTAATTTTTTTTTATAAAACTTCAGTGGAATTCTAGTGTGCGATTCTAGTGTTAAAATATGAAAACCTAAAAAATTAATTACTTCAAGACAGAAAGTTTCTTTGATCTCAACACCTATAATGAATTGCGATATCCATTTTGTTAAGAATGTGTGAATGATAGTTTGTGAAAAAGAAATGTTTATCAACTTTAACCAAGTGATCATTTTTAACGCTTAAACATTTCATGAAAGTTAAACAAAACTTCTGTAAATTCAATTTATTATTATCAGCGTATATTTATTTATTTATTTATTTATTTATTTATTTATTTATTTATTTATTTTGAAAATGCTATCAATAGCAAACTTTATTACTATGAAATCAGATTTGAATATTTATATTTTAGAATAAGTTTTAATAAAATAATTTATGAAAATATTAGTATATTTATGTATATTTATGCTTTTTTAAACATAACTCCTAAACGTGAATAAGACAAAAAATATTTATGAATATCTAAGTATTCGAAAGTTTACCTTAGATTTTTTTTTAGATTATTTTTTTTAACTAATTTAATGTTTCTGCAAAAAATATAGACAGGTTCTAAATATTCGTAATTTATCCCTTGAATGAATTGACTTAATTAATTTCACTACAATCATCGTTATTTGAAATGTATGAAATTACATTTAGTATTTAAGTGTAATACATATTTCTTTAGCGGGTTTTCATAAAATAAACATGTTGAAGTTTTGAAGACTAAGGAAATATTTAAAATTTACAAATTCTTAAATAGAATGCCTTTTTCTACGCCAAAACAATAAGGCTAGATAAATTAATATAAATGCAATAATTTAATATTAATCCCCTTATGAATGTTTACTATTTAATAAAACAACATATTGATTAAACATATTGTCTTTATTAACCCATTACCCACTAGTGTTGCGTTGACGCAACAATGAAAATTGCAGCTATTTCTTAAATTAATTACTTGACTACCACTATTATAAAATGAAAAATGGATATATATATCCATAGCTGCCAACTTTTACGCATTTTTTCTACCACAAAAATTTTATAGTAAATATTGTCTTATTTAATTGCCGAAATCTTATGATTAAACAAATGGAAAATTTCTGTACAATTTTAGCGCTAGAAAAAATGAGTAAAAGTTCGCAGCCAAGATATGTCTAATTTAATGGCGGAAATTTTTCGATGCAATAAATTGAAAATTACTTGTTTTAAATTGTGGTGAAAAAACGCCTTTCAACAAGAAATTTAAAAAAACCACATTTTTTATTTTTTGCGGTTATTGGGTTAAATCAGTTTAAATGCAGAAAAAATATGGCTAAGATTGTATTTAAAAAAAACCATACCTAAAGCTCTAATTGCTAATTTTTCTTGTCCATTGTACAAAATAAAATTATTGCTATTCACAAAGATGCAGAAAAACATGTCGCTAAGATTGTATTTAAAAAAAACCATACCTAAAGCCCTAATTGCTAATTTTTCTTGTCCATTGTACAAAATAAAATTATTGCTATTCACAAAGATGCAGAAAAACATGTCGCTATTATCGCCTCCACCATTATAATCTGAAACAGAACTTTTGATTCTGCCATTTATTTTATCCTAAAAACAACTCTTCTTATATTTTTGTAGCTAAATACAAATTTTTTGAAGAAAAACTTTCTTATTTGTCAGGATAGAGTTAAAATTACAGCCAATTTTCCAGATTCATGAATTGCTAAACAATATGTATATGTACATTATTGCTTGTCGATGATATCACTGAAAATTAACTTTGTTTCTAGAATTTTCAAGAATAGTGGTAAAAGGAATGTCAAATATTCGATCAATGCAAAATTAATTTTCAGAAATTTTTAACAGTGCACTTTCTTTATGTTATATAATCTTCAATTTTACATAAGTATAACAAATTTTTATTCGGTGAATTATATACATCAAGAAAAAGTAAAGTAGGCCATGGACGTTATTAAAAAGATTCGTTATATACGGTAACTGGAAATCAGAGACTTTTCTGAAATTTTATTAAGAGAAAAGTATTTACTACACGAAATTGTTTCCTCTATTTTGATCTAAGTACCAGAGTATATTCTATAGTGTATAGCTAATTTAGAGAGGAAAATATTTTAAAGTTTATGAAAGTGTATGTACTTTTCAAAGTCACATGGATCTTAATATTAAAGAATGTTTGAATTTTATACGACAAATAATCAAAGATGTACTTTATTTACCGCCTCCATGTCTTGCCCGCACATCATACAGGCAAGTGTTTTTCCAAATCATGATTAGTCCGTACCACGTACGGTTATTCATACTCCAATCATTATTTATTACTCACACCAGTAAAAATTTATTTTAAATTTTGAATTATTGCTCAGACTAAATCGAGCATTTTTCAGATTAATTTGGGTAAAATTTTTTTCCTTGAAAAACCGGTGATAAAAGATTAAAAATTTTGTAAAGGACATGAAAAAAATAATAGACATCATTTGAAAGTTTTTTCAAAAATATTGATCAGCTAAGTGGTTATATAATGAAACATCATTTATTTTCAAACTAATTAAATAATCTAATTACATAAACAAACATCAATTCGATTGCCTAAGAAGAACTACTCACAAGGAAGGTCTCCATACTGGGCATACTCAGATTTTTTTGAAAAAAAATACTAATTAAGCTACTCATGTATCTAATAAACAATCAGTGAAAATTAGTGGCGGAATTGCAGAAGAAAACATGTAAAAAAATAAAATAGTTTCGAATATTTGGCGTGAAAACACAAAAGTGTCACACGATTTGGCGAGCAGCACTTTTCCCCGCCAAAAGCAAACGATTTTAATGCAACTGAAAACTTTTGGATTTTTAGAATCCGCGTAAATGGTGTTTGATGAATTTAAACATAAACAACGAGAGAGTTTAATATATTTTATAAATATATATATATATATATATTAAATTGCATATGTATATATTATTTGTTGCTGTAGTTATTTTATTTACGTCTGGAAAAAATATTTTCATATATAAAAAATTCTTATTCCGTAAAATTATTCTCATACATTTAAGCACATTCAAAAATAAAAGTTAGATATTTCCACAGCAACAAAATCGAATTGACAATGCTCAACTGGACTTTGAACTTGAAACAATTTTAATTAATTTAAATTTGAATTTCGTTTCAAATCTCAAATTTTGAAGGTTAAATGTGAATTAAATACATATAAATATCAATATAACGAAATTATACCTAAAACAAACTAAAACTGACAAAAACAAACATTTAATTTATCTAAACACGTTAAACATGAAACTTTTTTCCTTTAAAATGCATTTGACATAAAAGAAACAAACATTTTTTGAAATTGCTTTTCATCGCCAACGGATGATAAATCGCCAAATAACGAAATTTTCATTATTTTTTACGGACAGGGAATGGAGGTTCCGCCGAAATTTTTTTTTATAAACGTATATATATCCCCCATGAGAAGAACATTCTGTAATTTTTCAGATTTTTCGGAGTATGCCCGTATGGAGACCTTCCTTGTCAGACGAGAAAGTCTGGTGAACCTATTGTCCTACTTGAACCCGTTTATTGAGGTATAAAAAAAGAAAAATACAATGTTCAGCCAGAACTAAACTCATCAGGAAAATGTAAAAAGGGGCAGCAATTTCGAAGATGAAATGATTTCAAACAAAATGGCCCTAAATGTGACTTCCCAGGGATATTCGAATCAGGGACTGCTTCCATTAACGGCCAGCGTCCTTTTTTGGACGATTACAAAAACAGCAAGAAATCGGTTTTCCCACCAGTAAAAAGGAAGATAAATATGTACCTTATTTCACGAGACAGAATCCTCGATAAATTTAGATGAAAGTTAATTTGCTTTTAAAAGTGGTGGAAAATACAAAATTTAATTTTTAGCGAAGAAAATAATTCGGGCGTTAATGGGTTAGGTAGAGAGACTGTTTAACCTCTAACAGTTTTTGACGAGCACCGCTAACACAAAAAGAGTTTCTTTAAGTCATTACTAAAAACTTATGAACGCGACAAATTTTTAACTTTATATTCTTTGCTTTTTTACTTGTTTTTTTTATTATTATTATTATTATTATTATTATTATTATTATACAAGGCACATATATTCAAGTTTGCCTGTTTAACATTTATTTTCAATTTTAAAATTCAGTATTCACATTAGAAAATTTGAAAGAAGCATTTTTATTTTTGTAGTCACGGAACGTTTGTTACGAATTTAAGAAAACAGTACTATATACAATTTGTTGGTGTGAATGCAAAATTTCAGAAATAAGAAAAGGCCAAATTTGGTAAACCTGTATATACTAGTAAAGAAAAAATTGGTATTTTTTCCCTATTTTTAATTTATTCTGTTAAATTAATAAAACTGTTAAATTGTTAAAGATTTTAAAAAGGTGATCCCTTGCTGTCAGAAATCTGATTTCCCATACAATACTGGACACGATGAACATCAGTTAGTTGGTCGTTGCAGCTACGTGGAGAGCTGAAAAAACTCCCTTGCAACAAAACGTGGTTTTTTTTTCTGTGCCAGGGTGAAATTTGCTACAAGAGCAGAAAAAAGAGAAAATATAAAACTACGTCGTCCTGCTATGTCGTCATACTTGTTTTGGGGCGGAGCAAATATGACGTTATCAACTTTTTGGTAATTTTGGGACCCCTCCCCGCCAGGGGTGCCCAGAGAGGGGTTTGGTGACGCAAGATGCGTCATACAATTTAGTTTTGGGGGGAATTTGAGAAAAAGTACATTATAAGGGGGGTGATTTTTAAATTCTTAATATTTCCTTTTTTTTTTACTGTTAAAAAGAATCTTGATTTTTTAAATACCACTTTTAAATTTTTTCAACATTTAATTTTCAGAAATGTTCCTGTCTTTCTTTAAATTCTAGGTAAGGGCAATAAGAACTCATTTCGCTATGCTCAACTCGCTATCTTTTGAATGTTCAGTAGATTGTAAGTAGAATAAATTTTACAATTAATATTCAGTTTAGGGGGGGGGGGGGGGGAAGTATGAAGATTTTTTTTTGGGGGGGGGGAGGTTTGCGTCATTGGGTTTGGGGGGTGTGGTCATCGCTGCTCCCCGCTTCCGATATCATAATCATTCCTTGAATTCCCCCCCCCCCCCTCGATAATGTTATTTCTGGAATTTATTTATTTTGTTCCAAGTGATATACAAAACTAGTCATATTTATTTTTTGCATACTTTTATGATTCAAATTAAGATAAGTCATAGCTGCCAACTATTACGCATTTTTCGGAACACAAAAATTTTATAGTAAACATTGTCTTATTTAATCGTCGAAATCTTATATGATTAAACAAATGGTAAATCTCTGTACAATTTTAGTGGTAGCAAAAATGAGTAAAAGTTGGCAGCTATGGATAAATCAGTAAAATATCACTTTGGATGTAATAAAAATTTTATAACAAATCACACTTAAAATAAACTATTACTGTTTAAAAGTATTTTATAATAGATTTTTGTTATATTATGCATGCAACAGTAATAAAATCTTGATTCACTTGTCCCGAACGAAGAAGAGGTGCAGGACAGATATAAATTCTTATCAACAACACAGATCATTGGTTTACAATGCCAATTCTTTACCGTTTAAGGAAACTGGACTGATAAAGGATACAGCATTGGTCTTGTAAGCCAATGATCTGGATTCAATTCCTGGCCTGGGCAAATTTTTGCTAAGTTGGAAACATTCAATCCATTTGATAACTTTACCAATTAGTTTGATTTTGTTAAAAAATTAGTACAGTGATTGCCTGAAATAGAAGAATTTATGATTATTTTATCAAAAATTTAGACTTAGTATAAAATTGTTATCTCACCATTCATAAAAACAGCAAAATATATTCCGTAGCGAACAGCAAATTCAAAGACGGAAATATTTGAACCTTTATGGAGAAATTTAATTCTAAGTGCGTTAGAAATGTGTTTAGAACATCACATTAATGACTTGTACTACTCCCACAGCTAAAAACCAACTATGCCATTTATTAGCCAAATAAATGTTATTCATTTCTGAATTTTGAATTTTACATCGATAGAACATTTCATTAACGGTGACGGATTCATCACAAATAAAAGTGTTTTATGGTCGTTATTAAGAGAGTTTCTTTTATTCAGTGACTGAAATTCAAAGTCTTTTTTGAAGCTTTATCATAAAAAAGCATAATCAGAACACAAAATGTTGTCTCTACTTTAATTAAAATATTAGAATATATTCTCTAGTGAGCAGTTAAATCAGAGACGAAAATATTTAAAATTTTATGAAAGAGCGTACATGTTTGAAAACTGCAAGCAACATAATATTTATGAATATTATAGCTTCGCTGACAAAGAATCAACAATGCATTTTATTAAACATATAAACATCGTTTCCTTGTTGCAGATAAACTTTAATTTTATCTCGGTAGAGCAAATTTAACGACAACGATTTTTTGGAAACGGGAAGTAGTCTCCGGATGATGTTAATCGGATACATGATTTTCAGTGACTGAAATTTGAAGTTTTTATGGATGTTTGTGTTATTGAAATCTTAAACGTAATACGAAAATGATGCCTCTAGTTTAATAAATATATAGATAATTATGTATATATATATATATGTATATATATATATATATATATATATATATATATATATATATTAGAATATATTCTCCTGAGAGAAGTAAGTTCAACAAAAGAAGTAGTTATGATTTTATAAACATGTTTTAAAGCATAAACTTTTTAACACTTCTCGCACACTTACCAATCTTCGGCTTTTTGTAAATCAAGAAAACATACTTCAAACAGGAAAATTCGTAAAATCAAGTGTATGTGGTATTAAAATAGATTATCATTTGTAATCTATTTAATTTCATTCGCCAAATAAATTTCTGGCTCGAAATATGTTTTTTTTTATTATTATTAAAAAAATCGGAGTTAGCCTTGTATGCATTTGCGTTAAATTATTAATACGAAAAATATCAGAAATTTTACTCAAGTTTTGTAAAATTATTTCGCACCAGAAATTTTATTACAAATGATTTAAAATATTTCTCAGTGGTTTTTAATTTACTTATACGGATAGATATACAGCAGAAAATCGTGGAGCCTGGGCCGCTGCGTTGTTTTCTCCATTTTTTAATCTGTATTATTTGAATTTTATTTAAATAATAGTTTATTTCTTGTTTTTCTTTTTTTAACACAAGGACATGAGCTCTAACCCCCCCCCCCTCACTTTCTTTATTTTTCACTGTTACTTAACCCTTTGGGGACGAGCGACACGTATACGTGCCGCAAAAAGGCTTAACCCTTTCCGGCACGGGCAAAATCTGTAGTAAAATGTGAAATTATCGGTTGACACCGGAATTCACAAACGAATTTTCTAGATATTGTGAAATCCTTAATTTAAGCTTTTATTGTAAAAGCAAACTTTTGCTAAAATAGTATTGGTGCCGTTTGGAATTAAAATTAGGTATCCCAGGACCGAGCTCAGTGTGCCGGAAAGGGTTAAGAATCATTGTTTATTCCCACCGGTAAAGTTATACTGTAAAATTTGCCTTATTTAATCGGAGCACAATCTCGATTTAATAAGTCACAAATTTCTGTTTTTAAAAACCGGTGAAAGAACATTAAAAATTTCGTGAAAGTCTCCTGTCGCGAAGGGGTTAAGGAAACGAACGAGTTTTGACATTTACCTCATAGGTCCTGCCTCTGGTGATGCGGTGCATAGGTCCTGGGTTCCTCGATAAAAAGTCTTCACATCACCAAGTTATTTATAAGAGCTACATCTGCACCCATTTGTCGTGTGCTCTACAGATGAGTTCGGGCTCACTTTTCGGAGCCCGGGTCCGACGACTTCGAATCCGAGCCCGAAAGATTCTGTGTCATTAGATCCCAGGTCCGCCCGTTATGATGTCACGAAACGTCATACAAAGCAGAGGATTTTTTTTTTTTTGGCTAATATTATTTAATAAATTCACGAGCAAACGAAAACGAAACATGCAAATTATTAGAATTATTTTTCTCTGTCACATGACGACAGAAAAAATCATGTCACGGCCTTCTCCAGTCTAGAGGCGTTTGATCGCTGCCGCCAAAACCATCAAGATCTGAGGCCAGGAGGCATGACGTCATCACTAATAAACCGATATCTTGAAGCACACCGGAGAATTTTGAATAGCCGTTTACTTTTATTTTATTTCTGGAATATCTATCATCTTATAAAATAATAATAGCTATGTAAATTTCTTGGTGATAATTCGGATTCTCCTAAATAAAAATTCAGCCGTGGAATGTCACAGTGTTACCACATCTAGCTGATATTTATTGGGGAATTCATAATTCTCACCAGTAAGTTTAAATAGTTATTATAGTTTTATAAGATGATAGATATTCCATAAGTAAAATAAAATAAAATTGCTGTTCGAAATTTTCCTGTGTCAATTGTAATAGCAGTGAGAACTCGGTCCATTAGTGATGATGTCACGACTCCTCTCCTAAGGTTTTAAATGTTTCGATGGAAGCGGTTTGATTAGATCTGTCTGACAGATGGAGAGTTAAATTTTCTAAGCCTTTCAAGTACGTTGCAGTGTTACAAATTTAGCCTAAATTCATACCAGAAATTCCGAGTAGTAATTTTTGCTTCTTTAAAAGAGAAAACATTATACGATTGTATCAACTGAAAATGCTTCTTTTGGAATCTGCGATATGAATTCGGAGTATCCGCCCAACTACTTTGTACATTGTAAAAACTCTGTTAAAATTTTTAAACAGCAAAAACCGTATAATTTTTCTAAAAAAATGTTATTTTTAGATCGTCATACTCTTAATGCTCAGGTCATGAATTTTAATGCCATTTTTTATTAAACAAAAAGAATACCCACTCGGTTGTTAACAATAAACCTACAAACTCTCGATATCAAATCGCAACTAATAATTAGGGATGTAAACACACTCTGTTACTGAAAAAAATGTATAAACAGGAAACAAAAAATTTTGCTGATTAAAAACCATATTTTCCAAATGATACTTTGCATCTAACTTACACCGCTGACAATTAATGTTTTAAATACAGAACGGAATTGCCTTGACTTATTTTTAAAAATTCATGCACATACTTTGTGGTAATTACCAAATTACTGAGAAAATTATCTGAAGTTCTTTAAACAAGTGCGTAGTTTTCAAAATTGTTTGCAACAAAGTTTCATTAAATTTTAAAGATTTAATGACATTAGGGACACAAATAAATCATTATTTAAATATTCAGGCAAAGGCTGTGTAATCTCAGCTTTGTTCTAAGGGTATTAGGAATTTTAAAATATAGCTCAGGTAAGAATGGACTGATTATTTTATTTACTTTTAATTAAATTTTCAACTGTTAACTATGAAAGGATTTATTAGGTTTGATTGAAACAAGTTAGCAATTGTATTTATATGTCTTTAACAGTTTTTATCCTTTCTTAATTTTTGTGCTGTTTTCAGTTAAATAAAAAGTATATTTAATATTACAATGTTGCCTTTGGTGACTACTTTAATATTTTGTACGCAACTTTATTAAAAAAAAAAAAAAAAAAAAAAAAAAAAAACTAGTATGTTTTACATGCAAATGTTGTCTAAGTGTATGTTAAGGATTTCTTTATCGAAAACGTGATAAAAAAATAACTAAAAAATAGTCGCTGCTGGCAACCCTAATATTGTTATTATTTTTCGCAGGCAATTATCAATAATAATTATTTTAAACATCTTTATGTAGTCAAATCTCGATCATTCTAAACTAGATTTTCCGAAATAGCCCCTAATTGTACGCTTACAGAAGTTATCATATTCCCTTAATATTGAAAAATACCCAAATTGTGTCTAATTACTCTGTTTTTCGCTTTTATTTAGTTTCAGGGGTCACAGCGTCCCTAAAATTTTCGCACTTTTCTACCAGTATTTTAAATCAAAAATTTTCATGTCAGAAATTCCTTTAACATCTACAATGAAATTCTACAATAAATATTATCGTTTTAAAATTGTGATAGGAACGTGCAAAAATTATAGGGACGCTGCGACTCCTGTAGTTGTTATTTATACACATATTTTCTATTCCTTATTTTAAACGCTTAACTTAGTCCTTTTTATATACATAAAATAAACTGAAAATATGGGATAAGCACCATTCGTTATGCTAAAATAATCGGTGACTCTAGTCTAAATATTTCTGTCTTAAAATAGAATGAAATTGTATTTTAAAAATTTAGCGGTGTCAAAAAGCTTTAAATAATGGATCAAAAAAACTTTTCTTGACCGTACGACATACGGGGAAACCGGTTAAGTGGCTACGCCACAATTCTTTTTTCTTTTCTTTTCTTTTCTTTTTTTTCAATATTTCTTAAATTTTATTTTCTAATCATGAAAAAGTATTTAGATTTACAGCTTACTGACGAAACCGCTACCATTATTAATCTTTTAAAATATATTCTTTGAAGAAAATTTTTGATAGAATTCTGAATTTTTATCTATGCATTGTTTTAAATAGATATTATTCTCAAAAGCTTGAAATATGCGCATTGAAAACAAAAGTTCATTCCGTCAAGAGGTTATTGAGTTATGTTTAAAAAATTATCTGCATTCCGATTTGGTTTGCAACGATTAGAAACCTTGACGATTTAACATTACTAAATCCATGCGTTAAAACTTCATAATCTCTCAAATATTTGACTATAGATAGATTTTTTGATAGATTTCTGAAATTTTACCTATGCATTGTTTTAAATAGGTATCATTCTCAAAAGCTTGAAATATGCGCATTAAAAACAAAAGTTCATTCTGTTAAGAAGTTCTTGAGTTCTTGAAACATAAGTTAAAAAAATTATCTGCATTGCGATTTGGTTTGCAACGATTACAAACCTTAACACTAGAACCGCCGAGTATTTTTCTCAAGTTTTACAAAAAGTGTTTCTCACCAGAATTTTGATTTTTAACTATTTAACTTATTTAATAAATCTATTTGTGTGCTGTATACAATTAACATATCTTATGAAGAAAATTCTGGTTTGAATCGACTATTTTCATTCTGGTAGGGGTCATTTTGACCCCTAATGGCTGTTCTAGTGTTAACGATTTAACGTTACTAAATCCATGCGTTAAACCTTCATAATCTCTAAGATATTTGACTAAAGATAGAATTTTTGATAGAATTCTGAATTTTTATCTATGCATTGTTTTAAATAGATACCATTTTCAAAAGCTTATTCTCATTCAAAACAAAAGTTCATTCCGTCAAGAAGTTCTTGAGTTATGTTTAATCCTTTCCGGCACGAGTAAAATCTGTTAATAAAATGAGAAATTATCGACTGACACCGGAATTCACGAACGAATATTTTAGATATTTTCAAACCCCTAATTTAAGCTTTTATCGTAAGAGCAAAATTTTACTAAAATATTATTTGTGCCGTTTGCAAGTTTGGAATTAAAATTAGGTATCCCAGACCAGGCACAGTAGCCGGAAAGGGTTAAAAAATTATCTGCATTGCGATTTGGTTTGCAACGATTACAAACCTTAACGATTTAACGTTACAAAATCCATGCGTTAAACCTTCACAATCTCTAAAATATTTGGCTAAAGATCTTCTGTTTGCTAGCATAATATAAAATTTACGGGGAAAGGCATATATGATGTCTAAATTAGGTAATCAATCATACTGAAAATTTTAGAGTTTGATAGAGTTTCAGTGTGAAAATGACTCAGTAAGATTATTTGTTGAACATACATCGTAAATGGGTATAAATTCCTGTCAAACGGCGATGTCTGTTCTTTTACTTGAGACTTCGAAGATAAAAAATGTGCAAGGTGTCATCTCTATCCCCCCCCTTTTATTTTCGTTTGAATGACTGTATTTTATATTCTCTCTTTTAGGCCATGAATTTTCTGAATTATCTGTTATAGACCGGAGAGCCGCAGCATAGACAATCACCTCATCGAGTTCCCGGAAGAAAATCTGGGATTTGAGAAATCTCTATCCACATATTACAACGCAATCGGTCTACCAAATCATATCTTAGAAGAAAACCCCTAAAAATCTAATTTTAGCGTTTGACTCATAGGTTTACGATTAGTATGTTTTTCTTCTCTCAATACTCCATGTTTTAATATTTTGAGTGCAGGAAAGCACAATGGTAAATCTACGAGTCAGCCGCTAAAAACGGTTTTTTAGCTGTTGTCCACCAAGATATGACTTGGCCGACCGACTGCATTTTGATATGCGAATCGAGATTTAACTAATTCCAGATTTTCATCCGTGAACTCGATCAGGTGATTGTCTGTGCTGCTCTTCCGGTAAGAATATTGTGAAAAATATCAGGAGATACAACATACTGACGAGACAACAATTTTAATTTAGTAGTTGTATTCGTAATTGTATAAATATGTCGCACCCATAGTCGACACTTGATCTGTCCGTCTGCTCGTCTGTCCGTATATAACAGCTTAAAAACTGTCCAAAAGAATGGTTGGACGTTTAATGTATGTAATCATTGCATAATTTTGTCGACTCATTGTAAATTTTAAGAAAATCGAACCAAAACTTGAAAAGATATTAATGAAAGTATTCTTAATGTTATTAAATCCTATCATCGATCGAAATGTTGTTTCATTTGGGAAAATTAATTCATACCGAAAAATTCTATCAATTAATAATTAGATAATGTTTCCGATATCTAATTACCAGAAATTAATGGGCAAAAATTTCCAGTACGAATTGGTTTTTTGAAAAGGACACCAATTTCCAAATGACTAAAAAAAAAAACAATGATATCGCATGTGATATTAATAATTGTAGGTTGTCATGGTTTTTATGTCCTAATCCTTTTTGGCACAGAAAAATTCTTATCGTAAAATGATGAAATGATTAGCTGTCACTGGTATTTACAAACGGCTTTTTTTAAACTCGCTACGTTTAAACTTTTATTGTATGATAAAAGCAAAATTCTATTAAAATATTCTTGGTGTCGTTTGAGACTAAAATTAGATGGTTACGATGTGGGAAGACCGCGCCGGCAAGTTTTAGTAGGAAGTGCTATTGGTTCCGCATTAATGAGCTTAACCTCTTAGCGTTCCGGCAAGACGAATTTGCTTATTGCATCATTTAACCCTTTCCGGTGCAGACGAATTCTGTTCGTAAAATGAGAAATTGTTGACTGACACCGGAATTTACAAAAGACTTTTTTAGAAATTAAGAATTCCCTAATTTAAGCTGTCATTGTAAAAGTAAAATTTTACTAAAATATTATTGGTGCCGTTTGTAAGTTTGGAATTAAAATTAGGTGTTGCCGGAGTGGTAACACTGCGCCGGAAAGGGTTAAAGCTTTTTGACACTACTATTATTTTAAAGAAAATTTTCATACTATTGAAAGGCGGAAATGTTAAGACTAAATTTTAGGAATATTTTACTTAAATAATAGTGGTGTGAATCCGTAGTTTTCAATTTATTGAACGGAAAAGAATTAACCAGTTAAGGGGTTAATATCAAGATCTGAACGTTTGTAAAACTAGTTACTATTCTACAAATACACGTTTTGCCGCATAATTTTCAATTTGTTTAGGGAAAAAAAGAATAATTAAAACGCAAACTTCTTGGTACAACAAAAGTAGTGCATCATTTAGTGTAGCAATGCTTCTAAAAGTATTATAAAAATAATAGCGGACCTTCTATCGTGTATAAAAAGACGAAAATGAAACGAAGATAAGAAACAGGAAGTATTAATGCATAGCTGCCAACTTTTACGCATTTTCGCTACCACTAAAATTGTATAGAGATTTTCTATTTGTTTAATCGCAGGATTTCGACGAATAAATAATACAATATTTACTAAAAAATTTTTGCGGTAGGAAAAATGCGCAAAAGTTGCAGCTATGTTATTGTTATTTATTTATGCATTCGTGTTATCATAGACTGATTAACCCGGGAAGACGCGCGCAGGGCCTAAAAGACCCGGAGTGCGTATGGTTTTTTACAATTGCAACCACTAATTTTTTTAAAAGTAATGTTCAACTTATTTTATCGCAAAATTTGTAAGATTTGTCTCCCTTTTAATAAAGATACTTTTATAATTTGACTTTATTGGTGGCAAAGTTAAAACGATTCATACCCTGGGAAGCGCGCGTTCTCCCGGGTTAAACATTCAAAATAACTTCTATTAATAGATCGAAAGGCGGCAGCACATGCAATCACCCTATCCAGTTCATGGATGAAATCCCAGTATTAATTAAATATCGATTCGCATATTAAAATGCAATCGGCCTGCCAAGTCATATCTTGGTGGAAAACATATAAAAAAATCTGATTTTAGCGATTTTCTCTTAGGTTTGTCGTTGTGCTTTATATCATACAAAAGTATCAAAATATAGAGGATTGGGATCAGGAAAATATAATGGTAAGTGTATGAATAAACTGCAAAATCAGGTTTTTAAGGGGTTTTCCACCAATATATGACAGGGAAGACCGATTGCGTTTTAATATGCGAATCGATATTTAATTAATCCTAGAGCTGCACCCGTGAACTCGATGAGTTAATTGTCTCTGCTGCCGCCTCCCTATCCGTAACTTATGTGCATTGACTCATAATCACAAATCCACAATCATAGATTTAATTCAGGCGCTGCCATAATGTTGAAATACAGACAATATGAATAGATTTCAATTCTAGCCAGAATTTTCTTAATAAAATAAATAAAATATACAAATATACAGATGCTTTAAGCAAGCAGCGTAATATAAAAATTCTGATATGTATTGAATTTGACTTGAATATCCTGCATTAAATAAGCAAGTAAGACTTGAATGAAATTTCCGGTCTTTCTAAAATTAAATATAGAAAGAATCTGCCGTGGCTTAATTTTAAAAATTCATGTTAGTACTTTACGATAATTATCAGATTACGGAAGGGAAATTTTCTAAACTTCTTTAAACAAACACGTACGCAGTTTTGAAAATTGTTGCGACAAAGTTTCATAAAACTTTTAAAGGTTTTAATGACATTAAATGCACTAATAAAAGGAGTGTTTAAATATTCGAGAATAGGTTGTATAATCTCAAAAGTTTTAGAAGATTTAAAATATAGTCCAATAAAATAAGCTGGTTGCTTTTTTCTTTTTAATTAGTATTATAATGATTAAATGTAGGAAAGTATTTGTGAATGCAGTCGAGTCTCTATACAACGAAACTCTATACATCGAATTTCTCTATATAACGAATTTTTTGTAGGAACGTCCCCTTTTCGCATGATTACATTAAAAACAGTCTCTATATAGCGAAATATCTATCTCCATATAACGAATTTTTTCATAAATTGGTCTTAATTTATTCAGTTTTAAAAAAGCTTCGAAATCATATGGAGTCATCACTTATTTTTGATTTCTCGTTCAGTGCTGGTTTTTTTTATATTACTTATCTCCTTGTTCTTTAAGTCCAACGAATTCATCCCACCTCCCACACACCTTTCAACATCCTTCTCAAAACAGAATCAATTAGATTGTTATGCATATAAGAGAGGAATCAATGAGAGGCGCGTAAGAGAGGCCTTCAAATGGAGGAAAATGTTAACTACAATTTTTCATTCCTTGCTGAAATTTGAGGGTTTTTTTTTTTTTTTTTTTTTTTTTTTTTTTTTTTTTTTCTTGAGAGCGTAACAACTTTAAAATAAAAACAACGAAAAATTACAGATTTCTTCGTCTGAAATTAATGCAAGTCTTCCTTATTTGATTTTCATTAAGTTTTCAAATAAATGTCTGTTTCTTTTTTGAAACTGCTTAAATAATTAAGAAATAAAATGTTAGGTTAATATTTACTTTTAAACATTTCAAATCCTTAATTAAAAATATCAAAAATAATATTTGCTCAAAATTTACACATTAAATACGATTTTTAACATCATTTTCTATACATCGAATTTCTCTATATAACGAATTTTTTACTGGAACGGTGGATTTCGTTATTTAGAGACTCGACTATATATTGAAATTGTTTCATTATTTGATCGCCTATACCTAAATTTTGTGTATGTTTGGGTTATTTAAAGCAAAACACTTTTGCTCGCAAAAATGACAATAAAAAGAGTGGTTGAGTGCGATCGCAGATCGCTCAGAGGGTTTCATTTAATATTTCTTTCAAAACAATTTATCCTTTAATTAATAATTCCAAATCGTTAATTTATAATTATTAATACTTTACATCGATGGTAGCACCAAAAAATTTAATTTTTAAATCCATATTATAAAGGCCAAACGCATCTGTGCGTAACGCATACGTCATTTTGTGAATGGCAACACTTTCAAATTTTAAAATGAAATTTCCATATTGCAATTTTTGCTACTACAAATATTTAAACTTTTAAATATCGCACATTTTGAATTCTTACACCATCGTGTAGGGAAAAAATGTACTTTTAAATGAAATTTGTTTGAAAGCTGTATCTTAATTTGTTTTTGAAATATTAATATTTTTGTAGTTTTTAATACCACTTTTATAATCGTGGCAACAGGAATATTCCGTTTCTATTAAAAGCTAAGGAAAAAAGGGGAAATCGATTACTGTATCTTTATGTTGTCATTTTCTCATTAAAAGGGAAAAAAAAATCGAAATTTAAATATCTTCTGCTATAAAATCCAGTGAATTTTTATTTCATTTACAAAATTCGATTTACATTTTAAAAAATATCAACAGTTTAATATCTGTTTCAGTTAATAGCATTGAGACTTCAAGTTTTGAACCAAAATGATCAAATTAAAATGCCATTTTTTTTCTGAAAAGGTGAATACAGATACGAAATGTGCATTTGTAAATTTTGATATGATGACAGTGATGCCGGGTTTAGATTTCAAGGGGGAAAATTTTTATGACTGAATCAACGTTGAATAAATTTTGCTTTTTTTTATTTATGAATACTAACATAAGAACCTAAATTGATAATTTCATCAAAATAACAGATCTTTATTATTTTTTACTGCTTACATGTACGATTAAAGTTTAATTTTAGCAATTTCTACAACTGACCCGTAAGACATGGTGACGTCACTGCAACGTCGTTGTGAAGTCACATTGCGACTTTGTGACCATCGATTGTCGATGTGAAGTCACAGTGACTAAAATGTGAAGTCGTTATGGCCGTTTTAGAGCTTTTTTGTGCCGTCACATTGTGACCACTTTGCGACGTCACAATGTGACCAATTTGTGAAAAGTGTGTCATTTGTGACTACTTTGACATTAACATTGTGACGAACTGTGAAAATTTTTTTAGAAAGTCACATCTTAGTCACATTGTGACGTCACTGAGTGGTGGCATTTTCGTCACAGATGTGATGTGACCAAAGTGACTCACAGTGACGTCATTGTGACGTCACTGTAAACATGTATGCTATGAGGGGAGTTTTATAGAAATAGTATTTTTTCATTTGACGTTAAATATCGTTTGTTTGAGAGTTAGACTTACCAATATAAAATGCATTTTTTACTATAACTAATTTTGTAGGTTTATTATAAATCAATGATACAATTCCTTCTTAAACATTTTCTTTCGTCGAAATTCGACGGGTTCTATCTTGTAATTATAAAAGAAAAATATTTATTTTAATCAAATTAAAAATATTGAAATTAAATTATTTAAATAAAATCCAAAATTCCATTTAAAAAAATTAACGGAGATGTAAATAAAATTTTACTTTCAAAAATTCAAAAATTTCGATTTTACCCTAGAAAATTCTAATAAAGAATTTTTATTTATGTAATTATGTAATGTTTCTGTAAAATAAATTACCTAGAAGTTCTTAAACTACAGTTGGACTTATTTTTTATTTTATTTTTTCTCTCGATTGTATATTTAGTTTAATCTTTCTCTTTAACCACTTAATCGTCGTGCCCGAGACATTCACAGGGTGCAAGCTTCACGGATTTTATTCAGAATTGTTTGATTCCCACCAGTTTCATAAAATAGTCTAATTGGTTTTATTCTGGTATCATCTAACTAGTCATTAAATAAGATAAATATTTTTTTTTCAAAAAAGTGTTAGCAATAATGTTTTTGAATTTTAAACCGTAATTTAATACTACCATTAAGGGATTATATTATATTCTTCTCTATATTTCCAGTTTAACCTTTACGCAGGGGGCTTGCTCAGGGTCTACCTGAGAATACATGTAAGCCTGGACAGATGCTGTTATAGCCCCTCCGTAAAGGTTAAATATACTTAAATTAATTTCTTTTTTAAACGATTTTTTATATAATTAATCTATATTAAATAAGAAATTTTTAACTTACGTAGTATTTACTACAGCTTTATCTTTCTTTCCCAACGGTTCAATATTTTGCATGACAATCTCGCATTTACACAGAGCGTAAAGTTGTCCTCAGTTAGGAAGCAGTTGATAATATGGTAACCTGTTCTATTCAATAAAGAAAATAGCATAGGATTTTTCTGGTATGAATTAAAAAAAAATCGAAATAGGAAAAAAAGGTTTAAAAATTGACCCTTTGATGTTTATATCATGAATTTAGAATAACGCTGTATATTTTTAAAATGACTATTTAGCAAACGGGTGTCTGACAAAACATGTTTTTTTTTTTTTTTTTATTATTACTATTATTATTATTATTATTATTATTATTTATTTATTTATTCACAGTTAAAGGGGAATATATCGAGAAAAATGTTTTGTAAATGTGCTGGAAACTATTTAATATATATTTACATGTGTGAGTGAATAAATGTTTCTATATTTGCATCAATTATGCAAATGCTTGCTCAAAACTGCTTTCAAGTTTATCTCACAGTACATTTTGTGCTTTCTTTTTTATTATTTTAACTATACTAATTCTACTGTAATAATCGCAATTATATTTCCTAAAAGTTTGTAACAAGTTTTTATTTATTCAATATAAGATACTAGAGGTACTTTAATAATATTTCAAATAAATAAAATTGCCTGTAATTTAAATTCATAATGTACATAAAAAATAAAAAATATCTATCAGGGTTCGCTCAAATCTACAACTAAATTTTTACAGTATTTTCAGTATATTCCAAAACAGAAAAATCTTGCAAAAATTGCGAATCGAGGGCGTGGTTGAGAATCCTGTTTCTTAAAAATTAAATTTAAATTTTCTTATCATTATTAGTGGTGCCAGAGTCCTTACAAAATATAAGGAGTGTGCGAACCCTGTCTATGAAATAAAAGTACTGGATGACCATAAAAAAAAATCCCCGATATTTGTACTCTTAGCGACATAACCACTCAACCAATTGAAAGGAAATTTCAGATTTAGTCATTTGAAGGCATACGCTCGGGACCTTGATGATTTAAAGCAATAGAGCTTTCATAATTTCGGTTATAGTGAAAAAAATTCGAAAATTTCGAATGGAAACACCGATTTTTTTATGCTCAAATGCATCAGCATATCGAAAAACCACAAGTCGTGTGTGAACGATACACCAAAGACTAGAATTGCCCGTGTAATATCGTGGAACTCAATCCTAATTAGTTCCTATGTAACGAAATATTCAACACATGATTACATTTTAATTTTCACTATTTGTGCAGAAACACAACTCCGAAAATGTATTTTAACACAAATCGTAGAATATTACTGAATTCACAAGTGAAAAAAAAAAAAAAAAACGACCGTTGGAAAATATGTCTTTTAGCCATTCATTCGTTCCTCTCAATGATCTTTTTTGCAAGTGATTTTTGCAAGTGATGCCAACAATTTTCATTGTATGTACATCATTCTAACTCAATTTATAGTTTTTCAATACGTGGAAGAAATTGCGTCTGAAAAAAATGGGTGTTGTCATTCGAAAATTTCGAAATTTCTTCACAGTACTATAACCATAATCGTGAGAGTTCTATTGTTTTAAATCATCACGATCTTGAGTGAATACCTTCAAATAAGTATATCTAAAATTTATTATAAATTAGTTGAATAGTTAAGCCGCTATGGGTTCATATATCGGGGAAGTCTTTTTAATACATTCCCTGTGTTGTGTATGAAAAATATGTGCGGATATACGCTTAAAATTATTTATAAAGCGGTATGTACCGGTAATTTTCTTCTGCTACCGGCTAGTTTTATCTACTGTGTATAATTGGTGTGACACATGTGCATTGAGATATTTTCTAAAATATTCCAATTTATTTTATGTTACTTGAAAGAAAATATGTTTTGACAAATGCATAATCCATGTATTTTTTCTCAATTTTAGGTAAGTGAACGAAAATCATTTTACATTTTCACAGTTTTGATGGTTAAATGCTACCTAAAGATAAGTAATAATAATTTTTCTTTTCTTTAATATTTTAACTATGATTTGTCTGTTTGACTATACAATTTCACAATTTCCAACAGATGTAAATACATTGCTACCAATATCCTTCGCCTTTTTGTAAAACAAAAAAAAAAAATTATTAAATTTTACCTTTTCAAATCGTCGTAATCCGCCGATTAAGGTCGATAAAAATTTCTGTTCATTTTTTTCTGTCCAAAAGAAGCGGAAGAGTTGGCAGGGATGTAAATAAGAGATATAATAAATCAGATTATAAAATAATGATAACTTATTACATTAAATTGAGATAATAATATAATAAACTAGCAAACTTCTCCCCTTATGCTGGTTTGTTTTTTCAAACAAATCTGTACTCGAATAACATAAGAATAATGTGCAACAATTGCAATGTGTTCTTTTCATTGATATTTCCAATGCAAACATGCTTATAAAAAATAAACAGAAAAGATGGATTCACATATTAACAATTTTCTTTATTTAATTGTTGTTCTTCAATTATATAAGGAACAATGTACATTCATTTTAATACGATCCTTTCAATGGTATTTACAATGCAAACATATAAAATACATTCTTTTTACATATTTCTAAACTTCATACTTAAAATAATTTATCAGTTTTTATATTAAATAATGCATGATACTTCTAAAATAAATATTAACTTTGTTTCGCTATGTTATCTAAATTCGATTTCTGTAACAGGTTTTTTGTGATAAAAAAAAAAGTTTTATTGTAATTATATTTTATCCACAAACCTTATAAAATAAATACAAATATATTTATTTTCCGTCAAGTTTTTCACAGTTATAAGTATATCATTTTTCCATGCCTGAATTTATTGAAATATTCCTTGAATTTAAAATAAAAGAAAGTTTAAGTGTGAAATTGGTTATTGTATCCCCTGGATAATGTTCATTTTTTTGGAAAGGGTTGACATTGAACACTTATGTGTGATATGTACAGTTAACATGTTGGTAATAAACTTTCAACTGCTATTTTTAATATCAGATGAACAACAAAGTTCTACTCTTTACCCCTTTTTTTGCTGTTTATTTTTAATTATCTGTAAATTTGGCATATGCATTTACGTACATCCTTTGTATTAAAAATTTCTCTATTATAATAAATAAATAAATAACTTTGTAAAATTTGTCTATTTAAAGCAGCATTTAACCCTTTGCGGGGCGCTGGTTTCATAGATATACCACTTAAATTTAATTCCCAAACACCACATTGGCACCAGAATTTTGTAAAAAAAAAAATTACGGTTCATTTAATGCGTGAAATATAGCGTTTTCTTATTTACAAATAAAGTTGTTTTCAAATTCCGGTGTCAGTCATTTATTTCAACACTTAAGCAATGAATTTGTCCTGCCCCGCAAAGGGTTAATTAAGAAAAACACAACTCATAGAAAAGAGTTACATAATTCTTTTAGGTGTTAAAGTAAGAGAAATGTTTCACTTATAAAGAAAAATGCTTCTTTGAAATGTATTTAGTACTTTTATTATTGGAAGCAATAGTTACACAACGTGCGCGTTCAGCTGAATAATAAAAACTTAATGTATATCACTCCCGAAAATCTAATTAAATTTTTTTCAATGAAATAAAAGTTGCAAGTCCTTTAATGCATACCAATATGCACTTATGTCATACATGGGAAAAAATTTTCCATTGTAAAAGAAACAAGTTGGAAATTGCACGTGAAGCGTATCAAATGAGGTGCGTTTGTACGATAGCGAAGTTTTAAAAATATCAATCTCATAAAATTGTAAATAATTACAATTAAAATGCGCATCAAACAATGTTCTCCCTATATTATTATGCAATGGAATATTTTTGTGTGGCCTTGAAAATCAATAACAAATATTCTTTGCACCACAGATTATGCAAAATGTATATTATAATATGTATTTTATAGATGCATATCAATTTTATTACGTTCGAATGAGTATAACACCATTAAAATGCATTTGAAACATTTTTCCCCATTAACCGTAATGTAACGGAACACTTTTGATTGCCCCTGTAGTTGAAATATGCATCCGATTTCGATAAAATTTTAAATAACTCGACAAAATTACGTAATAATTATGTCTTTAAAATTTCAAACGATTAAAATGCATTTGAAACTTTTTTCCCCATTGACCGTAATGTAACGGAATCTTTTTGATTGTCCCTGTAATTGATCTATGAATCCGATTTTCATAAAATTTGAAATGACTCGACAAAATTATGTAATAATTATGTATTTTAAATTTCAAACGATTCAGTTGGATAGTTTTTGTGTTGTTATATGCGGACAGACAGACAGACGGACAGACAGACGGACAGACGAACGGACTGAACGACAACAATAGGTGCTATGTATTTACATAATTACGAACGCACCTAAAAAGAACCCTTCATGTATTTTTATTGATTTATTTCACACTGATCGTTTAATTATAGAGATTAAGAAAAATTTACGTTAGTCAATTACAATTTCTTGAATATTTTAACCCTTTCCGGCACAGGCAAAATCTGTTAGTAAAATGAGAAATTATCAACTGACACCGGAATTTACAAACGAATTTTTTAGATATTTTTAAACCCCTAATTTATGCTTTTGCTGTAAAAGCAAAATTTTACTAAAATATTATTGGTACCATTTGCAAATTTGGAATTAAAATTAGGTATCCCAGACCGGGCACATTGTGCCGGAAAGGGTTAAGGGGCAAGCGATTGCGTTTGTGTAATTCTAGAAATTACTCCCACCGGAAATTTGGAAGATAAAGAAAAAGCAATTTCACGACTTTATTCCACCAAAGGTAAAAAAATAAAATTTAATAATTTTTTTCAACTGCAAATTTTTATTAATCGTAGGTGGGATATAAAAAATCCCAACCCCCCTCAAGAGATTAAAATTCAAAATGGAATATCACACTTACTTAATTTGGAGATGATCATTTGCAATTTCATTTTGTGGAAAAACATTTACAATTACTCTATTTTTGAAATAATAAGCGACGAGAATGCATTTTATTTATAAAACAAACTCTGCTACTTTGAGTATGAAGCTCAGACTGCAGGTTTTTATCTTTTGAATAACATTCAAATCGTCGAATACAGTTCGTATCTAAATGTCAGTTTGTAAATATTAAATTCTAATAAACGCAGTAAATCTACAACAGCTTCAATTAAAAGAACTTTATACATTTTATTTACAGGGAATATTAATTATTACTCTCGTTCTGAGAGTTCAGTTGTTACCAACATATTTGGGTTCAGAAAACGTTCTACGTCTAAAGAATTAAAAAAATCGTGGGTCAATAACAACAAGAACACACAAAAAAAAGCTTTGTTGCCAACAGCAACCAAGAGACAAAATTGGCTGGCAAAACCAAGGAGGCATTTTAACAGGGTATAAGAGTACGGGACCCAGTAACGGGCTCCACCATGGAACAATAAATAAAGATTAAATGGCATAGCCTCAAAACAGAAAAGCTTCAACTGTAACTGCTTTCTCAATAGCTCATTACAAACGAACTATTAAGAAAAAGGAACTGACATATACTTAGAATAGTGCAGCTTCAACTGTAACCGCTTTTGCAGAGGTTCATTACCACCACGTAAAATTTATAAAATCATCAATAAGGCGCTTAAACTAGATAAAAATTTCTACTAAAGTTTTAGCCATGTTGGCCCTTTTTTGTTTCAAAATTTTCATTCATACCATAAAATTGCAATGCTATAAACTATTCGAAAAATCCTCGGTAGAGAACTAGGAAATTTGAAGTATATCTGAATTTATTGGTTGAATTCAGCTTCTTTTTTATTTTATTCGTTTTCTGATTGGTTAATGTTAAGTTGATGGAAGAGATGAGACAGGCTCAGCCCAAGTCCGTGCCCATGACCGAAACGGATTCGAATCTTATACTCTGCTTGTTTTGAGCAAAATAAAGTTAAATTTTAAATCGTGTTTTTTTATTCTTTTTTCTTTTTAACATTCAAAGGCATTCAATTAAAAGAAAATTTGTGATATTTGATTATTTCACTCTCGATATCACTCTATTAGACGGCGACAAGAATGCTGATTTTATCTGATGCTATTTAGATAACGTTTAATTGAAATGTTTATTTATTATTATTTTTTTGAGATCTAACAGGAAATAAATATTTTTTTTTTGTTTATAGTCAACCAGCATTAACTTAAGGTTTGCACATTTTTAGACTTTTACCGTGTGCGACCGAATTATTTTTTTATATGAAAACAACATTAAAAGTATCGGATCTTTCAGACAATGGTGTTATTTTTTCATTTAGGTTGATTTTAAGAAACGTAAGAATTAAAATAGATTGTTGTGAGGAAAGAATGAATAATAATTTAAGATGCGCTACATATTTTATAGTAAGTAGAGCATTGCAAAAACACATTAAGAGTTATTTCCATGTTATAAGTTGTTTAAAAAAGAGATTTCATTTAGAACATCTATTATATTTAAGTATTATGAATTATATTCTGATATTGCAAAATTTCAGTATCGAGCTCACTCGAGCGGACTCGAACTGTGTCGGCACATCATGTTTCGGGCTCGGCCGGGCTCGGATTTGAAATCGGTGTTCTTTGGCGGTCCCGGGCTACCAAAAGTGAACCCGAACTCATCTCTACAATCTAACATTTGGAATTTCGAAGACGTTTACCCACCAGAGTTCAAAGTGTGAGACATATACTGGATGCTTGGTCCCAAGGTGTTAAAAGCACAAAAAATTTAATAATTTAAAATTTTTAGATGCTTGTTTCAATGATTTAAAACGAGAACAGTATCACAAATATAATTAAAACTTAAGCTAATTTATAAAAAAGGCAAATACTTTACATGCCACAGACAAATTAAAATTTTAATTAAAATAAGACGGCATGGCGCATCATAAGACACTAAAATAAAGAAATTCTTCCAAGCTTTACTTCCAATTGCTTTATTTAAAACTTTGTTTTATAAAATTAAGAAATATGTTTGAAATGTAAAGAAACATAACTGCCTAATATTAATTTATTCTTTATTCCAGGAATTTTGCTACAAGAACAAGCCATTTGTTCAAATTATTAATACGAAAAATATTTTATTCTGCAAAATTTAATTAATTTCTCTGAAACGTAACAAAAGCTACAACTTCATTTGTAGATACCAATGTAGAGCTAAGTCATACTGAGAAACAGTTATTCCACCATAAAAGTAGTCTTTACTGAATCGTTAACTGCAGATATTGGAAGAAATTAAATCAGTCCGAGTATCTTCATAATTAAAATATGACATATATATCGAAATTAGAAAGAGTCATTTGTTAAAACATCTTTGTGTTATTGTGGCGTAATTATTTCAATATTTTATGGATTTTTTTTCTTTATGGTAACAAGTAACTGCTAGAAATTAATTATGTAAGTGCAATTTTTAAAATGCGTACATACTGATGCTAAGTTTTCGTATGTCTTTACTGTTTCATTTTCAATTTTTGGTGCACAGAATATTTGCAGCACTGAAATGCCATATTAAGATAATTCGCTACTCTTTGATTTTGTTATCAATTTTATCAATAGTAGCTTTAGTACCAGTCTTATTTAATATCACCCTACTGAAATCTTAATATAATATTTTATAACGGAAAACGCTACATTCAGAAAATATACAATTCTGCTAGCACGATGTGGAAAATTATTATTTTTTTTAATTCTACATTTCCCGCAAATATTAATATTTCATCATGTTTTTTGCCATATTTTAGCAACAGAATTATGAAAAAAGTGGTGGAGACTATAATTTAAAAAATGGCTTACAAAAGTCTCCGTCTTTTAGTTTCGCCCATTTTATTTTACAAAAAATATTTTTATTTTAAATCGCTCAATTGTTGCAATTAAATATATCAACATTTTCTGTATATTAAAATTTTGGTATCCTAAAAGCCAGAAACTTGGCAGCTATGTCTTGCGGATGATTGATCGACATTTGTGCCACTTAATACTAGAACCACCGGAAATCATACCAAATTGTTCTAAAAATATTACACACCAGAATTTGTATTTAGAGCTTTTTGGCTTATTCATTTAACTTATTTGGATACGGTTCTCCTAAAATATTTTTTTACGAGAAATTGCTAGTACGAACCGAAATATTTTTATTGGGTAGCGATCAAAATGACCGCTACGAATGTTCTAGTATTAAGGTCTCGAAATGCTTTATTAACCTCACCAGCAATATTTTCATTGTAAAATTTTACCTTATTTACCATTTTAATGACACAATTACAGAGAATATTCTAATAAGAAAAACCGGTGGTAAACCCTTTGGGGACGAGCGACACATATACGTGCCGCAAAAAGGTTTAAGAATCCTTGTTTATCCCCCAGCAATAAAATTTGACTGTAAGATTTGCCTTATTTAATCGGAACATTTTCTCGATTTAATAACACACAAATTTCTTTTTTTAAAAACTGTTGACAAAATATTAAAAATTTCATAAAAAGTTCCCGTCGGGAAGGGGTTGAAGATTAAAAACGGGATCCCGTCGCGAATGGACTAAGTGTTAGTTACAACAACTAGAAATGCAGCCATGGAAAAACTTATAAGTACTCGTGAATAACTTCTCGAATGCGGCAATCTTAAAAATTTCGTACATGTTAGTACTTCAGAATTCCCTATCACTAAAATCCCATGCAATATGCAATATCCAGCATAGCAGCATCACTTTTTGCATAATTTACATCAAAACATAATTTGCAAAAACTTATGTCAACATCTAATTGAATAAGTTTGATGAAAATCCTTGCGTTAGTTCTTCAGATAGAGCTACTGCAGTTATCGTGAAAAATTCAGTATGGCAGCGCTACGTTTTGGGTGATTTACATCAAAATGAAAACAACACCGAATCATATTAAGAACTAACTGAATCTGAAGTTTTACGTTGTAGTACCGGGTGGTTATAAAATAAGTATCCCTATTTGGAGCTGTTTGTAGCTTGAAGGAATAACTCGAATGAAACCAAAATTTGTACGCATACTATTTGAGAAGGGGAAAAAAGACTGGAACAATAAAAAAAAAATAGTTTCAATAATCGCCGACAGATGGCGTTTTTGTGTTTGAAATGTAATGTGCAATTCAAGAACAAAGAATTAAGGCACAAAACCGGATGGCCATTTTTTTACCTAATTTATTGGAAATTTTCACAGTTGAATTGGGTTAACACTAAAACAGCCGGGTATTTTACTAAGGTTTTATAAAAAGTGTTTCGCACCAGGATTTTAATTTTAAACTATGTAACTTATTTAATTAGTCTATTTTTGGGCTGCATATATTTAACAAATCTTATGAAGAAATTTCTGGTTCGAATCGACTATTATCGTTCTGGCAGGAGTCATTTTGACCCCTAATGGCGGTTCTAGTGTTAACCCATTAACGCCCAGCGTCCTCTTTTGAGGACAGTTACGAAAACAGCAAGAAAGCGGTTTTCCCACCAGTAAAGAGGAAGGTAAATATGTACCTTATTTCACGAGACAGAATCCTTGATAAATTTAGATAAAAGTTAATTTGATTTTAAAAGTGGTGGGAAATACAAAATTTAAATTTTTGCGAAGAAAATAATTCGGGCGTTAATGGGTTAAGATATCGCATGGCGATGCCGATCAAGTTCAGGTTTCATATGACCATTGTGCTGCAAGACAAAATCCAGGCGGTGGACGACGTGCTTAACTGTAGAATGTTATGCATCAGGAGTGATGTTTCGCACATGTTGTGATATGCGACCACTTTCCTTGAAATTTTTAACATTCTTCTTAATGCACACGGTGTCAAAGGACCTTTTCCTTTACGCATTCCTTTCAAACGCCAAAATTCACGTAAAGCAGCTGGACTGTTTGAACTGTTAACGTAGAATAGTTTTAAAATTAAAGTGCAATCTGGTAAACTGAGAGTCATATCGAACAACATTAATGGCAGAAATGACCACGTTTAGATTTTACTAATGATTACAACGGCATTTGCTGTTAGACAATTGCTTCTTTTTGTACTAAAATCTACCGCCAGATGGCAGCACCAGACATTATTCTGTTTTCACTGGAAGAGAACTTTAGAACAGTTAGTTGATGTAGTGACTGAGCTGGGTTAGGCAGCAAAATGCTGTCAAGGATTAACAATCCATTATCATACATTATGATTCCAAAGGAATAATTACTGTTCATGAAGAACTGCTTCAAACTGAAGCTAATATATGTTTCAAAGTTGTTTTTTTTATTTTGTTGTGTTCTGTAAATATTGTGAAGACTGTGCATCTGTTCTTTTGTGTTGTGAAGTGTTTCCAAGTATTTGTTCATCATTATTCTACTTTATTTCTTCAAATAAATGTGTGCCAACTAAAAGGTAAAGTTTTTAACTCCTTTTATTATTGAGGAACTTACTTGCTCACGCCTTATGGAATAACATTCCAACATTGTTGATTATGAGACTGAGAAATGAGTCTCAAAATTTAAATATAATAATATCAAAACAGAAAATATAATATTTAAATTCAAAAGAAATAATTATTTTCTGAATATTGTATTTTTTAGAAGTGAATGATATAAAAGAAAATTCAAAGAATTGTTCTTGTTTTGAAACCAAAACTATTATTTGTTGATATGAAAAGAAATTATTTTGCTTGTTTCTTATTGAAATTTATTATTTATTAGTTGAAAATACAAATACATGTTTTAAATAAAGAATTTTGAATATTTAGGAAGATTTTCTGAAACCAGAAGTAACTTTAAAGTTGTTCTCAAGAATTCTATTATGTTCTTATTTCATCATTAGCATTATATATGAGTTTATAATATTTTATTGTTGTAAATTAATAAGATAAACACTATTTTATTTTGTGTGAAATAAGCAAATATTATTATATAATGATGTCTAGTCTTAAAGAATCTCATTATATTGATAAGTTAACTGATGATAATTATTCAGTATGGAAGTTTAAAATTGAACAATTGTTAATCAAAGAAGGTTTATATGATGTTGTATTTGAACCTAAAAAAGAAAATGATGACAATTGGGTGAAAAATGATAGAAATGTTAATTTGTTTAAATATCTCAGATTCTCAAATTGTGCATGTTAGACATGCTAAAAGTGCTAAAGAAACATATGATCAATTGAAATCTGTTCATGAAAGGGTAAATCTTACAAATAAACTTTATCTTCTTAGGAAGTTGTATTCCATTAAATATAATGAAAGTATTAAAATGCAGGAACATATAAATTCTGTCTTAGAATTGGCAGAAAAATTAAGAAGTATAGGTGAAGTAATACAAGATGATAATTTAATAGCTATTTTGCTTTGTTCTTTACCAAATTCTTATAGTACCTTTATAACTGCTATTGAAAGCAAATATGACACAGATTTATCATTAAAATATGTTCAAAACAAGTTAATTGATGAATATCTTAGAAGAGTTGAAACTAAACAAATTTCAACAAAATTTGAATCTATTGCTTTAAAGGGTAATAGGGATAAACCAAAACATTTGAATAAACAAAAATTTTGTTCTCATTGTAAAAGAACCAATCACAACCGTGAAGATTGTTTTCACTTAAAGAATAACAACAATAACAAAACAAAACCAAATTTTACTCAAGATAGATCACGTCAACAGTTTAAAAAACAAAATAATTTCTCTGCTTCTACTGCTAGTCAAAATGAAAATCCACCAAATTCTCAAAACTATCATGAATTAATGAAAGAATCAAATTCTTCAGGTTTTGTTATGAAATCTCAACAAAATGGAAATCAAAACAAAAAGTTAACTTTTGTTATTGATTCAGGCGCATCTGTTCATTTAGCTAATTCTTTAGAACTATTCTCAGAATTAAAGAATTCAAATAAAGATACAATTACAATTGCTAATGGAACTAAATTAACTGCAAAAGGAAAGGGTAAATGTACTTTTAATATTGAAACAGTTAATGGTCAAACAAATAAAGTTACACTAGATCATGTGCTTTATGTTCCCGAGTTAGACAGTAATTTGTTGTCTGTACAGTCTTGCACTGAGAAAGGTTTTGTTGTAACATTTAAAGATGATATGTGTTTAATTAAAAAGGGTAACATATTAGTTGCAGATGCAAAAGCTGATGAGGGGTTATACAGATTAAAAATAAAACCCACAAATGAAAAAGTATACAGCGCTTCAGAAATATTACCTGTATGTTCTAATGTCAATTGCATTCTAAAATGGCACCAAAGACTGGGTCATAGAAATTTGGAATCCATCAAGAAAATTCAAAAGAATGATTTAGCTTTAGGTATTACTCTGAATAATTGTTCTCATAATACTGAATGTTCAAGTTGTATAAAAGCTAAGCTAACAGAAAAATCATTTCCAAAAGAAACGCAATACAGAAGTAGTAAACCACTTGATCTGATATATAGTGACGTTTGCGGTCCTGCTGAAACAAATAGTATGGGATCAAAAAGATATTTCGTTACGTTTATCGATGATTATTCTCGTTATACACAGGTATATTTTATTTCCTCTAAAGATGAAGTATTTGATAAATTAAAGGAGTATGTTGCATCAACAACAAATAAATTTAGATTGAAGATTAAATCCTTGCGTACTGACAATGGAGCAGAATATTGCAACGAATATGTTAGTAACTACTTAAAGAACTTAGGAATACATCATGAAACAACAACGCCATATTCGCCGTCTCAAAATGGAGTCGCGGAAAGAAAGAATCGCTCTCTAATTGAAATGTGTAAAGCCATGCTTATAAATGCTAAATTACCAAAAACATTCTGGGCAGAAGCCGTAGCTACAGCAGCTTATTTGCAAAATCGATTACCTACAAAATCAACTGAAAAGACACCATATGAACTGTGGAATGGGCATAAGCCGAATATGAGTCACCTTAAAGTATTTGGATGCAAAGCATATGTGTATGTTCATAAACAGAAGAGGCAAAAATTTGATGAAAAAGCCACTGAAGGAATCTTTGTTGGTTATGATGTAAGAAGCAAGGGATATCGAATTTATACAGGCGGAAGAAAAATTGTGATAAGCAGAACAGTAAAGTTTTTTGAAAATATGAACGGTGAAAATTTTTTCCCAGAAAATGTAGAAGAGCGAACTTCTGATTTAATTCATTTCAATTTTTCAGAAGAAAATCTTGAAAATGATTGTGAATCTATTCCAATAGAAAATGTTGCAGAAGAAATAGAAACTGATGGCAAATCAGTAGATATCCCAACCACAGAAAAAAGTGAAGAAAATTCACAGAGAAGAATTTCTAACAGAGAAACAAAAGGAATTCCACCAGAAAGGTTTTCTTACAAAACTGAAGACAGTTATTCAAAAAATCAAGATCCTGAAACTTTTAAAGATGTTCTAAAATTACCACTAAAAGATCAACAGAAATGGTTACAGGCTATGAAAGAAGAATTTAACTCTTTAAAGGAAAATGAAGTATTTGAGCTTGTTACTTTACCAAAAGGTAAGCGCGCAATTGGCTGTAAATGGGTTTATAAGACAAAATGCGATGAAAATGGAGAAGAAATAAAATGCAAAGCACGACTAGTTGCCAAGGGTTTCACTCAACAACTAGGCACTGATTATGATGAAACCTTCTCTCCTGTCGTCAAACATACAACTATTAGAGCTTTTCTGACCTGTGCAGCTTATCGTAAAGCCAAAGTATTCCAAGTAGATGTTAAAACAGCCTTTCTACATGGTAAATTAGATAATGAAGAATTATACATGCTTCAACCGGAAGGCTTTCAAGATCAAGAAAACAAAGACAAAGTCTATAAATTAAAAAAGGCTATATATGGTCTCAAGCAAGCCGCCAAGTGCTGGAATGAAGAAATAGAAAATACTCTAAAGGCAAATGGATTTAAACAAAGTGAAGCAGATCCATGTTTGTTTACGAAAGAAAAATCAAAGAAGACAATTCATCTCATACTATATGTAGATGATATGTTGATAAGCTCAGAAGATGAAGATGAAGTCAATGAAGTAATAAACTATTTAAAGAAGTCTTATCCTATAACATCATTAGGAGAAGCAAAATACTTCTTAGGTATAGAGATTCATAGAAAAGAAGATGGAAGTTATCTGCTGTCACAAACAAATAAAATAAATCAATTAGTTAAAGATTTTCAGCTTGAAGAAGCCAAACCATCTTATACCCCAATGGAAACAAACTATTATAGTTTAGAAAAAGAAGAAAATCTTTTATCATCAAATGATAACTATAGACAAGCTATCGGAAGTCTATTATATATTTCTTCATGCACAAGACCTGACATTACAGCTCCTACGCATATACTAAGTCGAAGATGCAATAATCCAAGACAAAAGGACTGGAATGCTGTTAAGAGGGTAATAAGGTACCTAAAAACCACAAAAGATCTTGCACTTCATATTTCCTCAGAAGATTATCCTAATATAGTTGCATACTCAGATGCTGACTGGGGTCAAGATACTACAGATAGAAAATCTACCTCAGGAAATGTAATCTTCTTGGGCAATAGTTGCATTTCTTGGTTCTCAAGAAAACAAACATGTGTTACATTATCGTCAGCCGAGTCGGAATATGTGGCACTCTCACAAGGAACTCAAGAAGTGTTGTGGATTTTAAAACTATGTAAAGATCTCAAATTACATCAACATTATCCAATTAAAATTTTTGAAGATAATCAGTCAACTATTAAATTGGTTGAAAGTGAAAAGTTCAAGTCGCGAACTAAACACATTGATACAAAGTATCACTACATACGAGATTTGAAAATGAAAAATATAATAGATGTCAAATACCTGTCAACAAATGAAATGATAGCAGATATAATGACAAAGCCATTGCCAAAGACCAAATTTGAACATTGCAGAAACCTTATCCCTCTGGTGTCAGATTCTATCACAAAACGGGAGAGATGTTAGACAATTGCTTCTTTTTGTACTAAAATCTACCGCCAGATGGCAGCACCAGACATTATTCTGTTTTCACTGGAAGAGAACTTTAGAACAGTTAGTTGATGTAGTGACTGAGCTGGGTTAGGCAGCAAAATGCTGTCAAGGATTAACAATCCATTATCATACATTATGATTCCAAAGGAATAATTACTGTTCATGAAGAACTGCTTCAAACTGAAGCTAATATATGTTTCAAAGTTATTTTTTTTTATTTTGTTGTGTTCTGTAAATATTGTGAAGACTGTGCATCTGTTCTTTTGTGTTGTGAAGTGTTTCCAAGTATTTGTTCATCATTATTCTACTTTATTTCTTCAAATAAATGTGTGCCAACTAAAAGGTAAAGTTTTTAACTCCTTTTATTATTGAGGAACTTACTTGCTCACGCCTTATGGAATAACATTCCAACATTTGCACCGACAGGACCCGTAGCGCCATCTCTTGCCGATTATTGTAACTATCTTTTTTTTTATTGTTCCATTCTTCTTCCCCCTTCTTGAATAGTATGTGTACCGATTTTGATTTCATTCGGGTTCTTCCTTCAAGCTACAGACAGCTCCAAATAGGGATACTTATTTTATAACAACCCTGTATCTAGTAGTATGTAGTTTATCTGAAGTTGTAGCAACAAACTCGATCATAGTGCCCTCTGGTAAAAATGTAGTTTTTAGGATAGGGTTTCCTCTGTTAATTTCAACATTGCATACATCTACATACTTCAGTTTGACAGCATTAATTGACTATCTATTTCTTCATAGATTGTTTTCTTTCTTTTTCATTTTTTAAAATACTGCACGATGTAATAAATCAGCAAAAATTATTCACGTTGCATGCATTAGCACTAATGATTCTTATCATAAAAATATTTTTGCATCAATTTTTTTTCTGAACTAGTTAATGCATCAAGAAAAAAAAATGTTTGTGTTTAATGAATCTTCAATAATTAAAGTGATCTGAATAGACATTAGGAAAAAAAGTTTTTTTTCATGCATACAGAGTTACTGAGCATTAAAGAGTTTTATTCCACTCTATTGCTATGTACGTTTAATCGCTCCCCGATACATTATATCCTTTTCAAGCATTTTTTTTTCAGAAATAATTCATTAATTCAAGTTCATCACATATTTTTGAGTAATTTAGGTTAAATGCGTGCATTCCGTGGTAACGAAATAAGGAATTAATGTATTTTTTTTCATATATCTTTTTAAATATCCATACAAAAAAAAAATTGGATTCACAGATAGGAAATGTTGTACTGATATCTGCTTTATAGTTGTATTTATATACTCAGTAAAAATAAAATAATGTCGTTGTGAGTGAATATTCATTGAGAATATAAATAAACATTGCGACAATTATTGGAAAATGTAAATTATATAGGGTAGATGTGCCTGTAGTGGACCCCCTTTAACCCATTAGTGCCTAGCGTCCCTTTTTAGGGACGCTTCAAAAGATGCATGTCGCACTGTTTTTGACGCCGGTGAAAAAGAACAACAATCTTTATTTTAATTAATTGAAATATTTTCGTAATTAATGAACTAAACTTAATTCTTTTAAAAATAGTGGTGCCAGCCGAATAAAATTTGCGCAAAAGGTCGTGAGCACGAATCGGTTAAGGAATTTCTTTAAAAAATAACTTTTCAGTAATAATTATAATTATTATATTCCAATTTTTTCATATTATATTAATCTTGCAACAATATTTAACTAATCCCATAGTTACATTTCCCAATAGAAATAAAAATTTAATTTTAAATAATAGAAATACGTCTAAAAACCAAAAGCCCAGTAATGGACCGCCTATGTTCCAGTAATGGACCACCTTATGTTCCAGTAATGGGCCACCCTATGTTCCAGTAATGGGCCACCTTATAAAAAATAGCAGATAATTGTTTTTTCAATTGTATTTTGCTCCAGAACTTAATGAAAGCATACTAAAAAAACAAAATATTAAAACTTAAGTTAGAAATTCATTACATTAAAGGATTTATAATAAAAAATTTAAGTTATGAATTTATTATAATCAATGGTTTATAATGTGGATATAAAACAAAATATTAAGGATGTTATTAAAACTTTATTACATTAAAGGATTTTTAAGATAAAGACAGTGTTTTACTGAAATCAAGTTTAGATAAAATAAGGCAATAAAAAAACTCTCCAATTTTCATTTATATCATTACCTAAATAGTGTGCTGTGCAAATATGAAATATAAATAACAAATTGTAAATTTTATCATCACTTTCCGATAGTCCAAACTATTCAATATGGAATTTTAGAATGCATTTAAAATGATAAATGTTTTTGCACTATCCAACCATTTTCAGTTAATCATATAGCCCATCAATTTGGCACAGATTGATTCCACAATTTTCCTTGAGAGATGCTTATATGGATATATTATCAATGGAACAATCTCACTATTTGCTGAAAAACATCCCATAACACTGATTTGTTCTTTTTCGTTATTCGGTACTCCATAATACACACATTTAAATGATTTTGGTCCCAAAATTTTCTCTGTTTTAAAAGCACTAAAGAAAACCAGTTTTAACTGCATTGAAAATTCTCTCTGTATTTGGAAGAAGATATTAGTAATATCTTCTTCCAAATATGATTCTACATTTCTGAAACAACTTAAAACAACTTCTTTTGTAATGGCACATCTAGTTTTGTCAAATGTTCTGCTTTTTTTTTTTTTTTTTTTTTTTTTTTTTTTTACCAATTTTAAATGTCTTATTTAAAAACAACTATTTATAAGAAACTGCCTTTATTAAAGTCTAGTAGGTAAAATTTAAGTATAAAATTTGATTATTTAGCTTTTCAGTTAAATCAAAATATTTTATCGCTACTGAAATTACACTTTTAGAATTGGTCACTTGGGTGGTCCATTACTCGAAAATCATGAAATAAGCAATCCAGTAATGGACTACACCTCCTAAAATCTTAAAAATAAATAAAATTTTGTAAATGACCATTAGTATATGAACTTCAGAGTTTTATATTACTATTCAAATAAAAACATTCAATTTTTACAAGAAAATAAAGAAGATATAAATTAAGTAAGTAAAGTCAGCTCTTAGCGTGTTCATTACGATTTTCAATGAAAAACAGTGAAGCTCAGAAACTTTATTTTCTGCCTTCTAATTGCTTTGACGAAAAGTGTAAAAATATAATCCAGATTACAGAGCACACGAGAGGGAGCTAAGAAAAAAATAATATAAACTTGACTATCATTCATTATTTTTTTATGAACTAAAAACTGCAAGGTGGCACATTACTGGCACATCTACCCTATTACAAATAATGAAATTCTGAATAATTGTTATTACAATCTGAATAATTGTATATTAACCCTTTCCGGCACGGGCAAAATCTGTAATAAAATGAGAATTAATCGATTGACACCTTAATTCACAAACGAATTTTTTAGATATTTTGAATTCCTTAACCCATTAACGCCCGAATTATTTTCTTCGCTAAAATTTAAATTTTGTATTTCCCACCACTTTTAAAAGCAAATTAACTTTCATATAAATTTATCGAGGATTCTATCTCGTGAAATAAGGTATATATTTACCTTTCTCTTTACTGGTGGGAAAACCGCTTTCTTGCTGTTTTTGTAACCGTCCTCAAAAAAGGACGCTGGGCGTTAATGGGTTAATTTAAGGTTTTATTGTAAAAGCAATATTTTACTAAAATATTAGTGGTGCCGTTTGCAAGTTTGGAATTAAAATTAGGTATCCCAGATCGGGCACAGTGTGCCTAAAAGGGTTAACCAGAGTTCGTGCGGATCAGGGAATTTTTCAGGAGTGCTATCAGTATTTTTTTATACAAAAATAAATCTAGGTTCAACGCAGAAAATTCCTCCTTCTTTTAACAAGAGATTCTCTATAAGAAAATGCTGGTATGTGAGAATTTATTTTGGGGAAAATTCCGGGAGCCGTGCGAACCTTGATAACCCTCTAATTTCCATTGTAGAATGCGTTCTAGAAATTCCGTATTCAGAATATTTGAATTCATAACAGAAAATGTCAATAAAAAATTTCACTTTGCTTAAGTACTCAATATCTGTTATTAACTTCTTCGCTACTGGCGATTATTACAGTATTTTTAATTATTACTGAATTATTTCTTCTCTCGTTTGACTTCAGAGAGAGATTTTTGTTTTATTTTCATTAGCTCGAATCTTAGAATTCGAAACATATTATTCTTATATCGAAATTTCTTTTTTTTTTTTTTTTTTTGAGTATCATTAATAAAATGGGACAAAACTGATGTACCCATTTAGGTACTCAGGGACTGAAGAGGTTAATTGGAAAAAATATTACTGTTTTAACCCTTTAACTCTTCCCGGCGCAGGCAAATTTTGCTCATAAAATAAGAAATTGTTGATTGACACCGGAATTTAAAAACGACTTTTATAGAAATTAAGAATTCCCGAATTCACGCTTTTATTGTAAAAGCGAAATTTCTGTAAAATAATCTTGGTGCCGTTTGCAAGTTTGGAATTAAAATTAGGTGTTGCCGGAGTGGTAACACTGCGCCGGAAAGGGTTAACGATCAAAGCATTTTCATTGCTAAGATGTCGAAATAAATGACTGACACCGGTAATTAAGAACAAATATATTTCTAAATAAGAAAACATGATTATTCATATACATAATAAAAGGGATATTTTTAGATAAAAATACCGGTGTCAGTGCTGCATATCGGAATTAAAATTTTGTGGTTTCGTGGCGAAACCAATGAACGTTAAAGGGTTAAATTAATGGAATGAATTTGAAATCTACTGCATTTGAAGCTCTGGTGTAGTATATATGATATCATTGGCAACAGAGATTTAATTTGAAACGTTCATAACATGTATAAATTATTTAAAAAAATGTATAATGTTGCTAATGAAACCCGAATTACCGTAATTTCTTGCCTATTATCCGCGGCGGCGCATAATCCGCAACTACAACTTTCAGCCAATTAATACTTTTTACCCTCACATAATCCGCAGCGGTGTATAATCCGCGGTTAATTCCGTTCGTCATAGAGGAAGGATAAATGTTTATTTAATGTCTAAACAAATATACACAAATAAAAACAGTTAAAAAAATAAAAATAATAAATCATTAAAAATTAAATTAATCGACAAAATGGAAAAATACATAAAAGAAAGATAAATAATAAAACAAAGAATGGGTAGAAAAATAAATAAAAGAAGAACCCTTTTTAATATTTCATGGCTCTACGTATATGAAGTAACAAATCATTAAAATTGCAAATATAAAATAAAACTTACCTTCTTTGATCTTCTGTTATTAATTTTGACAGCATTATATAAAAAAAATTTGGATATCAAGTAAAAAATATATATATACCTATAACTTAAGGAATTGTAATAAAATATTGGGAATAATTTATTTAGAAAATAAATTAGCTCTCCACATGGTAAATGGATGAAAACGGTTTTATTTAAAAACCTTCAAAATCAGAATCATCCGACTCTGAATTAAACAAATTGAAAATTTCCTCCGACGAACATTCGAATTCACTTGCAGATGGGTCCAGATCACTATTAGTATCAGTTTCGTTTTCAAACGCGATCTTCGTTTTTTTTAAATGCGTTTTTAATCGTGGTAACAGTAATCACATTCCATGCTTGTTTAATCTACTCACACTTGTGCGTAAGATGCACGTTTTCTTTTACCGGTTTTCTTGTAAGTGCGTTCGCCTTCAGTCATCCACATTTCCCATAATTTTCGGACTCTACTTTTGAATGATCTATTGATCTCTATATCAAGGGATTGTAGAATCTTCTTGAGTCCGCTTGGAATGATCGCTACTTTTGCTGATGCCGCTTTACATGCATTTTTAGCTTTTTCATTTTTGTGCGCTTTCATGGAATCTTCATGCATATAAGCAATCATATAAGCCACGCATCTGGTTTGAAGAAGGCACCTTTCCGCTTTCGCCAAACATCATTTAACCACGACGCCATTACTTCTTCATTCATCCAGCCTTTATTATTTGCTCGTATTTCAACACCTTTTGGAAAGTTTTCCTTTTGAAGACCACCATCGGCGCTAATTTCATACCGCTTGCGGCACACGACAAAATAACAGTAAAGGCTGTTTTTTAATTGCCGTTAGTATGGAGAGATATCCTGTTTAATCCCCTTGAATCAACAGTTCGATTTAGAGGGCAATCGAAGCTCAACGATACTTCGTCCATGTTGATAATATTATCTGGTGAAAAATTTTCTTCAACAATTTTTTTAACATAGTTCAAAAAATCTTCTACTTTATACTTCCAGTCGTCCGGCAGCTTTTGGCCCACAGTAGAACGGTTTCTTACAGCAAGGTGTTTTCTCTTCATGAACCTATAGCACCATGTCGCGCCGCCTTTGAAATTTTTTATTTTCATTTCTTCAGCCAAGATTCGTGCCTTATACGAATTTTTACAGTAGAAACAGGGATACCACTTTCTCTCAGCAATATAATCCAACTATGGAGATTATCTTCTAAAAAAGGCCATGATGGCTGACCATGTCGATTACTTCTTCTTTTTCGATCTGCTTTTTCGAAGTTTGTTTTATTTTTCTTCCAAAGTCTTATATTTGACTCGTCAATATTAAACATTCTACCGGCTTTTCTATTGCCGACCTACTCAGCTTTAGCAATGACCATCAGCTTAAACTCTGATGTGTAACTAACACGCTTTCTCTTAGAAGACATTTTTTTCCAAGATAGAAGCTCTTAAACTGTAATGCAAGACGAACATCAAAATGGCGCTAAAAAGACGCTTTTTACTTCACAGCTGCATGTGTAGAACATGCGCTACGAGATACAACTAAAATAACGTTGCCATTCCAAAGAAAAAAATGGATTTAAAAGCGTGCTGCCGAATATTTTTCATAATTTACAGGGGCGTGCAAAAAGAAAATTGCACCCGGGGCAAAGCTAGAAATTGGCGCTCCCTCCCAAAACGTTTTATTATAATAGGACAAAATTGACGTTGTCAATATAAATTTGACATCCCATAAATTTCCGCGCCCGGTGCGACCGCCCTCTTTACCCCCCCCCCCCCTAACGTACGGCGTTGATAATTTATCCATAAATATTTAAATATAAAGAAAAAAAATGATAGAGCGGAAGAAAGCTAAAAGTAACAAATTAAAGCTCTTTATTTATTTATTTATTTATTTATTTTTTAGTAGCCCAGATTTTAAAAAATAGCATAGAATCTTCAAAAGTAGCCCAATTCGCTACTTGTAACCGATTTGGCAACACTGTGTATGTGACCTACTACCGCTACATGGAGTAATAAATATGATTCGCCAATTTAAAAAAAAAAAAATGTGGGCCGGTAATTCTTGTGAGGGTATGAACGGAGCCGGCTGCTATTTCGAATGTTTCAGGATTTCCCGTTCGATGACAATCAACGCCATCTGTTTTCTGCAAAGAAAAATAATCCTTACATATTTTCAAAAAGATACTTGCTTATCGGCAAGGGGAAAAAAAACAATAGATTATACGCAGCGGCCTATAATCCGCACTAGCTGATTTCTAAGATTTTTTAACCGATAATCCGCGGATTATAGGCAGGAAATTACGGCAATCGGATCTATACAAGTACTAATTATACATATTAGGTCGAAAAGAGGGAAAGATTGTACTGTGTCCCTGTATACAGAATGAATTACAATGTTTTATAAGACACAGCTAAAAATATTACATATTGCAAACAGCTGTTTCGAGGCCTTTAAGAAACCATCATCAGCATATAAAATCTAAATTAAAATCCCATTAAAACATTGAATTAAAAGGGGGAGGGTACAGAAGAGTCGAGAGATGTACCGTACTTCCCGACTGTCAGCGCTGAAATGCAAAAACCAGATGGTAAACAACTGAAGAGTCGAACACTCGCACTCACGAGGAGACCAATCAGTAAGGAGCATTTTTACTGGGAGAGTCCAAGCGAAAAGGAGAAAAGGGCGGGGGAGGAGAAGGAAGAGAACGAATTAGAAAAATTGAAACCATAGTTTAGAAAAGTTAGGGGTGCTGGATAAATCATTAACTAAATTGTTTGAGGTTTTTCGATACATGATAAGCCTTTCAAAAGTCAAGATCGTGAATAAATACAGGAGATCCGTTGTAAAATTTCTGTTATCGAACTGTTATTAACATCTAAATTTATCTAATTTCCATAACAATTTTGATTTCATTGAGAACCGGTCTTGGTTCCCAAAGCGCTGAACAAGTCTGTCAAGCATATTGCTCTTTTGAACTCCACTTTCAATTCACCGTCTTGTAAACGCAACAACAATTCATCCAAAAACTGACCTGTGGTAAATCATAATGAGGTAGTTAATCATTCGAGTGCTAATCTTTCTCAGGATGAAATTTATTATCTTAAATTAAATAATAATTTTTGTACTTACTAGTAAATCATCTTTTCCTAATACAGGCTGCTACTGGCAATTATTTTTATTCTGTTGGCACCAGTATTTTTATAATGTAAAGCTAAAAATATATTTTCTTTCCAAATTTATGCAAAAGGCAAAATTAAAACAACATGCAATATAATATGTATTATTAGAATTTTAGTTTTCAAAAAGTGATGGTAGGTAGAATTAATAATATAGACGCTGTTGCAGCCCTGCTAATATTTTTCTCTCCTATCGAAAGAGCTTTGTTAACATATGTAGGTCAGATTATTTATCCAAAACGCAAATTTGATAAATGTGGGTCCTTATAACAAGATAAATTCTGATACACCTCATCATCTTTTAACCCATCCACCAATCAAAATTTCCTGCCTTCAACTCTTCTGCCTACCGGGCCTTAAACTTCTGTTCCTCCAAGAGTTTATTAAAAGTTAATCTAGATTACATTAAATCCATTGAAATTGATCGAAGTTTTACTATAAAAATCGTCGATTTTATTCATGCTAAATTATGCTAAAACATACTAACTCTAAGATTAATTTTGTCAATAACAATAATTTAATAATACTATCACATTTTCCGAAAAAAAGCCATCAAATTTCTAAAATTTATTAAATTTTGGCTTTAAGATTATTTATACACCTTTGAACAAATTCCAATTATCAAACCTCAAACACCCAATTGATATTCTCTCAGATTGAGGTATTTGTAAGATACCCAGAGCTCCCACTGCACTACGTATTGAAAACCAGTAATTTTTTGAAAGAAATTTGTGGTAGTTTTCTGCCACAATTCCAACAAAAACGCCCGACCTGGCGTGTTTCTACGAAATTATTTTTTTCTCTAAATGGAAGTAGCGTTCAAAAAGCGGACCAAGAGTGAGTCCTAGATACTTCGAGAATGTAGCAAAAAGTGCATCGGTCAAACGAAGTGACTCCTTAAAAAAAGCTTGGGAAAAGATTGATGGGATAAATTGTGAAATCAAATGTTCCACTATTGCTAATCATTTCTGGTCAAAAAATCAAAATTTTAAATTTTCCGAAGTTCTAATAATACAGAAATTCTCGCCAATTCACGATCTTGACTTGGGGGAGGCCTATCACACATGGAAAAATTCAAACAATTTAGTTAGCTATTTAATACCCCCAATTTTTCTATACTATGTTTTCAAATTTTCTGATTCGTTCTTTTCCCTTCACTCCACCAATCTTTTTTCCTTTTGGCTTGGACTCTCACAGAGAAAATATTCATTCCTGATTGGTTTCGTTGTGAGCGCGAGTGTCGACTCTACAGTTGTTTACCACCTGGTTTTCGCATTTTGACGCTGATAAACGGGAAGTGAGGAACGCCTCTCGGCCATCCTGCCCCTCCCACTTTTAATTCAATTTTTTAATGTAATTTTAATTTGGATTTTATGCACTGATAATGGGGTCTTAATGGCCGGTTGCATTATATAATGTTTTTATTAGTGTCTTATAAAACGAATTTCATTCCTTATATATTAGGTTATCACAAAAGTTTTTTTCACAAAAGCGAGCGATTGCTGCTAATATTAAAAATCTAAAAATGCCAAATTCTTTCTAACATATAAGTTTGTAGTGCAACAAAATATTAGTCGCTACTGGATTTTATTCTACATTGTATTAGGTTGTTGCAAACGTTTCTTCTGTTTTTTTTTTCTTTTGTCCAAGCAGATTTTGAAAGTGTCAAGATTTTATTGCAGAATATCCACACTATTTTATTCTGCGGACTTTCTTCTACGTTTCCATGTGTCTTATAATGCTTTCTTTCCATTTTTTCTTTTAATTGGTTTGAATGAAATTAAAATTAAAGACTTTTTTGTGCGATTGAAACAGTTGATTTCTCTTTGGTGAAAAGAATTTTCATGATAAAAAAGCAAATAGTAATCGGATAGAGCTATGTTCGAAGAGTAGGAAGTGTGTATCAGAACATATCAATCTAACGCAAGGAATTTGTTTTTCGCCGTCCAATATTCTCTCAAAAGGTTCTTTTGCAATTTATGTTCCATTTTTTATTCAACTGGTACTACTTTCTGTAAATAAAAATCTTTTACTGACACTTCCCAAAAATTTGCAAAAGAAAAACACTACAAAACGTGTTTTCAAAATTTTGGTGCTGGAATAAACATAACTACCGTGTCGTGTGACCAAGGGGGCACACATTTAACGTTTATACAGTAAGCATAAAACTTGGATATTGTGTGGTTATTTTCATATATCAATCATATTCGTAAGTATTATACTTTAGAATAAATCGGATTTTGAATGTGAATGATTCTTTTACAGTAATACTGTATTACTTCTCGTAACCTCCAGTATATTTCACTCCAAATTTTAATTATTACTGTATCAGTAATACATAATTTCTAAAGTTTTTTCGCATACATGTTTGTAAAACCTTACAGGTTTATAAAACCTTTCTTCTTTCAACAGATAATAGACAATAGATTCTTCTTTTGATAGATAGATCATTTCAATAAATTTACTATCATCTTCCAAATTCATATTTCGAAGAACATTACCGACTATAATAAAATTATCTTTTAAAAAAATGTAAAAATAAATCTTTTATCCCGGAAAATTTATATAGCAAATAATTGTATGACAAAAAAAAAGTATTTCACGTCTCATCTGTAATGACGTCGTCTTCAGTCTAGTAAAAGTTGTTCCTCGGAGCAACTTTTAATCAAACATAGTAGAAACTTTCATATTCGACAGACTATGGTTCGGTAAACTCTCTAATCCTGCTTCTTTTCACCTGGGTTCCACTGTAATTTGAGAATACACGATATACAGAAATGCAGAAATTTGTGGCTTATTAAATCGAGAAAATGTGGATTAAATAAGCTAAATTTTACAGTAAAATTATACTGGTGGGGACGAACAGGAATTCTTAATCCTTATTGCGCCACGTATAGGTGTCGCTCGTCCCCCAGGGGTTAACGGCATTTGGGCCGGGCCCAGGTTTAAATATTTCAAAAAATTCAGGTCGGGTCGGGTTTTGGTTTTACTTTTTCCCTAAAGAATCTGGTCGGATAGGGCCTAACATTTTTTTCCTGTACGAAGCCGGGACTATTTCTTTCTTCCTAGTCTCCACAGACCAAAATATCAATCATGTAAGAAAAATTAAATGTTAATCATCATGTAAGAAAAAAAAAAACATTAAAATTTGGCGTGATCCAAAAATTTTTGCAAAAAGGCATATTCTTTTAAATCGCCATTGTTCTTCAATTAAACATTAAAATTTATTCATTTTAAAGAATCGTAGATTTCTACTCTTATTTAAATGGATTTAAACGCATAAAAGAAGAACCTTCCTATAACAAATTCTTTTTTTAAATGAAAATTGGAAATTTCTTTTAAACTGTTCATCCATGCAAAAAAATACAATAATACGCCAGAAAAAAAAATATATATTATACATTTACAGCTGCTAAGAAGGGAACTTGTTTAGAACATATTTTTTCCTTTCCAATGGGATTCCGTCTTAGATGATTTTACTTTTACCAGATACCATTTTTTTAGACTTTTATGTCACCATTACATAAAATATGGAATAATAATTATTAATGATAACTGAAACATTTACATGCAAACAACAGAGATTTATTAAAATATAATTATCGCAGCCTACGGCACTTCTGCATAAGTGAAGATTATAAACATGAAAATAAAAAAGATTAATATAAGACTAATATAAGTTTTTTTGGTCAAAACTATTCCGTAAGAATAAAAATCAATGTTCTGTAGAAATTCACTCGGGCCGAGCCGGATTCGAATCGAAAATCTAACTTTTTTTGGTACGGGTCGGAATCGGGCCCTGTTTTTAGCTAGTATATTGGACCGGGCTCGGGTCGAAATTGTCACTTTTATAAAGGACCGTGCCGATTTTCACTCTATGGATCGGGCCGGGCCCGTTTAAATTTTGGCCTGTGAAGACCCCTAATTGGGACCATTAATTTGTGAGCAGTTCACTACGGATTCAGTCTTCTCTTATGTTGCTAGTGGTTCACTAGTACGTTTAACATTGTGTTTACCGTACAATTAAATGTATGAAAACATGTAAAATTGGGTGCAGGGAAACACAATGCTAAGTCTACGAGTCAACCACTAGTAGTATTCATTTTTGGCTTATGCACCGCTTCACTTCCGGCAGACATGGATGATTAGATTCCCATTTTACTACTCTTCCATAAAATAAAAAAAAATATTCTTGTGCTCGATGACTTAGGGTTTTGTGCGGTCGGCTCTTGGAGTATTATAGACTGGATGGAAACCGATTGCAGCGTGCCAGCGATCGAAGAAATCAGTGACGCAATGATTATAGGAAGTGTTTTGAATCAACAAGAAGCCAACATAGAGAAGGTGGAATCGGATGAAGAAGGAGCCGTGCAGATAGACCAATTTAAAATCTCGTAGAATTAGAATTCTGATACATTAGATATGTTTCTTAAACTTTGCTGAATCGAAAAAAGCTACAACTCTGCAGAACTCATTAATATGTGTATAATCCGTAATGTATTCTGAAATAGAAATCCGAATCGCGGAAACAACCTGATACCAGAGACTTTTTTTTAAAATGTAATGTTCATATTAATTTGTTACTACGTGTACAATGTTATGTACAGGCTAATTCCATGGGTTCTGTAGTGTAAGTCACAAAATTTATTAATTGCTATGCTTGTTAGCCACCGTTATTTTCGAAAAGTCTGCTTGGCCTTATTCAATTAATGAGAATGCGCCAATAAAATTAGTCACTTTTTTTTTTGTTCTATAATACTGGTAGCCAAAACACGTAGCCTTTGACTTACACTACAAGTACTCATGGAAATAACTGTACATTAAAGGTTAAATAACAGTATAGTATATAGTATATATATTTAAATAACATCGATTAAATGACATTATATGTAGATTAAATAATTGGAATTTAATTTTGCATTCTATTTTTTCCTTTAACCCCTTAATGGGCGCATTAAATTACGGTTTAAAAATTCAAATTCATTATTGCCACCGCTTTTTTGAAAAAAAAATCATCTTATTTAATAACAAATAAAATGATACCGAAATAAAACCAACTACACTATTTTATAAAACTGGTGGGAATGAAACAATTCCGAATAAAAGCCGTGAAGCTTGCAGCCCGTGAATGTCTCGGGCGCGACGATTAAGTGGTTAAAACCTCTTCCGTCAGAGTGGTCCCACTCCAGGCACAGGTAATTTTTATTCCAAACTTGCAACCAGCACCAATAATATTTTATTTAAGTATTGCTTTTACAATGAAAGCTTAGATTAAGCGTTCTTAATTTCTGAAAAAGTAGTTTGGAAATTCCTATATAAATCAATTATTTCTCCTTTTACAAACAGAAGTTGCCTTTGCCGGAAAGGCTTAATTCTCTCAGTTGTTTGAACATCATTTACAGAACAGAGTTTGTCAGATATTTATGCAATTTGCACAGGTTCATAACGTAGGTGAAAACAAAAAATGCATTGGTATTTCATAATCCGAAAAAAAATTAGCACTTTTGTAGTCCCAAACGTGTGGGATTAAAGAGCTTCTGTTGTATTCTGAAATTTAGAGAAATAACAGTTTTTTAGGTGCGTTCGTAATTATGTAAATACGTAGCATCTATTGTTGTCGTTCAGTCCGTCTGTCCGTCCGCATATAACAACGCAAAAACTACCCAACTGAATCGTTTGCAATTTAAAATAGATAATTATTACATAATCTTGTCGAGTCATTTCAAATTTTATGAAAATCGGATGCATAGATCAATTACAGGGACAATCAAAAGGATTCCGTTACATTACGGTCAATGGGGGAAAAAGTTTCAAATGCATTTTAATCGTTTGAAATTTTAAATACATAATTATTGCATAATTTTATCGAGCTATTTCAAATTTTATCAAAATCGGATGAATAGTTCAATTACAGGGGCAATCAAAAGTATTCGGTTACATTCGGTTAATGGGGGAAAATGTTTCAAATGCATTTTAATGGTAAAGCATTTTTAATTGGGCGTTTTAATAATAACACAAATTAGAATGTAACAAAATTGATATACATCTATAAAGTACATATTATAATATATATTTTGCATAATCTGTGGTGCAAAGAATATTTGTTATTGATTTACAAAGCCACACAAAAAGTATTCCATTGCATAATGGTATATGAAGAACATTGTTTAGTGCGCATTTTAATTGTAATTATTTACAGTTTTATGAGATTGATATATGAGAGGAATATTTTTAAAACTTCGTTATCGTACGAACGCACCTTATTTGATACGCTTCACGGGCAATTTCCAACTTGTTTAACTTCATTTTCTACTAATATAAGAGGTTAAGATTGACAACATGAAATTCATTCTATTTGGGTGTTGGATCGTGAAATAATTGTTACAGAATTCGTCCGCCTCCTGAATTTTGCGGACTGGAAATTTCTTTGGCCCCAGTACTTGCTTATTCCAGAATTTGCTAATTCTTACTATTTAAAAAGAAAAACATGTTGGTGCAACATGGTTTAACTTAAGTAATAATTTGGATATTATAAAAGCTATGCACATTTTATTTTTTTTTAATAAGAATTCACTCAATTTGTATACCATGTATGTACAGCAAATTTTCCTGAATCAAAAGAGACTTAACCCTTTGGGGACGAGCGACACGTATACGTGCCGCATATAGGCTTAAGGATCCGTGTTTATCGCCACCAGTAAAATTATACTGTAAATTTTGCCTTATTTAATCAGAGCATTTTCTAGATTTAATAAGTCACAGATTTCTGTTTTTAAAAACTGGTGACAGAACATTAAAAATTTCGTAAAAGGCTCCCGTCGCGAAGGGGTTAAATGTCCTGAGTTAGAAGAGACTTTATGTCTTACTAACTTTATCGAAAAGTGCGAGCAGAAAAATATTTTTCACCGTAAATATTATGCAGTAGGATATTTATGTAATTTAAACATCTTTCAATTGCTGTTGTTCCTATGTATAAAATTTTCTTCCGGTAGCAAAGCTGTCCGTGATAGGGCGCCCATAATTTAGGCGGAATCGTCAAGCATCTTGTTACCCAGTTACCGTTTGTTTCCCATTGATTCCTATGGGGCGAGGAACGTTTGAATGACTTTATAGCTACAAAATCGTTAAAAATGGACGGTTGTTTAGCAGAAAATTATTCTGACCTTTTTTAGTCTTAGGATTTAGAGTATTTAAATTCCATATGAATGAAAATAAGGGGAATAATTTGTGTATAAATACTTAAAAGAATAGATCTGGATTGGAGAACTTCGCCAAATATCGCGCCAACCTAACCACTTGTATACAACAAACCGGTTCTTCGAAGCCGGTGTTTCGTACCAGAGGAGTGAGAAAAGAAAGACAAGAATTCCCCGTTCCGTCATTTATGTAATTTTCGCCTTATTCATTTATTTTTCATTTTTATTATTATTTTTAGAGTATGAGATTGATTTAAATGGTTGGATTCATTTAATATTTAAAAAGTAAAGAATAGCGATATTTTAAATCGAAATTGAAAAAGATATTATACTTTTGCGTAAGAAAAAGAGGGGGGGGGGGGAGAATTAAAAAAGAAAAAGCCAAAAGTTCAGAGGGAGGTAGGATTTTAATATTATAAATTTATTGTTAAAAAAATAACAAAAACATTAAAAAAATCATAAGTTTTAAAGATTTTAAATTTTGTAAGCTAAAAATGAGGGATGTGGGATATTTTATTATTATTATTATTTATTTATTTATATTTATTTATTTATTTGTCGTGGGTTTGGGGGGAGTTTGACTTAACAATTTAATATTTATCTACAATTACAATGTAATTTAAAATAGAACAGAAAAATTAAAAGAAAAAAGAAAAAGTATTGTTTAATTATTTCAAAATTTAAATGCTCATTTGGAGGGGGATGAAATCGGTAATTTCGGAAGATGGAGATTTAAATAATTAATTATTTATCGTTGCAATAAAGTAATGAATAAGCAGGAAAGTTAAAAAATATGTTTTACAAATCTTAAGTATTTTATTGACACTTAAAGTAAAGAATAGAGATATTTTTAATCGGAATTGAAAAAGATATTATACTTTTGCGGGAGAAAAAGAAGGGGGGGGGGGAGAGTTAAAAAGGAAAAAGCCGAAAATCCAGAGGGAGGTGGGATTTTATAATTATAAATTTATTGTTTAAAAAAATAACAAAAGCATTAGAAAAAATTATAAGTTTAAAAGTTTTTAATTTTTAAGCTAAAAATGGGGGAGGTGTTTTTATTTTTATTATTATTGTTATTATATTTATTTATTTATTTATTTATTTTTGGCGTGAGGGAAAGGCGTTGACTTAACAATTTATATCATACTTTCCAACCTCCCGCTTATTTATTAATGAATAATCGCTCTTTCAACCAGAAAATTTATTAAATTAATTTTTTTAAATTTCTATGTAGTAGTTATTTAAAACCAGCATGATTTCATTTAATGAATAAAATTTCTGGTTGAAAATATGTTTTGTTGAATTAAAAAAAGCGGGAGGTTGGCAAGTATGATTTATATTTATCTACATTTGCTATAAAATTCCAAGTAGAAGAGAAAAAAAGAAAGAAAGAAAGAGTGGTGTTTAATTATTTTATATTTTGAATGCTTTTTTGTGGGGGAGGGCGGGGAAAATCGGTAATTTCGAAAGGGGAAAATTTAAATAATTGATTATTCATTGTTGCAATAAAGTAATAAACAAGCAAGAAAGTAAATAAAAAATGTTCTACAAATCTCAAGCATTTGATTGAAACTTTTAGGATGTAGAGGGAGGGAGGTGAGTTACGATGAAATTAAAAGAAACCGGAAACGCGGAAGGATTTTATTCTTCCTATTTAAATTATTTCCCTTTTTAAATTTTTAATTAGAATTTTTTTTATATGCGTCTAATTCGTAAAAACTGTGTCCTTAATTTACTAACTTTTAGCATAGAATATTAGCATTTGAAGCTTTTTTATTCGAAAACTATTTATCATAATTTCACAGTAAAAATAAAAAAATAATAAAATCAGTCTAATACATGTGAATATATATATGTATACTCACATTAAATAAAATTTAAAGTTAGTTCCATTTATATTCCTTTCTTAAGTAAGCATGTGAAACATATCATTAAACATAAATTGATGGAAATAATTTTATAATTCTAATATAGCATTATACAAAAGCATAACTACATGTTATTATTTTATTCTTTAATATACGACATATTTAAATGCCTTATTCTTATATTTTCCTGTGAGACAGATTGAGTAACTAAATTTACTCGCCTCACCATCTGCACGATAAGAAGCCAAATCAGGCAACGTTTTGGAAACTTAATGGAGGCGTGATTCAGCCCGATATATAGCAGCCTTAGTCCGTGTTTAAACGTCATTCAAGTAAACTATGAAGCAAGAGGATAACTAAAAATGTTTTTTCCTGTGCAACACGACTGGAGTAATTTTTATGTAGAAATAATCCTAAAATTAGTGTTGCCAATGGGTTACTTTTATAGAATTCAAATTTCTGAATTGACACCGCCTTTTTTATTTGTTTTATTTAATGACATATTAATTAAAGCGAAAACAAGGTAAATTTTAATATTTAAAAAGAGTAGTGCCGATCAAGAAATCTGAATTAAGGAAAAGTTGCCCACTGACAACATTGCCTAAAATTCGCGCCTAAAAGCCAATTTTTAATGAACATTTCTATCATTATGAAAGTAAATTGTTATTCATTTATATATGAGGAGCCCAGAAGCCAAGGGGTATCAGTGACAAAATTGAAAAAATTGAGTTAAGTGCACAGGGTATCTGGAAATATGCTTTTTTCATTTCAAGTAAAGAAATATAGGTCATTTTCTTATTATTTGCTGGGTTATAGATATAAACCACTTTTTTCGAAAAACAAACAATATTGATTAATTATACATTTAAAGAAAATTGTACTCTATTTTTTTTAACAGTTATTGAAATGAGAGTTCAAAGATTAGAATGCAACAAGCAAGTGTTTTCTATTTCAATTTAGTCAATTGTTATTGATGTTCCAATTTAACATCAATTATCTTTAAACTCAATTTACTCCAAATGGACATTTTCTTACTGTACCCCTTGGCTTCTGGGGTCGTCATATATATAGTTTATTTTAAAAAATAAAAGAGCGCTAAAATATTTTAACGATCACAATTATTTGTCCTTCTTTTTCTTATTATTATGTTATGGTTTGTAATAAGACATTTTGTCTTCTGATGTCTATTATAAATATAATTACTCAAAAAGGCAGTCATACTAAAAAACAGGAATTCTACTTTTTAAGAACTTAATGTCGCTCTTGATGAAAATAATCTGTATATAAATATAGATAGTACAAAACATATTTCATTTTTAAGAATTAAAACACATGTTTTTATTTTATATAAAATGTTGCTATTCGTATGGGCGGAAAACAACATCTATTGTAAAGTATGGATTTGAACAATTTAAAAATACAGAAAAATCTTTAATTCTATTAATCTTCAGAATACAGTCCAGCATAGTTTAAAATATATTTAACAATTTAAAACTAATCGAAAACTTTAAAACCCTCCAAGCGTCTTGTAAATGGGTAAAATTGTAATGTTGTTTTCTCCTCATTTTGTTTAAAATGCTAATAAAATATGATTTTTTCAATATTGTATAAAAAAAAACTTAATTACAAATATGAACTTAACTCTCGAGAGTATTAATCATTCTTCGATGCATTGAAAATTCATTAAATCAATAGAATTATATTATCTTAACCCTTTCCGGCGCGGAGTAAGTTTAATTGAAATAATTATCTGCCACCAGAATTTATAAACGAATTTATTAGAGAATACGAACTTGCTTATTTTCAGGCATTTTATCAAAGGAAAATTTTAATTAAATATTCTTGGTGCCAGTAAAATTAAAATTAGGTGTCCTTTTTAAGGGACACCGCGCCGGAAAGGGTTAAATATTGCTTATATTGCAGTGAAACCTGGAGCCTAATTTACGGAATTTTACGTTCCAAACACTTAGACGGTTAATACTATTAATTTAAAAGGTGTTGGAATTCAAACCCCGAATAAAATTATAGGAAGATCGCCGTCTTTTAAATATATTTGTTTCATTCAACTAAATTTGGAAATTAACCAGCCATTTATTTCATTTCAGTAATAGTCAAACAGCCGACAGCACATTAACCCTTTCCGGCGCAAGCAAATTCTATTAGTAAAATGAGAAATTGTCGATTGACAGCGGAATTTATAAAGGACTTGTCTAGATATTACGAATTCCTTAATTTAAGCTTTCATTGTAAAAGCAAAATTATATTAAAATATTACTGGTGCCGTTTGCAAGTTTGGAATTAAAATTCGGTGTTGCCGACCCGGCAACACTGCGCAAGAAAGGGTTAACCCTTTCCGGCACGGGCAAAATCTGTTAGTAAAATGAGAAATTATCGACTGACACCGGAATTCACAAATGAATTTTATAGATATTCAAGCTTTTATTGTAAAGGCAAAGTTTTACTAAAATAGTATTGTGCCCTTTCTAAGTTTGGAATTAAAATTAGGTATCCCAGACCAGGCACAGTGTGCCGGAAAGGATTAATCTAAGGTATCGATCACAGGAAAAAAAAAATTATTTTATGGAAGAGTAGTAATAGAGGAATCTAATGACTTATGTTATTAGATAAACCCATGAGTAAACTACTTTTGGTTTTAATTTTTGGTTCGTGCACTGCTTCAGATATGAATCATTAGATTCCGCTATTATTACTATTCAATAGAATACAGAATTTTTTTACTTCTGCTATACTTTAGGTTAATACGATAGGTTTTTCTGCTGTTAGCTCTTTGACTATAAATATCGTATAAAAATCAAAAGCTTCGACACAATAAAGTGATGATACATATGTTTTGTAATTTATTCTGCAAAAGCTTTGAGAAGCAGTCAGCATAATTTGAAAAGAATAAACTTTACCCATGTGACGTCAAAGTAGTTTTATAAAAAGAAAACACTAATAAGCGTACAGAATATTTTAACGCTGCGTCCCCTTCAATATATAAATAGCCTTTTACGGAAGATACATACCTACAGATATGATAGTGATCGTACGAACAAACCCAGGGAGAGAGATTGAGAGCGCAGAGAAGTAAACTCCAACATAATTGTAGACAGAATAAGGTGTTTATTTAGATGAACGATGGAAGGTTTACAATACTAAGACGCTAGCAATACGGGAAATCACATCATGTGCCCGAAGGCACGGCATTAGCCGGAGAGGGGCGCGTGATGTTACATGGCCAAAGGTCTGAGTAGAAGTGAGTGACTGAGACAGGGAAGATGTACAGCGCTATACTTTTTTGCAGCGTCAATGTTATGAGAATCCGTTAATGCTTAGTAAGAGAAAATGCTATCGTTGGTGTAACACTGAAGTCCTGTGGTTTTTAAGGAGTGTCGATTGCATACGCACGTGTGCTTCCAGATACTGAAAGAATTACATGCCGAATGATTCATGACATCTGGAAGATTTTAAAGATTAGCTGAGTGCATGATAATGTTAACGGATAAACGTATTATAAACCACAGCTGCTTCTATTTAACATGGAAAAGAATGCAGAACTGTGCAGATCTAAGGAAGACTGACATTCGGTTAACTTTTATTGTGACGAGAAAAGAATTACCAGATCTTTCTCAAAGTGATAAAAATCCAAAACAAAGAGTGGGAATGAAATGGTGTTTTTTTTATCATATGAAAGAGGGTTTGTAAAGGAATTAATTTCACATACAAAGTTATAAAAGGGAAAATAACAAAGTACTGCATTATAACCTTAAATGCAAGAATATTAACTTTAAGTATTTATTTATGGGGGGCAATTTCCAGTTAAAATTTTGAAGTTTTGATTTTTATTGTTTAGTTTCTAAAATGAGAGAAGACAAGATGATATGTGACAGAAACGCTGTCACAACAGAGGTGTGACTTTTGCCATCCATAGGTAAAGTCTTTTCATCAATTTAAAAATACAGAAAAATCTTTAATTCTATTAATCTAAAAATTATTGAAATTCCAACCACAAATAAACTCATAGGTATAATCCCAGTGATGTAAAAATATTCATTTTTTTCAACAAATTTCAAATTTAATTCATTCGGGACCATGGGTAAATGTATGCACTTTCAAAACCTACATGCAAAATATGTTTTCGCGATTAGTAACATAAAAAAGTAATACAGTCGAGTCTCTCTATATCGAAACTCCATACATCGAATTTCTCTATATAACGAATTTTTCGTAGGAAGGGGTTCCCTTTTTGCATGATTACATTAAAAACAGCCTCTATATAGCGAAATATCTATCTCCATATAACGAATTTTTTCATAAATTGGTCTTAATTTATTCAGTTTTAAAAACCTTCGAAATCATATGGAATCAATTTTCCATCATTTATTTTTGATTTATCGTTCAGTGCTGAGTTTTTTTTTTCTTTTTTCTTTTCTTTTTTTTTAATTTAACGAGTTCATCCCACCTCCCACACACCTTTCAACATCCTTCTCAAAACAGAGTCAATTGGATTGTTACACACATAAGAGAGGCCTTCAAATGGAAGAAAATGTTAATTACATTTTTTTCATTCCTTGCTAAAATTTGAGCACTTTTTTTTTTTTTTTTTTTTTTTTTTTTTTGAGAGCGTAATAATTTTAAAATGAAAATAACAAAAAATTACAGATTTCTTCGTCTGAAATTAATGCGTCTTCCTCATTTAATTTTCATTAAGCTTTCAAATAAATGTCTGTTCTAATTTTTGAAACTGCTTAAATAATTAAGAAATAAAATGTTAGGTTAATATTTACTTTTAAACATTTCAAATTCTTAATTAAAAAGATCAAAAATAATATTTGTTCAAAATTTACACATTAAATACGATTTTTAACATCATTCTCTATACATCGAATTTCTCTATATAACGAATTTTTTACTGGAACGATGGATTTCGTTATATAGAGACTTGACTGTATTTCTCTGGTAAGGCAAATTTTGTAATTTTGGAGAGAAAGGTAATAGCCTTTAAAAAAGTGGTGTCAAACGAATAAAATTTGTGTAAGAGACGGCGGTCCCGAATAAGTTGACTAACCATTTATTCCATTTTACTGTCTATCATGTAAAAAATGGAAAGTTCAATAAAATAAAGTCACAATCCAAGCATTTTATATTTCTGAAAACAAATCTGATTTATAAGTTTCTCAAAGATGCTTTTCAACATTCTTTAATTAGTATAATCCACTCCTTAGTTGTTAAATCAAATTCTGTAAACGTTCCAAGTACTCAGGTCTTCAAATCGCTAGAACACTACCCATCAAAACATGTTAATAAGAATTAAAGATTCTGATAGCAATTTACTAAAATAGAAGTTGATTGACACGGTTGTTTTTATTTAAGTACTTAAAATTATAAATCAACGCAAATTTAAGTTAACACACATTAGATGATTACTTAAAATATAAATTTAATTAAGTTTCCTCATATTTGACAGTTATAAGATTTAGATGATATAGATCAAATTAAATCATTGTATTAATCTTTTCAAGGGCAAAGTATTTTCATTACTAAAATGTTAAAAAGAAAGAATAACACCGGAATTTACTTTTAAAAATTTCATCTAATAAATAGTTTCGTTTCATTTATTTAATAAGTAGAGTTTTTTTAAATGTCCGGTGCCAATGTGATTGTTGGGAATTAAAATTACGTGGTTTCAAAAACATGCAATCGCCCTTGATAGGATTAAATGATAAATTCACATTAATGTTAAAAAAAAGATGTCTGTATTACAAAGGGCATACGTACCCGTGCGCAACGCATACGTCATTTTAAGAAAGGCAACACTTTGAAATTTGAAATACGTTTTCGGTTTTGCGCTTATTTCAACTGCAAAGTTTTAAATTTGTAAGCACCGCACATCTTTAATTTTTACACCATCGTATAGGAAAATAATGTACTTTTAAATGCAATTTATTTGAAAACTGCATCTTAATTTATTTTTGAAACATTATTTTTTTTTTGTAATTTTGAATACGTTTTTCTAAACGTGGCAACATAAGTGCTCCATGTCTATTAAAAGCAAAGGGAAAAAAAGCCAAAAAAAAAAGCCAATTACTGTAATTTTTATGTTGCCATTTTCTCGTCAAAAATGAAAAAAATAAGTTGAAGTACGTGCTGTGTCAAGAATATCATCTCTTATAAAACCCGGTGAAATCTGGTTTCATTTACAAAATTACATTTATGCTTAAAAAAATATTTAAGTACTTTAGATCGGTTACAGTTAATAGCATCAAGACTTCAAATTTTCAATTAAAATGATTTCAAAATGAGCAAATTAAAGTGACGATTTTTTAAAAAGGGAATACAGATATGTAAGGTGTATATTTAAATTTTGATTGATACGGTGAAAATGGCGTCGGATTTAGATTTCAAACAGAAAAATTCTATGTTTGAGTCAAATTGCAGATAACTTTATCATAATAAAAGATCTTTATTGTTTTTTTACTGCTTAAATTTAGATTAAAGTTTAATTTTGATAATTTCTGCAACTGAGTTTTATAGAAATAGTATTTTGTTAACTTTGAAATACGTTTAGTTAGGTTAAGTATCTTTTTTTGAGGTAGACTTGCCAATATGAGGTGCATTTCTTATTGTAACTAATTTTGTAGGTTTATTATAAATCAATGAAACAGTTCCTTTTTAAAAATTGTCTTTCGTAGAAATTCGACGGATTCTACCTTGTATTTATAAATTCTAATTAAAAATTTTGCTTCACATTTATTATTTAATTTCAATGATAAAAGTTAATTATTCGTCCAATCTTGAATTAACTGTTGGTAGCGCTTTTTTCTTAAATCTTTAAATTCAGGCAGATTCTTACTAGCATCCCTTGTGAACTAACTGAAATGGGATCGGGATTGCTGGGAATTGAATCCAGTGAGGTGCCGCATTAAATGACTGTGATATCCGCTGAATATGCCCTCTAAGCCCAATAAAACAATGCATGAACGAACTGTGTCACAACTCCAAAACCTAGTATATAATACAGATGTGTTCAACAAAAGTTTCGTAACCAGCTAGCATAATTTCAACAGGATTGAACCATTTAAAAATATTGCCAATATTTATTAACCCTTAAATGCATAGGATAGAACGCGTTCCAAAAAATGCGCAATTCAAAGAATCAGAATTCATACCAGAAAAATCTAAATAGTAAATTTTTCTTTATTTAATAACGAATGGTCTGTCATTAACCCGGGAAAACGCGCGCAGGGCCTAAAAGACCCGGAATGCGTATGGTTTTTACAATTGTAACCACTAATTTTTTTTTAAAGTAATCTTCAACTTATTTTATCGCAAAATTTCTAAGAATTGTGTCCGTCTTAATAAAGTGACTGTTATAATTTGATTTTATTGGTGGCAAAGATAAAACTATTCGTACCCTGATAAGCGCGCGTTCTCCCGGGTTAAATAAAGTGAAAATTGCTCTTTTAAATTTCTGGTGAGAATACGGAATATGTGAATAAAACCCCCAATAAATCGGGAACAATTATGGTATCGAAAATGATACAATGTACATTTAAGGGTTAATCTAAATGTTTTTTATTGAAACTACAAATAAGCTCATAGGAAAATCTCAGGCGTTTAAATATACTAGTACACCGAACCCGGGGTTCCCGAGTCACAAAGTAAAGAAGAAAAACTTTTTTAAATTTTAAAATTGGAAAGTTAAGTAATTTTTTCTGCGTAATAGGCTTTTTAAACGGCCAACTAATTCCAAATAGCAATTTTTTATGAAACATATTATTTATGTAATCATATACAGCTTTAAAAATTATCGGTACTTCCGTATTAGCAGGGCCGTAGCTAAGGAAGCGCTATGGGCGGCTCAGTCCCCCCCCTAAAATATTTTGAACCCCCCCCCCCCTGGAAAAGATTCCAAGGTCACTCAATGAATTTCTGTTCCGAAAATTCAAATGAAATATTGTTTAAAAATCTAATTTAGTTTTGAAACCTTTTCACACTTTTTCAGAGTTACTAAATTGTATCTAAAATAAGTGTTCCAACACTCCCTCATCCTATTTGTACATATGAAGCTAACATGATGGGCTATTTTGCACCAGTTATACACTCAAAACTTTCATCATCATGTACTTTTCTAAACATAAAATGAAGTTATTTTAACAGTTTAATGAGAAACAGAGTACCTACAATGTGAATATGCATTAATTTATCTTTCTGCGTCAAAGAGAGAGAAAAAGAAAACTATGAGCCCCCCCTATATTCTCTTGAGCCCTCCCTATTGTTCACAACGGCCCTGCGTATTAGACGCAAGATAGCAGTTATTAGCCAAAAATTTCGCCAAAGAATAAAATTGCATTCTCAGTTTTTAAAAACAACTAAGAAAAAATGACACCCAGATATTCTTTAACACTAGAACGCCCGGAAATTCTACTCAAGTTTGAAAATAATATTTCTCACCAGAATTTTTATTCAAAATTTTTTAATTGATTTATTTAACGTAAATTTGCGTGGATTAGATTTAAATTATTTCAAGAAAATTTTTCTGGTTCGAATTGAAATTTAGTTACATGATTGCAGTCGAATCGACTCCATCCGGGCGTTCTAGTGTTAAAATACATTTTTGTAAAGGTTAATTGATGTATCTTTTGTAAAGTAAGTTTACAACGAACTAAAAGTCACTAAATTTATAGATAAAAACGAAATAAAACCAACAACATTCACCGGATTTTATAGCTGACGATATATTCACATAACAGGTTTTTAATTACTATTTTTTTCAGTTGCTATGAAAAATGACAACTAAAATATACAGTGATCTGTTATTTTCCATGGAGAAAAGAGATAGATGGAGGTGCAGTATGCGATTAAAACGGTTTGATGGGCGTTATTCTTCCAATTTAAGCCTCTCATTCGATCCAAACAAAACAATCACATGGAATAGAGACCGAATTTTTTAACATCATTTTTTTCTTTAAATGAAAAAGATCTGAATATATTTTAGCATTATAAAATAGCATTTCATTGTATTATGAATTAAAATTGCATCGCTAAAAGTTTTTCTTTTTTGTGAAAGCACGCCGTTGTGTGTGCGTCACCTCCAGCCACTAAACTGCATCTCTAATTTTTTTTCTTTTTTACTCTATGGCTATTTTTCCTCTCTTTCCCACATAAATACGATACTCAAGTTGCCACCATTAAAGAAATTGAACCAAAAATTACAAAAAAATTAATATCCCAAAAACAAATTGAGATACAGTTTTCTAACAAACGGCATTTAAAAGTGCATTTTTTTCTCTAAACGATGGTATAAAGATTGAAAACGTGCAATGTCTAGAAGTTTAAAAATTTACAATAGCAAAAATTGCAAAACCGAAATTTCATCGGAAAGTGTTGCCATTCAAAACATGACGTATGCGTTACGCACAGATACGTTTGGCCTTTATTATATAGATTGGTTTCATTTCAACAAATTTGGAAGTTAGCCAGCCTTTTAATCCATCCAAGTAAATATCTTGAGTAAATCAAACGATTCGATACAATAAAGTGACGATCCGAATGCTTCAAAATGCTGAAAACAGATTTGCATAGTTGCCAACTTTTACGCATTTTTGCTACCTCTAAAATTGTACAGAGATTTTCCATTTGTTTAATCATAAGATTTCGACGATTAAATAACACAGTATTTACTATAAAATTCTTGTGGTAGGAAAAATGCGTACAAGTTGGCAGCTATGGATTTGAGTAACAATCTTCTTAAGTAGATGTGTTCTGCAAAAGCTTTAGAAAGTATACAACATAATTTCAAAAGGACTGATAAATTTAAAAATGCTGAAAATCTTCAGTTCTATTAATATAAAAAATACTGAAATTCAAACTATGAATATATTCACAGGAATAATCCCAGTGATTTAAAATATTGTTTTCCACCAAAACATGAAGTTAGCTAACCATTTAACCCTTTCCACTAACTAACATGTAAACGTAAATTTTTCAAGTCACTATCCAAATATTTTATATTTTTGAAAGCAAAACTAAAATATAACCTTCTTAACCCTTTAACCCCTTGAAGGGCGGTGGTATAAAATATATACCACTTAATTTTAATTAAGAAACGTCACATCGAAACCAGAATTTTGAAGTGAAAATTTTAATTTCATTAAGTACGTGAAGAAAAGCTTTTATATATTTTGAAAAAACTTTGATTTTAAATTCTAGTGTCAATCAGTGATTTCAGCATTTTAAGAGTAGAAGTGCTTTGCTCCTCAAAGGGTTAACCCTTTATCTACCGAATAATGCATTCATGAAAATTTTATATTCATAAGCATTTTACGTAAATTGTTTAAACTAAATTAAAAGATTTACATAATCGTTTAATTAATTTTTGAAGGATTTAGAAGGATTAATTAAATTTGAATTTACAGGGATTTTGTGCAATATTTATAACCCCACTCAATTTTTTTATTTTAAATTGTTTTCTCGGCATTTTGTAGAATTATAAAATTTACAAATAAGATGTTCTTACAGTATGAATATAGAAATATTTCCGAATTGAAAAATTCCCATCCCATTCCCTCAGCGCAAAGAGAGCAGTAAAGAAACAAAGGCAAAAGGAATTATCCTTTTAAAAATATTTTTGTTTTGTGGAACCAATAATGTTTTTGCAACAAGATAAAGTAATGTATCTGTAACTCATTGTAAACAGTATTACAACTAATCGAGGTATTAAAAGAATTTTATAATAAATAATTTTAATGGTACTTATAAGTAGTACCATCGGTAGATAAAGGATTTATCTACCGATCCATAAGTACCATCAGTAGATAAAGGGTTGACGCAGAGAACGTCCATTCCGAAAATGTTGTTATGACCGAATGACACCGGAATTCACATACAAATTTATTTGAAAACAAGGAAAAGCTATTTCCTATACATAAAAAACGAAAAATATTCCAAGAGAAAAAAGAAAAAAAATCGATTAAAATTTCTGTAAAGAAAAGTAAGACAGAGAAAGAGCAAAAAAGTTTTATTTTTGAAAGGATTCACTTAGTCTTTATTTGTCAATCATTAAAAAAATTCATAATTTTAAAGAAACTATGAGTTTTAATCTCTTGCTATTTTAATCTCTGGAAATAAAATTTTTACTAACTAAAATAAAATTTTATAGAGAATATCATCAGAAACGTTTTGCATCATTCATTGTGTGTCAAAATATATAGTTCATAATCGATTTTCTAACTACAGAACGATTTTAATGGATTTTAATGGATTAAAAGCTAAAAATATATTTTTATCATTTAAAAGTACAATTTCATTTAAAAATTTTTTAATTCGAAGACATTTATGTTATAACAAATAATCATTGATAATTTATTTAGAGTTATTAATTTAAATTTATGTCGAATGTATGCAAAAGGCACAAAAAATGAGGACATTTCCTAGTTTTAAGTTTCAAAAGCGGAGTAAAAATGCATGTATACCTTAAAAACGTTGACTCCTCATTGACCCTACAGCATAACGGTCAGAGCGCGCGTCCAGAATACCAAGTCACTCGGGTTCAAATCCAGGAGGAAAAATGAAGGTAAGAAATTTGTTACTGAATTATCTCTGTATATGTAAATCCGTCTGATAAATAGAAAAAAAGAACAACATTCGCGGTTTTTTTTCTAAAAATTTTTTTTAATTAAATCATAACTTTAATTTAATTTTTTTTTACATATTAGTGACCTTGAAGTTTCCCAAAGTCCTCCTATATCACTTCCTCAAATCTTCCCCAGAACCTCATAGGGAGGACCCTAAGGGAGGTCCTGGGGAGCACGCCAGAATGCTGTAAAGCGGACATTTTCGGTTCCTGAGGACCTCCTGGTGACAATTTTCTGCGTCCTCAGGGATGCCTGGGGGATGACGGTCCTGGGATGTGAATCCTCCCCAGGACATCCTGGGGAGGCAAGTGTGCTATATGGGTTAATACCCTAATTTCCTGCCTATAATCCGCGGATCAAACAATTCTTTTTCGACCCAGAAATTTTATTTCGTAAATGAAGGCAAATATTTACGGCGATCTGAAAAGTTATATTTTATTTAATAAAATTTCTGGGTCGAAAAATGATTGTTTGATCCGCGGATTATACGCAGGAAATTAGGGTACGTAAGTACCCATTCAGATTATTATAATAACACTTTGTTGTTTAATAACGTGAAAAACAATGTCCAAGTAATTATTTGTAAATAGCATAATGCGTTTCGAAATTCAATTTCAACCAAAGTATAAAACATAGATGAGATTACTTCCCATATAGCACACTTGCCTCCCCAGGATGTCTTGGGGAGGATTCACATCCCAGGACCGTCACCAGCTTTGAAATAAATGTCTGTTCTATTTTTTGAAATAGCTTAAATAATTAAGAAATAAAATGTTAGGTTAATATTTACTTTTAAACATTTCAAATTCTTAATTCAAAAGATCTAAAGTAATATTTGTTCAAATTTCACACATTAAATACGATTTTTAATATCATTCTCTATACATCGAATTTCTCTATATAACGAATTTTTTACTGGAACGGTGGATTTCGTTATATAGAGACTCGACTGTATATTATTTTTTATAAGTGTACCATTTAGTAATCAGTATTTATTTTAGTACATATTTTTAGTATAATTTATAATGCAATTGTCGAATTCAGAATTAATAATTATAATTATTAAGTGTATCCGTTCTGCAAAGGTTAACAAAGGTAAAGTGTATGTGTTCAACAAAAGCTTAGGAAAACTTCCAGCATTATTCCAAAAAGTATAAACCTTTCAACAGTGTCAATGATTTGCCCGTACGTCATACGGACAACATGTTTTTGCCAATCATGCTTTGCCCGTACCACGCATTGGCATCCATATTGAAATCCTGATTTATTATTCTTACCAATAATTCTTTATTGTAAATTTTGCATTATTTAATCCGAGTATTTCTGTTTTAAAATAATTTCTGTTTTAAAATAATTTCTGTTTTAAAAATCGGTGATTAATGATTAAAAATTCTGTAAAATAAATGAAAAAAGTAGACTTTTGAAAGTTTTTTAAAAAATATATTGATCAGTTATGTGGTTGAAAAGGCCTAAAAACTTCTCTTAAAGCTCTTAATATAAAAGTAAGTCTAACTCTAATCTGAAATTCAAACCACGAAAAAATTCACAGATCCCAGTCGTTTAAATATATTGGTTTCATTCCACCAAATTTGGAAATTTGCCAGCCACTTAATCCATTCCAGTAAATATCTTGTAAATATCAAATGTTTCGACACAATAAAGTGACCATTCAAAAGTTTCATATTTTTGAAAACAGATCTGTAATGTAAGTTTCTTAAATGGATGCATCATGTGTTCGGCAAAGGTTTTGGATCGCAGCCAACAATCATTTACGTTCATGGCATATTTGTCATTTTAAACTCAAACTGGGAATTATATAATCTCCAGATATATATTTTTAGATGTTCAATAACTTGTATTTTAACTAAAAAAAAAAATAAAAAAAAAAAGACAAGAAAGAAAGGTTGCATAGTCTGATAATGCAAGTTTGGTGTATATTATATATTGATGAATCCATAATCATGATATTCGAAAATAAATATTGTACTAATCATACATTCAACAGTGTTACCGCATTTGTCTGATTTTTTAATAAGACATTCTGATTACTTTCAGGAAAATTTTAGCTCTTACGCTTACTCTAAGTGATAATTATCTAACGTAAATAAAGTAAAATGAAATTACTGTGTAAATTTTTATGGTGTGATTTCAAAATTTCTAAGCAAAATACTCGCAAGATGAGGCAACTAATTCAGTATACAGTAGGACCCCGTTAATCCGGATCTCCGTATAATCAGGATCAGTCTGGTCAGTTTTTTTTTTCAAAGTTTGACAAGTGATCGGCAAAATTTCGATAACTTAAATTAATTTCATTTTCGTATTCTGAATAAAAAAGTATTTTCTGAAATATTTTTGGAAGAATACCTTAATATTTTACATTTTAACTCTTTGGTGCTACCTTTCAAAAAAGAACAATGCATCATTTAAAGTCTGCAAGAAGATTGATGAGAGTCCTCTCCGAAAGTCGTGGAAGATTTTATGCTCTAGAAATTGTGATTTCTTGAATAACAAGCAAGCTTGAAACAGAAGGAAAGATAGGGGAGAATGAAAGGGAAATTACACCTGAAGATTTTGCGAGCTTGTTAATAATAATAATAATTCCTGAGATGTTGCTATCACCGACATTAGCAATTGAAATGAAGCAAAAAATATTAAAGTTTACGCCTCATTTACGGATGAGAAAATAATCACTTTATGTACAAATGAAGAAGTTGAAAGGGAAGATGATTCAGACGAAAACACTAATATCAATGATGATCAACCAAAAGTCCTAAGCCATTATGAAGCAACAAATCATTTTTACAAATAATGGTATATTATGAACATCAGGTGGAGACTACACCTAACAAACTAACTATGCTCAAGTAGATATGTGACCGTGCGGTCCGCAAAAGTTATATAAAACTGCTACAACAACAGATTTTATAATTACAAAATAAACATTTTTATTGTTTGTAAACATTCAGTATGTTTAATATAAAGGTGATTTTCTGTAAGTATGTTTTATTTCATTTTTTTCTCATTCTCCGGTAATCCGTATTTTCGATAATCCGGATTGGGTCTGGTTCCAATTAATCCGGATTATCGGGGTTCTACTATACTTCATGCGCTATTTAACCCCTTGAAGGGCGGTGGTATAAAATATATACCACATAATTTTAATTGCAAAATGCCTAATTGACACCAGAATTTTGAACTGAAAATTTCAATTTTATCAAGTGCTTGAAGAAAAGCATTTATCTATTTTGAAATAAATTTGTTTTTAAATTCTGGTGTCAATCAACCATTTCAGAATTTTAGTACAATTTTTAGTACAATTTTTAGTTTCAATTTTCAGAATAAAAGTGCTTTGCCCCTCAAAGCTTTAACAACTTGGGAACGAGTAATCGGTATACGTGCCACAGAAGGTGTTAACAATTTTTGTTTAATCTCTTGAACAAAATTTTACTGCAAATTTTGCCTTATTTAATCCGAGCATTTTCGCAATTTAATATGAAAAAAATTTCTGCTGTAAAAACCGGTGGCAAAAGATTATAAAATCTGCATAAAACGTTCGTACCGAAGGGGTTTTAAAAGAAAAGCGGGAGAAGCCATGTATGTATTGAAACTAAAAAGAAAATCCACTTTCTAGATATTTATAATTGCAATTCATAATTATTTGATGTACTCTACCTTGAAGCATGGTATTACCAGCACAGTGCTTCTCAGAACCCGAACATCTTACATAATCTTCGAATGGACATTGCAATTTTAATTTTAATTTAAATATAAATTACAATTAATCTTATCGAAATAACTCTTTTTCGTTTTGGTCACATTAAAAATTATTAGAACAAAATATAGCACGGTTTTTTCTTTGTTGTTTTTGTTTTTTATCTATTCTTCTTTTACATTCTTTCTTATTGCCTAAAAGATACAAAAATAAGATTTTAAAAACATTTTATTTAATATTGACTTATGAAGACAAACCTTTCAATACATTTATTTGTTCTTGTTAAAATAATATCAAGGAATGGGCATTCATTGAACTATTATAATTGGACTAATTAGAATTTAATTGTAATTCAACTTCATTTTATTCAATTATTTTTCATATTCAAATTATAATTATAATTAAATCAAATTAAGTTATATTAATAATTGAATAATGGTTAATAATATTATATAATATTTTAAAGTTCACATCAATTTATGTTATGACACTATACACAAAAATTTCACATTAATTAATTTCAGCATTTATTTATTTGAATGGATTAAAAGTTTGGCAAACTTTCAAATTTTATGAAATGAAATCCGTATGATTGGTATATATTAATTTCTTTCTAGTTCGAATTTCAATATAGATTAATAGTATCTAAAACAGTTATTATTATATTCAAATTAATTAAATTCAAAGTTCAATTATATGTAATTAAACTATTATAATTGGACTTATTATAATTGGACTAATTAAGCATAATTGTTCAAATTCAATAGTGATTTAACGTTATTGTCTGCTGAGGTTAAATTATTTGTAAATATTTTGAGTTTTTCAAGACTGTACTCTCTAATTATAAAAATATCATCTTCAATCTAAGCCAAGTGGGAGACTTTAATTGAAGCATATTTAAAAACTTTATTTCTCAAAGGAGAAAAAATTGGTTCAACTAATAAACCCGGAACAGAGGAACACATCGGAGCTCTATGATTTTGTTTATAATGTTTGCCACTAATCACTTAACTCATTCTTTTTTTACATAGAATAGATTGAAAATATACGAAGAATACCACTTTTTTTAAGCTAAATTATTCGTAACATTTAGTCTAAAAATTTCTTCCATTAATAGTATAATTTTTTAAAAAAAATAATAGTATCAAAAAGCTTTTAGTGATGGATCAAGCAGACATTTCTTGCTCATACAACGTTCGGACAAATTAGTCAAGTCGGTTAAATACGAAGAAGTTATTATAGATGATTAGATAAGGTCCTCTCTTTATTATTAATTTCATATAATCTTCAAAATCTTTCAAATATTATCACAAATCTTATTGCAAACTTCCTGTAAGTTAATTGGCAATTATAGTGCTACAATATCTAGATTAACCATAGTATAATTACTTGGTATCTATATCTGTTGTATTTTCCGAATAAAATCTTATTTTGATTTAATATTGAATCTGGATTCTAGTAAAAATTGCTTTTAGAAAGGAGTACAAGTCTTTTTAAAAAATAAGATGGTCCGGAGCACATGGAAACAATACGGCACAATGGCATATTGCTTCTTTTGTCTTTCATTTTACCTTTAAACCTAAGAATAACAACGAGTTTATGTACTTTTAAAATTTTCTTCACATACAGGGGCCATGTTCAATTTTTGATGATGTCATTGTTTTATATTTGATTACATTTATTGGATCTTTCTTTGTTTCCTAACAATTCATATCTCTAATGCAATTTTCCATTTTATCTATGCAATCATCGCTATTAAAACTAATTAGTTTATTGGATTTGTCTGTCTGTACATTAATTACATTCTGGTCCTGTTTAAATGTTTAATAATCCTAATTTCTTAACAAGTAGGTTTTCTTGGTTTATTAAAAGCTTCCTTGCTTCATGGAATCTTGTATATCTCTTACTTATAGCCACCTATTGTAGTTTGAACTATACTTCCAATTTTTGGAATAAACTTCTTTATATCTGGAATGGTTAGAAGTATGTATTTAGGTTCTAATTCTAAAGCATGAGATTCTTCTCGGCTTATTTCACGATTTGATACATTCAAAACCACTACAGGCTGGAAAAAAGCTTTTAAATTTTATTTTAAGTATTCACTTAATAATTTATTTAAATTCCAATGCGTTTCTTCTAGACAACAACTTCATTTTTGAAAGTGATCATATATGTTTTTTTATTATTATTCTTAGATAGTTTTATGGTCACTATGAGGTATTTAAGTAACAAAAATAATCTTTTGCCACTGATTATGAATTCACTATTCATACTGCATTTGTGACTTGAATTCACAATACACATTAGCTATATTAAAAAAATTAATGCTATAAAAGTGGCAAATTTTATTGACGTTTTAATACATTAACCGCAAAAACTATACGTTTGATATTTTCAACTTATTAGTTGAATATCGTTTGCCACCACTAACTCTGAATGATATTATTTGGTTTTTATAATCTTAAAATTTTGTCCTTAAATGAGGCCAATTTTTATTTTAAAAAATACTGGTGGGTTGTAAATAATTTAAATATATACATTTATTTCGACCGTTGCATGAACGCAACACCAGCGGGTAATAAATTAATAAAAAAATATTTTACCCCAGATTTTTTTTTTTAATTTTTAATTTATTAATTGATTTTTTTTCTATCTCTCCTATTTTTTTTAAATCTAGTTCGAACTGAAATATATTCACTTGTATGGATCAAATTGATCTCCTACCATTGCTCTTGTCTTTTAATCACTTAATCGATTCTTTTTTTTTTATCCCGGGAGGATGCGCGCCGGGCCATTTAGACCCGGAGTGCGTATGATCTTTGCGATTGTAACTACTTATTTTTAAAAAGTAATCTTCAACTTATTTTATCTCGGGATCCATAAGGATTGTCTCCTTGCAAATAAAATGACGGTTACATTTTGGTTTTATTGGTGACAAAGTTAAAACCATTTCTACCCTGGGTAAGCCCGCGTTCTCCCGGATTAATGTACAAATTTGCAAATAAGAAAAGCAATATTGCCCAAAAAGGGGGGGGGGGGGTAAAGCTATACCAAAAGTCTGGTGCCATTCTGGATTTTGGAATTTAAAATTAAGCGGTTTCATAAACATACCACCGCTCTTGAAAGTGGTAAATTATATATGAACTACGGCGAAAAAAGGGGCAATTTTAACATTTCGAAAAAATAGTATCATGAAGAAATGTGATTTGAAAAAAAATTAGCTCACTGGCGAAACTGAACCTTTGAAGCACAATGGGATATTATACTTCTACTTAATTTTAATTCCGAAATTACACAATGGAGCTTGAAATTTGAATGAAATTTTGCTTTTGTTATGTACACAAAGAAAGGCTTTTACTTATTTTAGAATTTTTTTTATTATTTATTTTTATTTATTTTTATTTGTAAATCTTGGTGTCATTTAATCTTTTAAACATTTCAGTAACAAAAGTACTTTGCGGCTGAAAGCGATCCACCGGTTTTAGTTACTGATTTATTTTTATTCACAATATACTTCCGAATTGTAAGTTTCGCTTTATTTAATTGCAGGAATCTGCAATTAAATATGGCGAACATTTCTATTCGGAAAAAGTAATAAATATGTTTTGAATAAAAAGTTTCCTCAGGATGACAACACCGAATAAATTTTCAGCTGAGCATATCTGACACACACATAAATATATATATATATTAAAACTCAAACTATGAAAAAAGTCTTAGTATTAAAAAAAATGACTTCTTTTTAACAACATTTGAAATTTAACTGAGCATTTAAGCCATGTCATTAAGTATGTTGTCAAAATCGAAAGTTTTGATGTAATGGCCAAAGAATAAGAATGACCTAGAAACAAGATCTGAATTACAAACTTCGTAAATAGTCACAGCTCCTCAGATTTGGAAGATATCCAACATACTTTACTCTCATGGCATGTTTGTGATACTAAATCCAAATTGTGAATTACTTTATTATATAAGAATATTTTTGTTGTTATTTGATCACTTGTATTTTATTCTGTGTTGCCGCAACCTGCTATTTTATTTGAGAATTTTGGATTATCATCACTAAATGTCAATTGTGTTTTTTGCTTCAGAAGTGTCAGATTCTCGTTAAATAATATTTAAAAAAAAATTCTATTGAAAATTATCTGGTGTGAATCATTTTTTAAATCTGCCAAATGCGACAAAGCAGATTTTATTCTCTTTAACCCTTTGAGGGGCAAGCAGTTGCGTTCGTGTAATACGGAAGTCCCACCGGAAATTTCTAAAAATATTATATCAAAAAGAGGAAAAGCAATTTCACGACTGTTTTCCATCAAAGCTAGAAAAGTGAAATTTAATGACATTTTTCTGGTGTGAATCTTCATCAATCGTAGGTGGTATATAATATATACCACTGCCCCTCAAGGGGTTAATCAACTTCAAAATCTTTGCACAATTTGGCTATGTTCAAATGCAGGGTTGTCGAACCTTTTAGGAAACAAGGGCGCACCTCAGCTCCTGGCACTCAGTAAAGGGCGACATTATTCACACGACTGAAAACATGCGGCAAACCACAGTAGTATTAGTACACTGATGCATGTATAAGATAACTCAAATTAATCTTAGAGCGGAAGAGGAAAAGCCCTCTATATTTCTCGGGGGAGGAGAAAATTGAAATTTAATACATTTTAAAATGAATTGAAAATTGAAATATTTAAATATATTTTTTGAAATTTAATAAAAAATATATTTAATTTCAAATTATTCATTTTTCTATGATAATTCTATCTCAAAAATGTTTGTAGGTTAAGGTGCCAGAAACTTTAATCGCTCCTATAAAAGCAAATAATAAAAAATAAATAAATAAACATGGAAATCAGAGATATTGATAAGTTTCTTTTAGGATGGGAAATTGTGCTTTGACAAGTTTTTAAGGCGTGAATTTTGTTTCATAAAATATAGAAAAATAAAGGCTTGATAATGACCAATCCATAGCAGTGATTTCAGAGAGAGATAGTCTGAAAGTTCTTTCATTAGATGGAAATGATTCTGTGTCTTTCTACTCATTGCACTGCACTACACATTTTTATTAATTTTTATGAACAAATTGAAGACAAACTCCTAAAATTTCAAAAGTTAGGAATAAAAATTTAAGCTTTTTTTTATTCCTCCTAAAAAAAGCTAATGGCCAGCAAAAAGAAAAAGAAAATAAGCTTTCATACACACGTACCTTCAAAGAGACGGGGAAAGTGGGAAAGTTTTAATTTTTCTGTTACTTACTGATTTTAAAAAGAGCTATTTCCAATTATTACTGCATTTAACCATCGTTATTACACTTTAAAAAGCAGCAACAAATCGTGAAAATATGCATGATTAAATTTTCAAAGTATGTTTCTGGTTTTTAATGTGTTTTCACAGAGTTTGAAAATACCTCTGATGCAAATATTAATGATTTTATAGAAACTTTTCTTTTTAATTCAATTTTACTTCTAAAAAGTCTAGTAACAGGAAATCTTTAGAAGGGCGCCAAAAAATCAACAAAGGGCACAATGGCGCCCGCGGGAGCCGCGTTGGACAGCCCTGTTCATATGTAATGTTGTATATTAATCGGTTGCTTTCGAGAGATGTTATTTATTTGTTTAATTAGTTTTTTTTTTCTTTTTTTCTTAGAAAACAACGTTTAACTTTGATTACAATAAATCGGATAGATGCCAACTTGCACAGATTTCTCTGAACATGAATATTTAACAGTAAATTTTACCTCAAACTTAATGAAGCCTAAGCTTAATGATTAAACAAGACAAAAGACTCTATTAAATTTTAGCGGTAACAAAAACAATAATAGTTAGCACATTAACCGTTTGCGGGGCAGGGCAAATTCATTTCTTAAGTATTGAAATAAATGACTGACACCGGAATTTGAAAACAACTTTATTTGTAAATAAGAAAACGCTATGTTTCACGCATTCAATAAACCGTAATTTTCTTTAACAAAATTCTGGTGCCAATGTGGCGTTTAGGAACTAAAGCTAAGTGGTATACCTATGAAACCAGCGCCTCGCAAAGGGTTAAATGTTATTATATTCAAAAATAGCATACTTTTTCCCTTCCCAATTAGAGATTAAAAGTTTTGGATACACTTAAGCATGTCGTCTTAATCTATGAAGAAGTTGTTATGAATTATAGTACTGTTTTACTTATTGCATAGCTGCCAACTTTTACGCATTTTTCCTACCACAAAAATTTTATAGTAAATATTGTGTTATTTAATCGTCGAAATTAATCGTCAAAATAATCGTGATTAAACAAATGGAAAATTTCTGTACAATTTTTAGTGGTCGCAAAAATGCGTAAAAGTTGGCAGAAATGCTTATTGAAAATTGCCGTCGTCCTGTTCGTAGTTATTTTCATGAATATACATATTTTTAAAAATATATATCATTTTTTATGATTTGACTAATGCCTGAATACGCAATATTGGTTATTGATTGTAGAATAGATATTGGAAAATAAATAATTTAAAAAATATAATACTGCTAGCATAACAATTTTAAAATATATTAAAATTTAAATGGCTGCAATCGATAACGAAGCAATTCCAAGTTCTTTAACAGATCACAATAATTTCATTATTGAAAGTAGTAAGGAAAATACTCATTTGATATTCATTTAGTTATGTCACACTACTTGAAATCATAATTTGCATCGTCTTATTAACGTAAAACACTTGAAAAGTGTGTTTTAATGCGGTTGCATCTGGCTTATTTTTATTTTGGCATTTCAAAATCTTACCAGTGTGTTTTGATGTTTATTTTTTTTTTTAGATGATGACAGATCTTCCATAAATAAATTAAAAGACATTTTCCACTCAAGATTTACCGTTGTGAATACAATATCCCTTAAAAAAAAGTTAACCATTTGCCGCTCGGTGGTTTCATAGATATAACACTTAATTTTAATTCTCAAACGCCACATTGGCACCGGAATTTTGTTTAAAAAATTACGGTTTATTAAATGCATGAAATATAGCGTTTTCTTCTTTAAAAATAAAGTTGTTTTATAATTCCGGTGTCAGTCAATAATTCCAACACTTAAGCAATGCACTTGCCCTGCGCCGCAAAGAGTTAAAGGTGGCAACATTGCTCGGTATCAATGTTTCAAAAGTCTGCTTCACTTACAATTACAAAGTAATACTCAGCACGTCGCACCTAAAATATACTGAAATTCAAATCATGGAAAATAAATTAATATGCTATAAAATAATTTTACTGTGATTTCCAATAAGGAAATTCTCATTTCGCACTTATTATGTCACATTGCTTGAATTCATAAATTATATCACATTTTGAATTTAAAACATTTAATTCACAATGCTGAATTACATTTAATTCAAACAATTAAATCACTAGGAAATTCTCATTTCGCATTAATTATGTTATACTGCTGGAATTCATAAATTATATGTCACTTTGAACATAAACATCTCAATCCACAACACTGTGTTACTTATAATTCAAACAGTTAAATCACTAAGAAATTCTGATTTTGAATTTATTATGTCATACTGCTTGAATTCATATATTATATCACATTTTGAACCTAAAACATCTGAATCGACAACATTGAGTTATCTATAATTCAAACAATTGACTTACTAAAAAACAAATAAATTCACAGCACGACAATAACTAAAATTCAAGCCACGAAAAAAAGAAAAAAAATCTTACTCATGATAAAATAATTCTACAAAATTGGCCTTATTTCAGCATATTTGAAATTAAGCCAAGCATTTAACCCCCTCACTTAATATATTTTAAAAGTCAAAACTTCTCATGTAATAACGTAACTATCAAATAATACGAAAGTCGGAAATACAATCTGAATTATAAGCCTCTTAAATGGTGATATTTCTTTGTTTTGGAAAACATCCAACATATAATTTATGCCAATGGTGCAGTCGGAAAAATAACAGAATTTTAAACAGAAAAATTAATAACAGAAAAATTTATAACAGAAGAAATTAACATATAAATAATTAAAATAACAACAGAATTCCAAAATTTACCTTGTAGAAAGTCACTTTTCCTTATGTATGTTTTCTGGTTTGTTAAAAATGTTTGTTTCGGGTCAGACTCCGGAATAATTAACAAATGTTGTCATCTATGTTTACACTTATGGCAGGCTTCAGGTATTAAAATCCAAATTGCAAGCCAATGTAATATGTAGTAAGTTATTCTTAAATCTGTCATTTGTATTTTCTGATCAATAACCAACTTCAACGAAAAGTTGTACAATTCGACTATATACAAGGTATCAATTCTCAATGGTCAATGGCCAATTCCTTAGCCATTGGTAGAGATATGCAGTTGCAATTGCAATTTTTTTTTAAATATGAAATGTAAACTTTTATACGATTCACCGATCTTACAAATCAGCAAAAGTTTCTTATTATACTGAGGTAAGACCAAAAAAAGTCCCATTTTTCTGTTTGACTAATACACAACTCTTCCACATTTGAACGATTCAAAACGATACAAGATCAATAACACTCTTATCAAGCTTACATGTCAGAGTTGAAACACTCCCCCTTAAATACTAAGCCTGAGTACTGAGACAAAAATGGCAACAGCCAAGGGTGGCTTCATTACTATTATTATCACATTATTATTAAGTATGTACAGTAGCCTAAATTTAGACACTAGCATTTATAAAAGTTTTCTTTTGCGTTTAAGTTTCCTTTTTAATCACAGAAAACTGAACTGAATGAATTTCGAAACATTATTAGCACAAAATTATTCAAAATTATTCAATTCTTTACACTGTTTAGACCTTTATGAACATTAAATAAATATTTTTACATGTTTATACAACATATTTTGTTTGTAATTTCTTTTATTTTGCATGCACTTATATTGATTTTCTTTCAGTTCTTTATTCCTAAGGAGTATATATGATTTCCAATATTCAATTCAGCTGTTATCCGCCGGGAGGATATTTGCGGTTCAAAGGGGGAGGGATTTGAATTTTCGCCAGTGTGTCAGATATACTGGAAATAAAAATAAATAAGTAAATTGTGACGAAACCTACAAGAAGACTGCAGTTACTCCCGCCCCCACCCCCCCAAAAAAAGAAGAAAATTAAAGAATCGTTGGAAATATTATATCTCTCGCCAAAATCAGTTAAAGTACAGAGACAAAAAAAAAAAAAAAAAAAAAAAACGAGCTGTATTAACATTTTTGCCATATAAAGTAAACTTTCAAATGAAAACAAAAGAAAACAGAATCCACAAAAATGGAGCTCTTTAAGGTCGAAAGCGATTGAAACATGAATTTTTAAAATATAAGCGTAATTCAATTAAAGAGAAATAGTTGAAGGGAATAACTACGGCAAATGTTAAAGAAAACTTCTCTTTAAAGTAAAATGTCTAATAGTTCGGAATCTAAACAGAAATATCAAAACTGTAATGATTTTTCCAAATTTGTAAGAAACATAAAATAGCAGAAATGATTTAAATTTTATATTTACATATACAATTGCATCTTGTGCGTACGGGAATAAAAAAATGAACAAAAGCAATTCACGTGTAATCTTTGGATGATTTTTTTATATGATTTTCAAATAACTGGAAAATATTTTCATTATTTCAAATCTTAATTTCTTATTAACATTGATTTATATTTTGAATACATTGAAAGAATTACTGCTACTTTCAGACATTTGATTTCATTATATTTCATTGATGTTCTGTTGCATTATTGTTTATTTACTGAATCTTTGATTTTTATGAAATTGTTTATATTCCCTCCTCATTAAAACAGAACAGAATGTTTGGTCCACTTTAGAAAACTGGGTGTCAAACTAAAGTGATCAGTTGCTGAATTTGGACTACTATGGGTAAATTTTTCAAATTAAAATAAAACTTCAGATTCAAAATGGATTAAGAAAAAAAACCAAAGTTTTTTATCTTTAAAATTTCTTTAATACCTGCATTAACAACTTTATATCCGCATATTTACCAATTATATCAGGTATTATCGTAAGTTCAAAATGGGGGAGTTTTCTACTTCCAACTACTAAAAAATTCAAAAATGGAGGAAAAGTAGTACGTTTGAATTGTGAATGAAAAGTAAAAAGGTAATGAAACTTATATGAACTTATATATTTAAATACTGGGACTCTCTGGACCAATTTTTGTGGACAAATTTATATGTTTTTAACTTGAACTTCGAACTATCATTATCATCATTTTTTAAACATTTTAAAAGACTCGATGCAATATACTTACTTAAAAAAAAAAAAAAAAAAAAAAAAAAAAATGTGAATTGGATTTATTGTATATAATAAACTGTACTGAATACTATATTAATAACTGATATAATATAAATAAATCTGTTGAAATATACATAGAGTATTATATGTTTATATACTATTTTTGAAAAAGAATTTTGAATTTTTTAGTAGTTGGGCGTAGAAAACTCCCCCATTTTGAACTTACGATAATGTCTGATATAATTGGTAAATATGCGGATATAAAACTTCAGATTTTTAAAAATAAATTGTTCTAAAGACTTATTTAGTTAATAATTTAATAGATTGATCAAGCGTAATGATGTTTTGCAGATAATCCAGAAATTAAGTGAGTTACACTAGAAAACATGTGAAGTGGTCCAAATTCGACTGCTCTACCTTTAAAAAAAATCTACTCTATGTAAAGAAATATTAAAAATCAATGTAAGAAATGTCTAATAAATTCTATATACTTAAGAACTTTGTAGCGTAGCAAAATGTCAGTCACTACTGCATTTTAAACTACAAGACATATAGATTTATTTCTTGTAAGATTAAAAACTTTCAAATGAACTGTAAAGAAAAGAAATGTGCAAACGCTACCATTCATCCATGATTGTTTCAATATCTTAGAGCTCTTTTAGTATCATTTTTTATATATCACCCATGCAGTAAAAGAGATCTCTCGTTGATTCTTTTATATGTGTGTTTGAAGCTTTAGGATTAAATATGGTACAAATCCTATATTGGATTTTTCATTTCAAGTCGAACATACTATTTAAATCAATAAACCATTTTTGTACACAAATATTAAGAAATATTTTCTCATGAACAGTCAGTGCATTTATTTATACATAGTTTGAAAAAAAAATTTCTTTGTATATCAAAAAAATTTGAAACAACCACTCTATTTAAAAAGTGCATTTAATAATAAATGTCATTTTTGCGTATTTTCAAAACACTGTGAAAATTCATTGAAAAAAACAACTCAAGTAAAATCAACTCCAGTAATAGATATCTATACTTTGAATAGAGATATAAATAAAGAGGAGGAAACATGAAGTGTGTTGTTAATCAATTGCCAGTTAAGTGACTGAGGAAATTTTACGAAGATGACGGTGTTTATTTTAAAAGAATCAACAGTTTCCGATTACCGCCGGGGAAACATCCCACCAGCAAACTTGAGTAGAAATTTTCGTCTTAATTTGGCGCCTTATTGATGGGGAAGTTTCTATCATAAATATGGAAAACAAATTCTGTTATCAATTAGTTTTTAATGGTGTCAGTTTGCTTAGATATTATAATGTTTACACTGACAGGAGGTTGTCTTCGTTATCACAATGTGTCGTGACTATTACCACCGAAGTAAAAATTAATATCAGTTTTGTCATTACTTTTGAATGGAGTTTTTGATTAATGAGGCGTTCAAATAAAAAAAGAGATTTCTGCATAGATTTACTGATGGAAATTTGCCGAGGTCTAAATGAGCCCCCCTGCGAAAGTGGTTACAGTTGAAACTTCAATATTTTTAGGTAATATCAGTTTTCTAAAAAGTTCCATGGTGCTTCGAAGGAATGCTTTGATCAATAATGGTTAACTCTTTGGCGATGAATGTCTTTCATACGTCGCGTCGTTTATTTCTTCCAAAGCACTCCAATAAATTGCAAGTATTTTCATACTTAACACATAAACATTTGTCAATACAGAGGGCGAAAAATTTGGTACTAAAATTCTAGTGTTGATACGTAAATAGTTTATGCATTTTAAACGACACGTATACATATCTAGAAATAGCTAAAACATGCCGAATAGCACTAACTTTTTAGCTCCTTCACGACGGAAGCCTTTTACGAAATTTTTAAAGTTTTGTCACCGGTTTTTAAAAACAGAAATTTGTGCCTTTTTAACCCTTTCCGGCACGGGCAAAATCTGATGAAAAATGAGAAATTATCGACTGATACCGGAATTCACAAGCGATTTTTTTTAGATATTTTGAATTCCTTAATTTAATCTTACATTGTAATAGCAAATTTTTATTATAATTTTATTGGTGCCGTTTGCAAGTTTGGAATTAAATTTAGGTATCCCAGACCGGGCACAGTGTGCAGGAAAAGGTTAAATCGAGAATATGTTTTGATTAAATAAGACAAATTTTACAGTATGATTTTATTGGTGAGGATAAACAAGATAAACTGTAAAGTGAGGAAAAGTATAAATGCTACCATTCATTCATGATTTTTTCAATATCTAAGAGCTCTTTTAATATCTTTTTTCTATGTTTCAACTTAAAGTAAAATAAATTCATCGTTCATTCTTTTATAGTTGTTTTCTGAGGCTTTAGGTTTATATAAAGTATAAACCATGGATTGGATATTTTTGTTTCAAGAAAGTCATTTTATTGAAAACGATATACTATTTTTTATACTCAATTATAAAGAAATATTTTCTGCTGAATAGTCTGGCACTACTATTTCAGATTAAAGAAAATTATTAAGTATCTAAATCACGCAATATGCAATCACTTTATTAAATCGTAGAGTTTGGAATGTTTTTCTGCGATTAAATATAAAACAAAAAATTCTGTTAAATGATTCTGGAAGAAATATACGAACATTCGGAATATATTAATAAATCGAATATTGCATATATATGTCGAATATGTATATCTCAGCAAGAAATGCTTCATTCTTCTTAACGCATAAAAACTTTGTACTGCAGCAAAACGTTAGTGGCTACGACTTTTTATACTACATTTTATGTGTTGAATTTTTATGTATTGTTCCATTCTGAGATTAAAATTTTTAAAATGAAGTGTAAAGAAAGGAAAAGACTAGATTTTACCATTCAGCCGTGATTCTTTTATATCTACGAGCTCTTTTAACCCTTTGAAGGGCGGTGGTATAAAATATATATTACTTAATTATAATTGAGAAACGTCACATCGACACCGGAATTTTGAAAAGAAAATTTTAATTTCCTCAAGTACGTGAAGAAAAGCTTTTATCTATTTTGAAATAACTTTCATTTTAAGTTCCGGTGTCAATCAATAATTTCAGCATTTTAAGAGTAGACGTGCTTTGCCCCTTATTGGTTGCATTAAATTGCGGTAAAAAAAAATTTAAATTCATTATTGCCATCACTTTTTTGAAAAAAAAATATTCTTCTTATTTAAAGACAAGTAAAGTGATATCAGAATAAAACCAATTATACTACTTTATAAAATTGGTCGAAATCAAACAATTCTGAATAAAATACGTGAAGTGTCTCGGGAAGCGCCCGTGAATGTCTCGGGTGCAACGATTAAGTGGTTAATGTATTTTTTATGCATTTTCCAACATAAAGTAAAAGAGATTTCTTGCTGATTCTTTTCTTGTCGCTTTCTGATGCTATAGGATTATATATAGTACAAATCAGATATTAGATTTTTGTATTTCAAAATAAATAAATAAATAAATAAATAAATAAATAATAAATAAATAAATAAATAATAAATAAATAAATAAATAAAAAACATTTTATTGAAGACGATAGATTATTTTATACAGAATTATAAAGAAATAATTTCTGCTGAATAGTTTGGCACTACAATTTCAAATTTTAAAAAATCGATTGAGTGTCTGAATCGCAGAATTTGCAATCCACTTATTAAATCGTAAAGTTTGTAAGGTTTCTCTGCGATTAAATATATGACGAAAAATTCTGTTAAAAGACTATGGGAGAAATATACGAACATTCGAAATAAATCAATAAATCCAATACTGTGTGTAAAGAAATATTAAATATGATGTTAAATATCTAAGTATGAAGTGCCTCATTCTTTCTCACAAACAAGAACTTTATAGTGCAACAGAATGTTAGTTGCTACTACATTTAATACTGCATTTTATATCTTGCATTTTAATGTACTTTTTTTTACTTCTAAGATTAAAATTTTTCAGATGAACTGTAAAAAAAGGAAAGTCTAAATACTACCATTCATCCGTGATTCTTTCAATGTCTAAAAGCTTTCATAATATCTTTTTTTATATATTTCAACATGAAGTAAAAGATACTTCTCGTAGATTCTTTTATAGTAGCTTTCTGAGACTTTAGGATTTTATTTGGTAAAAATCATATGTTGGATTTTTTTTTTCAAGAAAACCATTTTATTTAAAACGATAAGTTTTTTTTATACTGAATTATAACGAAATATTTTCTGCTAAATAGACTAGCTCTACTATTTAATCCCTTGGGAGGCAGTAAGATATATTTTGTCCCACCTAATTTGAACATAATTCACACCAGAAACATTTAATCAGATTTTTTTTAAATTTTTTCTTAAGGGACAAAATTGCCTTGTTTTTGTCATTTTAAAATAAAACTTTTCGAATATAGTAGAACTCCGCAAACTCGGACCCCGTTAATCCGGATCTCCGTATAATCCGGATCAATCTGGTCAGTTTTGTTTCCAAAGTTTGAGAAACGATCGGCAAAATTTCGATAACTTTAATTTATTTCATTTTCGTATCTTGAATAAAAAATTACTTTCGGAAATATTTTTGGAAGAATACCTTAATCTTTTTCATTTTAATTCTTTGATGTTACCTTTCAAAGAAACAACAATGTATCATTTAAAGTCTGCGAGAAGGTTGCTGAGAGTACTCTCCGAAACTCGTGGGAGATTTTATGTTCTACAAATTGTGATTTCTTGAATAACAAGTAAGCTTGAAACAGAAGGAGAGATAAGCGAGAATGAAAGGGAAATTACGCCTGAAGATTTTGTGAGCTTGTTAAAAGGTAATTCCTGAGATGTTGATATCACCGACGTTAGCAATTGAAAGAAGCAGAAAATATTAAAATTTACGCCTCATTTACTGATGAGGAAATAATCACTATGTACAACTGAAGAAGTTGAAAATGAAGATGATTCAGACGAAAACACTATTATCAATGATGATCAACCAAAAGTCCTAAGCCATTATGAAGCAACAAATCAATTATAGCAATTAATGGTATATTCTCAACATCAGGTGGATACTACACCTAACAAACTAACTATGTACAAGTGGATGCGTGACCGTGTGGTCCGCAAAAGTTATACAAAACTAGTACAGGAACAAATTTTATAATTACAAAATAAACATTTTTATTGTCTGTAAACATTCAGCATGTTTAATATAAAGATGATTTTCTGTAAGTATGTTTTATTTCATTTTTTTCTCATTCTCCGGATAATCCGGATTTTCGATAATCCGGATTGGGTCTGGTCGCAATTAATCCGAATTATCGGGGTTTTACTGTATTTAGATGATAATTCAGGATTGCAAATGCATTATTGCTTGCCCCTAAAGAGGTTAATATTAAAAAAATCGATTAAATATCAAATTCACAGAATTTGCAATCACCTAATAAAATCGTAGAATTTGCAATGTCTATTTCCGATCTAGTATAAGACGAAAAATTCTGTTAAAAGATTATGGAAGAATTTTACAAACACTTTTAAAATACATCAATAAATCTAATATTGTATATAAACAAATTTTAAGAATAAATAAAATTAAGTATATAAATAAGAAATGCCTCATTCTTCCTAACACATAAAAACTCTGTACTGCAAAAAAAATATTAGTCGCTACCGCAATCTACACTACATTTAATATATCACATTTTTATGAATTTTTTAGGTGCGTTCTTAATTATGTAAATACGTAATTATGTAAATACACCTATTGTTGTCGCTCAGTCCGTCCGTCAGTCCGTCTGTCTGTCTGTCCGTCCGCATATAACAACGCAAAAACTACCCAACCGAATCGTTTGAAATTTAAAATACATAATTATAACATAATTTTGCCGAGTCATTTCAAATTTTATGAAAATCTGATGGATAGATCAATTACAGGGACAATCAAAAGGATTCCGTTACATTACGGTCAATGGGGAAAAAAGTTTCAAATGCATTTTAATCGTTTGAAATTTAAAACATATAATTATTACGTAATTTTGTCGAGTCATTTCAAATGTTATGAAAATCGGATGCATAGATCATTTACAGTGACAATCAAAGGTATTCCATTACATTACGGTCAATGGGAAAAAATATTCAAATGCATTTTTATGATGTTACACTAGTTCGAACATATTAAATTGGTATGAATATGTGAAATATATACTAAAATATGCATTCTGTACAATCTGTGATGCAAAGAATTTTTATTATTAAATCACAGGGCCACACAAAAGTATTCCACTACATAATGCTATACGGGGAAACATTGTTTGAAGCGTGTTTTAATTACATACAACTATTTCACATTTTATGAATAAGATATACGTTTCTGAGGTGTAATTAAAATTACTTTCTGCATATTTACAGAAACACAAAGATTTCGACTACTATACTGTATCCGAAGAACGCTCTACTATATCAGCAGGATCTGAATATTTTTAAAACTTCGTTATCGTACGAACGCACCTCATTTGCTACGTTCACGTGTAATTTCCAACTTGTTTCTTTTGAGATTATATTTTTTCAGAAAAACTTTAGAGAAAGGAAAAGTCTAAATGCTACCGTTCATCGATGATTCTTTTATCATCTTTAAGCTCTTTTTAACCCTTTCAAGGGCAGAAGATTTCTGTTCCTAAAATGATGAAATAATTGACTGGCACCAGAATAGTAAAACGAATTTCTTAGAAAATACCAATCCGCTAGTTTGTACTTTCATTACAAAAGGAAAATTTTACTAAAATATTCTTGGTGTCATTTGCCACTTTTTTAATTAAAATTAAGTGGCTAGACCGTCTAGCCACCGCCCGTGAAAGGGTTAATATCTTTTTTATGTTTTACCCGATGAAGTGAAAAAGATTCCTCTTGGATTCTTTTATAGTTGTTTTTTGAGGCTTTAGGTTAAATATTGTGTAAACCACATATTCGATTTTTCGTTTCGAAAAGACTATTTTATTGAAACTGGTAAACTATTTTTACGTCGAAATATGAAGAAATATTTTATGATGAATAGTCTGTTTATTTATTTTTAAATCTTTTGAAATAAGTTTTGCTTATATATCACAATAAAATAACAATAACAACAATAATATAAATTCGTATATGTAATCGCAATCCGCACATAACTTCTTGGCGATGCTTTTTTAAATACTTTTTTTAATTCTTCTGTAACAATTTATTGATTAAGAAAATAAATTCTGAAAAGGCATAATTTCTGTTTCTATTAATGTAGTTAAATTAAGTATTGATTTGACACTCGGAAAATGGTCGGTCAAGAATGGACCATGTGATGTCCGCATTTAAAAAAATTTACGATTGGTCCAGGAATATTGATGTTTAATCCGTGTATCCCGTAATATATAAAACCTTATTTAAGTAAAACACGTTTCGATCATCACATAAATGATGTTTTTACTGATTTTTATTTACTCAATGTTAAGCACTCAAACATGTTACTTTAGACAATGGATGTCCGTATTTTATATTTTTTACGAAATTCTTTATATTTAGAAGAATTTTTATTTGAACAGAAAATCTAAATGTCTTTGATAATAAAGAAGAAAATAAAAAAGTTATAAAATCGGTAAACGCAAATTATCAGATATGGAACACAACCAATCCAAAGAAAGACGTCGTATGGAAAATCGTTTTTTAAAGCCGAAGAAAAACGAGGTCTAATTATTGATCCCACCGATTACGAAATGTGTGACGATCACGAAAGAGGAAACAATCTACTGTTGAACCGATTGTTTCTAAAAGACTATTCTTATTAGGAATATTCTTATATAGAATTTATTTATGAGTTTTAAATTTTAGTCTTTAAAAAAATCATTTCCAAATGGTTGTTGTAATTTGTTGAATTCTTTCTTTTTTATTCATTTATTAAGTTTATACTTTGCAGTAATGATTTCCTTTGACAAAATGGACATATCAAACAAAAATTCTCCAAAAAAGCACAAAGAGTACAGATAAATAAAAACAACAAAGTCGATATATAAAATTTGTTTTAATAAATAATAACTCGAAGGCAGTTTCTTTGCGGAAAATATGAGAGTTTTTGAAACAACAAAGGTAAATCTTTCCCTGCGGAAGTTCATTTCATTTTTGTTCTTTTCAGCTTAATGGTATCGAAGATTTGTTCTTCCCCAGATAGACATTGCAGGTAAGTGAAAAGCATTCTTTTTACTTTCTTCTATCTTTCCAAGAAAAAAAGTATTGGATTCATGAAAATTTTCGATATACATTTTTCGACGGATCTACACGTTTTAGGGGTCAGAGAACCCGATTTTTTTATTTTTTTTATTTTTTTTATTTTTTTATTTTTTTTTTTTTACACGTTGTCTGTCTGTATGCAACAAAAATTTTGTGGACGTTCTATCTCAAGAGCTATTGCACGGAATTTCACAAAATTTTATATTCTGTGAGATTTTGATATAAACTAGATCTGTATGGTGTTTAGTTTATATCGCTCGACAGGTAGCGCTGCTATGCTGCCTTATTCACAATATCCGGAATAGACATATCTCAAAAACTAGGGCATGGATTTCCATAAAACTTTCTAATTAGTTAATGCTTGATATTACATGGTGCTGATTACGTTTTGGTGCAAATAGTTCAACAGGTGGCAGAGCCAAGGTGTATTTTTCGTGATTATCGCAATAACTCTATCCAAAGAATTAATGCACAAAATTTTCCAAAATTTCAGATTCAGTCAGACCCTCATATAGATTAATGTTGTTTAGATTTCTGTAAATCGCCTTACAGATTGCGCTGTTTGCTGCATTTTTTCACGATTTTGCAAAAAAATAACTCAAGAATTAATGCATGGATTTTCATCAAACTTCAGATTCAGTCAGTTCCTCATAAAAAATTAATCGTGATTAGTTTCTGGCGTACATCACTCAACATGTGTCACATGCAGATTTTTTTAAAAGGTTTTAGAATAGCTCTATCTCAAAAACTAATGCACGGATTTTCGTCAGTTCATTTCAGATTCAGTTATATGTTGACATAAGTTGTCGCTGACTAGATTTCAATGCAAACTACCAAACCGGTAGCTACATAAATTTCATTATGATGACAAAATATTCGGAACTCGCATTTTCAAGGCTGCCACAGGCGACTATTTAAAAAAAATTTTTGCATCACTATTTTTTAAACACATTTTTTTAGTATGTTTCTCTTGCATGTGTTATAAAAGCAACAGTAAAAAATTTTGTTTAGCCAGGGTTCGCACAGCTCTACCACTAAATTTTTACAGTATTTTCAAAGTATTTCACTGCAGAAAAATAATGCGAAAATTGCTAATCAAGGAGGTAGTTGCGAATTCTGTATCTTAAATATTAAATAGAAATTTTCTTATCATTAATAGTGGTGTCAGAGTCCTTACAAAATATAAGGAGTGTGCGAACCCTGTTAGCCTGCTCCGGCACATTGTGCCCACTCTGGGCAAACCTAATTTTAATTCCAAGCTTGTAAACAGTACGAAGAATATTTTACTAAAAGGGCATAGCCGGATAAGCATTGGAAACATGCCTTTCAATCAAATTTCTTGATTTTTCCCCCATTGTGTGGCTGCTTATCTGACAATGTATTTCCCTTATTATCACCTTATAAATATTTATATTTTATGAGATAAAAATGTTTTTTCGATTTTTTAAAACCTCATTTTTTCAAAAACTACCAAACCGAATTATATGCTATTAATTGAGTTTATACAGATGTGAAAGATGAATATCTGGAAATTTTTGTATAAATTTCTGATCGTGAAAAGTGTGTGAAAAAGTGATTAAAAAATTTACAAAAATAAAAATTATATCTTATAGTTGTCCAAAAATTACCATTTTCTTGTAAAAAATTCCTCATTTGTGCCCGCATATTATATAAAAATTTCAAAAGTTTGCGTTGGGTACTTCGTATAAATATTTACGAAAATATGTATAAAAATTATTAAAATTCATTTAAAGGCGTTATTTGGGGCGGAGCTACTGATCTTAAATGTCTGAAGAATTTTGGGAATATAAACTTACAGAATTGCTGGTTTTTAAATTTTAATAAACACATGGGCATCATTCTCAACGCTGGCAATACAGTTTCAATTTCAAAATTTGTTGTTGTCGTGGTATACAAAAACTGGAAAGAACATTTTTGGTATAGAAACAAAACTACATTCTTCGATATCAAAATGTAACGATAGTGATCAGAAACAATTTAATTAAAAACGCTTCTCACCAGTTTTTATAAACAGAAATTATAGTTAATAGTTTCAAGTTTCTTCATGAATGATGTGCTCTGTTTTGCGTCGTGTAGACGCGTATGCGTATGTTATTGCTAAACTCTGCGACCGGAAACAAATTCTTTTTAGTGAGTGATTTTTATTTGTTACGATGTCATCTAAGAATGATAATACGAAATAATGATTCTTGTGAAAGTTTCTTGGGGGAAAAAAGGGGTTACAGAAAAAAAACTATTTATTTTTATGTATAAAATAATGTAATACATTATCAAGTGTCAGCTTTTTTCCCCCATAAAAAGTAACTGTTCTTTAAGGTGTGGCCTAAATCTCTAGCACGACTATGTATTTGGATATAAAATTTCACAAAAAATTAGCTATGTCTTTACAATATTTTAATCTCCTGGTAAAATTTCCATTGTTTTTTTAAACTAATATTTATTTATTAAAAAATTACTTAATTAAATATTAAACAGTTCAAAATTACAGAAATATATTTTTCAGTACAAAATATCATGCAATGTTATCAGCTTTCTATTTTTTCTTTTAACTCAAATTATTATATTTCGCTAATATTTATCTTTGAATTAAACAGCCTCAGTAATCTACCATAAGGATAAACAAAAAAATTCTAGTAGCATAAATCTTCAATAAAAAATTGTCTATTACTACACATTCCAGATAATATGTCAGAATTTTAAGAACTGATTAAATTTTAAATCTAGCTATGAATCACCCATATTAACGCAGTAAAAAGAATAACTAGTTATTCTTATTATCCTTCCTTAAAAGTGGTGAAAATGTTTGAATAAAAATCATTATATAACAGTCGTTACATTTCGATACCAAAGAATGTTGTTTTCTTGGCAAAACCTTTTTTCTCTATTGTTTCCAAAGCAAAACACCAGTTTTCCATATCGAAATACTATAGATAGTATTAAAAATTATGGTTTATATGCTTAATGAAATCTATAATTTATGTTGACTCATTCTCTGATGACATTGGACCAAAAAGTCTTCTGATGTCGAAGTTAAATAGCTCCGCCCAAAATAACGCCTTTAAATGAATTTTAATAATTTTTATACATATTTTCGTAAATATTTATATGAAGTACCCAACGCAAATTTTTGAAATTTTTATATAATATGCGGGCACAAATGAGGAATTTTTTACAAGAAAATGGTAATTTTCGGACAACTATAAGATATAATTTTTATTTTTGTAAATTTTTTAATCAATTTTTCACACACTTTTTACGATCAGAAAATTATACAAAAATTTCTAGATATTCATCTTTGACATCTGTATAAACTTAATTAATAGCATATAATTCGGTTTGGTAGTTTTTGAAAAAATGAGGTTTTTAAAAAATCGAAAAAACATTTTTATCTCATAAAATATCAAGATTTATTAGGTGATAATAAGGGAAATACATTGTCAGATAAGCATCCACACATGGAGCAAAAATCAAGAATTTTGATTGAAAGGCATGTTTCCAATGCTTATCCGGCTACGCCCTTTCGCTTTTTCAGTAAAGGCTTGAATTAAGGCATTTTTAATTTCTAAAATAATCGTTTGTAAATTCAAGTATCAGTCGATAGTTTCGCATTTTACGATCAGAATTTTCCCGTGCCGGAAATAGCTAACCCTTCGAGGGGCATGAAATAAGTCGCTGTAATATTGAATCCTCATCGGAAAAATCGAAAATTTTTGTTTTAACCTTTTCCGGTATGGGCAAACTCTGTTAGTAAAATGAACACGTTGAAAATTGCACGTGAAGCGTAGCAAATGAGGTGCGTTCGTACACTATGAAGTTTTAAAAATATCACTCTTATATATCAATCTCATAAAATTGTAAAAAAGTTAATTACAATTAAAATGTACACCAAACAATGTTCTCCCTATACCATTATGTAATGGAATACTTTTGCCTGGCCTTGTAAATCAATGACAAATGTTCTTTGCTCATATATTACACAAGATGTATATTACAATATGTACTTTATAGATGCATATCAATTTTATTATGTTCGAATGAGTGTAACACCATTAAAATGCATTTGAAACATTTTTTTCCATTGACCGTAATGTAACGGAATACTTTTGATTGTCCCTGTAATTGAACTATGCATCCGATTTTGATAAAATTTGAAATAACTCTACAAAATTATGTAATAATTATGTATTTTACATTTTAAACGATTAAAATGCATTTGAAACTTTTTTCCGCATTGGCCGTAATAAAATTGATTGTCCCTGTAATTGATCTATGTATCCGATTTTGATAAAATTTGAAATAACTCGACAAAATTATGTAATATTTATGTATTTTACATTTTAAACGATTAAAATGCATTTGAAACTTTTTTCTCCATTGACCGTATTGTAATGGAATACTTTTAAGTTTCCCTGTAATTGATCTATGCATCTGATTTTCATAAAATTCGAAATGACTCGACAAAATTATGTATTTTAAATTTCACACGATTCGGTTGGGTGGTTTTTGCGATGTTATATGCGGACAGACAGAGGGACGGACTGAGCGACAACTATAGGTGATACGTATTTAGATAATTACGAACGCACCTAAAAATTATCGGCTGACTCCGGTATTCGCAAACGAATTTTTCAGACATTTTGGAATCCTTAATTTAAGCATTTATTATAAAAGCAATATTTAAGTAAAATATTATTGGAGACGTTTGCAAGTTTGTAGTTAAAATTATGCATCCCAGACCGGGCACAGTGTGCCGGAAAGGGTTAAAATAAGAAAAGTATTCTCAATATTTTGCCGCCAAAATTAAAAATGTAAAATTTCTTTAATAGTTTCGGGTGAGAATTAAGTGGGATAAAATATATCCAATTACCCCAAAACCACAGAGTACGGAACATTTCATACACTGTAATGGCAACTTGTTTAACATGGGATTACGCGTAGACAGTAGCGATACGAGCGGATGACTCTGAAACTACGATCATAACATAAGAGAGGTTGCTAATTCGGAGAAACATCGCTTCCTTGGCGACAAATGATAAGGGAAAAAAGAAAAAAAAATACAGCGACGGCTTGCTGCTTATTGTTTTGAAATTTCTGAAAGAATTATTTTAATATGAAATAACTTTCACGTATTCGTCTTGCAAACAATACATGTGACTCTTCTTAACATGACGACCTAATAATGTAAACTTGAAAATTCAAGAACAATAACAGTAATAATTACGAATCAATATAAGCGCGGAAATCTACGATCAAATAGAATAAGCACGTGTGCAAAGATTATCAAATCAGCACTCAGCAAGAAGTGCCAAGCCAGAATATGGTTAAACAGAAATCACGAGGATAAAAATCGCCAACTCGATGGTTTAGTTTTTAAGTCATCCACTGAGGGCGTTCTTTTCAAGCCGAGTTGAGACTCTGTCCGTACTCTGTGCCCAAAACTGTTCAAAAATGCATGTGGCTGCATTGCATTTATGGTGTTATGCAACACCAATTTCAAGTTATAATAAACCAATCTGCTAAACACAGCGGGATTGTAGCTTGATTGGGGACGCTAGCGCTACATCAACGCAGGTACTTTAAACTATGAAATAATTTGTAAATCTTCTATATGTTTTTTCCAGTTTGAAACTTTTTATTTCTTGTTCCTAAAAAAATAATGTTTACACGTTCGTTCTTAAATTGTGTGTTTTCGTTACAGATTTTAAAGATAATTTTTTCCTTTCGAATCTAAAAGTATATAAAATAGTTTTTACCACTAGTTTTCTCTCATACCTAACTCGAGACAAGTGGTTTCTATACATATATGCTGAAAGTTATACTTCACCCATTTTTGGGTGATGAGTATGCTTCCTCAAGAACCTCTCATTCAAATGTGCTGGATCCTCTTTTTGTTCAATTAAATATGATTTTCAGTTGGATTTTTTAAATAAATTTAATGGAATAAGCACTGAAATATAAATACAGGAGAGACAACATTAAAATGATAAAGATGTACACATTATATTGTATTTTTTACATTGCATTATAGCATATCGATAACGAATCTCGATAGCAAGCATCTCAGGTAAATATATTTTTTTATGTTCGCACCACTATTAAAAAAAAAAAAAATAGATTTTACTGTATATTTCTCGCGGATATGTTGTCAAAGTGTCAGTAAAAAATTTTTATTACAAAAACTGTTGCGAAATATAATTAAAAAGGTAGTCGTCTGAAGTTGCCCTTGTTCTGTTTATGTTGTGGCACTATGGCGCGACTTTCGGATTTTGGCCCTGAGAAAAAGTCAGACGATTCATTTTAGACGACGAATATGTTAAAAACGTGCTTAGCCATTAAAAGCTTTATTTTCTATTCTAAAGTTCTCTTTAATTGGATATTTTTTTTTTCGAGTTACCAAAAACCTATTTTGATCATCTACGGAATCTTAAGAAGTATGGATTGTTTATATATTAATTATCTGAAATAGTTACACAATATGCTATTTGGAAAGCCAAGAAAATAAAATATAAATTCGTGGAATTCCCTTAAACCTTACTATGAAAAAGTGATTAATTATAGTTTGAAAAACCCGGGTGGTACAGTTCTTAATATTGTATACATCTATTTTTCGAATAGTATTTTTCGTCTTATTTAGCACAGAAAATGATCACAAATACTGCCAATGATGGCCGATTACTTGCGATTTTAAGCTTTTTGTTAAATATCTGTAAAAGTAAATGAGGAATTATCCTGAAACTACAGATGTGTAAACAGAATAGCACAGGCTATATAATTTCGCGAAGATATTTCCCCCCAAACCCCATAGCCCACCGCCAACAAATTGAAAAGGAACGAATATATTTTGGATAATCCTGTTAAAACTAATATAACAAACTATAAAAATGATTAAAAGGCTTATTGCAATAAACTGTTTTCATTTTTACGACGATAGTATGCATAATCGTGCAAAAATTAATGTTTTTTAAAAACAATCCTAAATTTTGACATTTTTTGGGGGGGCTCTTAGTTTTCAGAGTCTTTAACATAACACGAAGTTATTTTCAGAAAAAATGACAAACAATACTGTACACATCACTCTACATTCAGAAAAAAAAGTAATAAACACTACGTGAAAAATGAACAGGTATATTAAATAATATTTCCCAGCGCATGCGAGAATACAATCAAAATGAAATATGCATAAGTATTTTCTAAATGCAATGTGCAACTTCTTTGTATGTCACAAAATTATAACTTGAAAATTTTGAAAATTATCAACGGTAGAGTAAGCTCGAAATCCATTGTCCCCAAAACTAAGCGAAAAGATAAGGGTTGTATCCAAATATAATAGTACTTTCAATAGGGAGTAACATTTATCATATTTCGATATAACCCTTCAATATTTTGCTTCATTTTGGAAACGACGGATATCGAGCTTATACTATCGATGATAATTTTCAGAATTTCCAAGCTATATTTTTGATAATTTTGAGACTTTCAGAAAAGTTGCTCGATACATTTAGCTAATGCAAAATTACATTTTGACATTTGCACGCAAATTTCATTTTGATTGCATTTGCGCATGCGCTGTGAAACATTATGTAGTAAACCTGCTTAATTTCATCTAATTTTTATTTGTTTAGTTCTGACTGCAGGGTATTGTGCATAATAATGTTTCTCATATTTTCTGAATAGAATATTGTTTAATATGAAAAACTGAAAATGACAAGCGAAAAATTTGAAGAAATTTGAGGTTGTTTTTTTAAAAACCTTAATTTCTCTACGAGTGTACATGCCTAAAAAATATGAACACAATTTATTACGATAAGCCTCTTGCTCATGATCTATAGTTTGAGCACTTATGCTCATTAGTTTTTACATGTTAATCCAAAAGATATTCGTTCATTTTCAATTTGTTGACGGTCCCGTGTGGGATTTGGGAAAAAAAAAATCTTCGCAGTGTTACATGACCTATACTGTTCTGTTTTCATACCTGGTGTTTCAGAATAATTCCTCGTGTATTTTTGCAAATATTTAACAAAACGTCTAGAGTCGCAAATAACCGGTCATCATTGGCCCTATACTGTAGAAGGTAAAATTTTCAATTCAGAAAAAAATAACGACTTTCAAAAGTACGCACAATGTGTACAGTCGCCGGAAAAGAAAGTAAATGCTTCCGACTAACTGTCACAAGTTAGTGTAAGATATAACTAAACGATTGGTAATGAAGTCTAATTTTAAATGCTGCATAGAAAAATTTCTCAGGAGGCCAACTAAATATCAAAACGACACCAAATACAGTTTTTCGTCAATAACCATACTCAAGTGTGAGACCATATGTGAGTTCCACACTCTTCAGTTACTTTAAAAACAAATTTTAATGATATTCGTACAATTAATTTCAGAAAATTAATAATTTAAAAATGAGCATATTTTAGGAATTGTAAATAAAAAGAAATTCGGTACTCAATTGTTAAAATGCTACAAAATAAATATAAAAATTCTATTAACACTTTAACTGATTTACCCGTACGCCGTATGGGCAAGACGAATTTGCTTAATTCATCATTTAAAGCTTTTTGACTACACAATTTAAAAAAAAAAATAATTTGACACTATTTAAAACGGGAATGTCTAGACTAAATGCCCCCTACGAACATTTAATTTAAAGAAATGTGGTAAGAATCCGTTATTTTCAATTTATTGAACGGAAAAGAATTAATCAGTTAACCCTTTAACGTTCATTGGTTTCGCCACGAAACCACAAAATTGTAATTCCGATACGCAATACTGACACCGGTATTTTTATCTAAACATATCCCTTTTATTTTGTATGTGAAAAATCACGTTTTCTTATTTAGAAATATATTTGTTCTTAATTACCGGTGTCATTCATTTATTTCGACATCTTAACGATGAAAATGCTATGATCGTTAAAGGATTAATTAATAATTTCTTGCCAATATGATCATTTCACTTGCTTAATGTTTTATGACCATTGCCAGCCCAAATATAGCAGTAAAATGAATAAGACATATTTTTTCAAATTATGTTTTTCTGCACATCATTGGCGGACGCTTAAACCATCATTGTTATGTTTTTTTTTAAGCTTAGATCAAGACCTACTTGAAAAAACAGTTGAAATGAGAATTTCCATAAATCAGGACATGATAAATGTAAATCTATCAGTTGCGGTTCATATATTTTTTTAATATTAATTTGATAATTCATATTAAAGAAATTTTAAGATGAAAAACTTAAGCGTACATAAGTTCGCTTTTTAAGTGAGTTCATAATTATATAAATACCGTTGTTATGTAGCACCTGTAGTTTTCGTTCGTCCATACGTCTGTGTGTACGTTCGTCAATCCGCATATAACAACACAAAAACTACCCATCCATATCGTTTGAAATTTAAAATGTGTAATTGTTGCATAATTCAGTCGAGTCATTTTATATTTTAAGAAAATTGGATGCATAGTTCAATAAGAGGGACAATCAAAATTATACGTTACATGACGGCCAATGGGAAAAAATAGTTTCAAATTAATTTTATTGATGTTACACTGTTTTGAACATAATAAAATTGGTACGAATCTATGAAGTATGTACTAAAATGTACATTCTGTACAATATGGTATACAAAGGAAATTTGTTATTAACTTACAGGGCCACACGAACACAAAAGTATTCCTTTAAATAATAGTTACCGCAAAACATTGTTTGGGGCGTCATTTAATTACCGTATTTATTCATGTATAGAGCGCACGCGTGTATAAGGTGCACTCCTACTTTGCAAGTAAAAATGGCGATTTCTTAAAATCTCGTATATAACGCTCACTATAAATTTGATACACTAATGAAGAAGGACCAAATGAATTTCAGTAAAATAAAAAGTCGAAACAAACATTATACCAGATCAGAAAACAAGACGAAAATGCATTTTTAGATTTCGGGTTGTGAGATAATGACGGGAAATAGGAATGAGTGACCGTAAAGAAAATTGCTAATTAGCGTTTAGATAATGTCATTAGCTCTGTTGTATAAAAAACTGCAAAGAATGAAATAAATATGCAGTAATACTTCAATTAAGTAACATTTTCGAGTTTTAATATCTTCTTTGAATAATTTCTTGTTTCATATGTATATCTTTTGACTGCATCCAACAGTAAAAAATTATTCCGTGTATAAGGCGCATCTAGGAGTTTTACCCTTTTTTTTTTTTTTTTTTTTGAAAAAAGTGCGTCTTATACACGAGTAAATGCGGTATATTTTACTAGTATACATTTTATGAAATTCATATACAATGCTGAGGTTTATGACGAGTTACTTCCTGCATAACAGAAGTCAGATAGTATTTATACGGACCCACACAAGATTTTAAATTGTATGCTGTATATATACTATTACACCAAGGTCTAAATATTTTTAAATGTTCGTTATAGTATGAACACACGTTATTTGCTACGTTTGACGTGCAATTTCCAACTTGTTTTGTATCATAACCACACTAAAGATTAACATAATAAGATTATAAATAAAGGAAATAATTGTAAAATATGAAAATAAAATAAAATGTAAAATATGAAAATGTAATTTAATATATGAAACTCGAAAATTGTAATGTATATAATTCAAAGCTTATCATCCAATTAATGAATTGATTTGAAATTTCGTTTCAAGGCATTGTTTAAACCGAACATTTTAAAATATATTGTCAAAATCGGATGCTGTCATTATAAAAGCATAGTTTTGTCTAGTTGTATGTGTAGATGACCTTTTAAGTATATTTTCTGTACATTATTTATAAGTATACTTTATTTCCAAGTGTTTGGTATTAGTAATATTCTTCTATTATAATTAAATTTAGAGTTATTACTCTTCCGTTTCATGACAGTACACCGTTAAAAATTTGACTTATATGCTGCAGCGTCACTCCACAGCTTTTATAGAATATCTCTTTTATGACCAATAAGAATGCACTATAACACAGCAAAGTAACCGTTTTCTATAAAAGCGGTGGAGTGACGCTGCAGCAAATGGGTCAAATTTTTAACAGTATATATTCTAAAAAGTAAAAAAAAAAATTCCCAAATCTTCACAAAAAAAATATTAATGTTATTTTGTCCACTTTTTTATAAATACCTATTTAAAAAAGTCTTTTCACTCTGTTAAAATTTCAAAGCAGATAGCATTTGAAATGAATTTTCAATATAATGTGGAGTGAAAGCCCATGCTATTTTTTTTAATCAAAGAAAATAAGCAGGCAATTGTACGTCAAGTGTAATAAACGAGCTGCGTTCGTACAATAACGAAATAAAAAAAATATTCTGATCTTTGTGTAATAGATACAGTATAGTAGGATATTGTATTGTAGCCGAAATCTTTTGTAAATCTCTGTAAATACTATCTGCTTTCTGTTATGTAGGAAGTAACTTCTAGTAAAATTCAGCAACGTATATCAATTTTATTAAATGTGAAATAATTTAATATAATTTAAACACGTACCAAACAATGTTTCTCCCTATACCCATAACTGCCAACTTTTACGCGTTTTTTTTTTTTCTTTTCTTTTCTTTTTTTTTTTCTAGTAAAATTGTGCAGCGATTCAATCATAAGATTTCGACGATTAGACAAGACAATATTTACTATAAAATTTTTGTGGTAGGAAAATGCGTAAAAGTTGGCAGTTATGCTACACACAGGGGTGCAAAAATCTAGGCGCCAGCAGGCAGTTTCTCACCACAAAATTTATTTCGTTTTTCTTCGTCTAATATTTCGTGTAAAATTCCTGCTAGAATGCTATTATATTTTGAGCGAAAAAAATTTTAGTGGTGAGAGACTACCCTCTGGCGCCTAGATTTTTGCACCCCTGGCTATACATTAATGTAATGGGATAGTTTTGTGTGGCACTGTAGATAACTAAGAAATATTCTTTTCCCCACAAATTGTACAAAAATGTATATTTTATCTTATGCTTCATAGCTGCATATCAATTTTATTATGCTCGAAAAAGTGTAATATTAAAATGCACTTGAAATTGTTTTTTCTCATTGGCCGTAATTTAACGGAATACTTTTGTTTGATCTTGTTAGGATGAGCGAAGCGAATCCTCTACTAGTCCACTCAAATTACAATTTGTCGTACGCTTTACAAAAAAACTATTCAATATTTTAACTTCAAATTAAACACAAAAATAAATTATGATCTGTAGATTTGCAGAATATAATTTTTTTTACAGTAAAACGTTAAAAAAATTATTATTTTAATTAATTTATTTTACATGCATTTCCAATACGGACGCATTTTAGCAAATAAATAAAAAATGAAACGCGTATATTTTCAGAAAAAAAGTTTAAATCATGGAGTAAATAATTATAGATAGAATCATAATTAACTTATTAAATAAAACATGTTTTCATTATCCCGCAAAATCGTTTGCACAGATGACACTTAAACATTTTAAAAAAATTGTATTATGAATTTTTTTTTTTTTTTTTTTTGTAAACTGGCAACAAAATAATTGTAAACAAATAAAATTAATTCTTAAATTTGTTATATAAATGAAAAATTAAAAGATCTGCGTGAAGTTGTTGGTTCAAGCTCTTTATAAATATTTTTGCGAAGGTCGTATTGTGGCTAAATAATATCGACTCATTAATCAGAAGGATTTTATAGAAAAATAAGACTTTAATAAGTTCGCAAACACAACAATAATTATTCGTGAAAAAGTCACTGCGAGAGTGAGAGAGCGCTTCGTTAAGGTAATTCCATTAATTGAGTTGCCATTCGCAGAAAGTAAAAAGTTCTCCCACGCGGAGAGAATTACAGCAATTCTCATACAACATGTATAAAAACGAAGAAATTAAAATAAAATGTTTTACAGTTAAAAATTCATAGTATCAACGAAAGCAGATTTCAAATGTTTTTTCCAGAAAATAGGATTTTGAAGAAGTAACTTTCTTCAAGCTTTCTTCAAATATATTATTCTAAAATAGCTATCAAAGATTATCGGATGTTGATTACAAAGATTGGAAACATGCATATTTGAAACAATTAAAAAACACTAGTGGCTACTTGAAATTGTAAAAACATCTTTAAAAGAGCTTTTAGTTGAAAATTTTAAAAAAAATTGTAAAAGTTTGCTTCGAAAATATCTTATTATGCCAGTTTTACATCATAAATAAAAAATTAAAATGCGCCAAAACATAAAATAACGTTTTTGTTTAATAAAGATGCAAAAATAATAATAAAAAAAATATTGTTACTTTCAAATATCTGTTTTATAAAATAATGCTTCGCGAATCCAAACAAAGCATGGGTTTTGCTAGTAATTAAACGATACTTCCAGTTTTCATAAAATTTGAAATGACTCGACAAAATTACACAAAATTGCATGTTTTAAATTTCTAACGATTCGTTTGGGTAGTTTCTGCTTTTACATGCGGACGGACTGATGGAACGATCACTACATACACGTTTACATAAATAGGAGCGCACCTAAAAAGCATGCAGTTGGCTCACCTTAGAAATTTTTACTAAGATACATTCAATTTTTTGAAAATTCCGTTGATGGAAACTAAAAGAAAGAAATACTTTCAACCAGTGTCATATAATTTTGAATTTGAAGATAAAAGTTTTAGTACCAGCTCATACATGCTGTTACCCTACCAAAAACTTTCATTTACAATAAATTAATCCGCTGAATACAGCAGATTTTTATCTCGATAAAAAATATGGAAAAATACAAGGACGGCACTTAAATGAACTTGCAAATAATTACTAAATTAGTCAAATGTTTTTTCCTGTTTGAAACTTTTTATTTTTCGTTTCTGAAAATTCAGTGACTGCATAAACTTTGAAATTGCTGAGCCATTGGAGTTATGAGTAAAGATGGAGAGGCATATACTGTAGTGTCTATCACTTGCGAATTAAGATAAAATTGTTATAATATTCTTTAATAATTAATTCTAGTCTTATTTTTATAACTGAAATGATCAATATTTTTGAAAATATCTTTTACGTAATGTCTATTTTTTCACTTTTTTTAATAGAATTTTTTATCTTTTACCATCAGTTTTTCAAAACAGATAATTTTACCTAATTGAATCTGAAAAATGTTCGGATTAAGTAATGCAAAATTTACTTAAAATTTTTTCTAGCGACAATAATAAATTATGATTGGAGTATAGATGACGTATGTGCAGTTCGAGCAAATCAAAATTGGCATAATAGCGGGAAGCGGTTAACGGCTTTTTACGTGAGTGTATAGTTTTTTTTTCTTATAAATATAATTAATTTGTCATTTAATTTTTATTGGTAGCAGTTCAACCACGTGTTATAATCATTTTCACTCATGCAGACGGCAGGTTGTTTAAATTGTCAAACTCAGAAAATTATCCCTGACTTGTGACAAAGCAAACTTCTATCAATAGAAATGAATGTGTCTTCTTTTCCATCATTTATGTGCGAAAATGTACGTTTAAAAAAGACGTTTAAAGAAAGAAAAAAATTCTATTTAAATTTATTGGCGGCAATTAGACTTACTGGTAATCAACTTCTGCGTAAGCAGTTACAGTTCAAGTTTTACTTAATGTTGTTTCAAATTTTACATAAATTTCACCTTGAAGGATACGTCAGTTCCTCTTTATGAATAGTTCCATGGTTAAAAGCTTTATTCCTTAAAGTATTCTTTTATCAAATCAACTTTAATCAGATATTAAGAATGTATTTTGATAACGAAGATTAGAAATTTTAGGACACGAGAATATATACATATACATATGTTATTAGAATACATATATTATTAGATGAACCGGAGAGATGTGTTGTATCATGCTATTTCACGCCTATTTTTAAAAAATTCATATATTTTCATTAGCACCACATTTTTAAAATGATAAAATTCCCCAAGTTTTTACGTTTTACATTAAGGGGAAAATAATCAGAATTTTACTATTTTAAAAAATGGTGCCGATGTAAAAATCTGAATTTTAAAAGAGTAAGCGTGAGATAACGTTATACGACAGAAATTTCTGGTTGACCTGATACTTATCTAAAATAGTTACACACTATGTAATTAAAAAAACAAATATATGCATATATATCATGAATATATATATATATATATATATATATAATTGTAGATGTGTAAATCAGCTTAATTTTAATAAATTAAATGTAATAAATCACAGTTTGAAAACGCGATTTGGTAAAGTTCTTACTTTTGACTACATTTATTTTCGAATAATATTTGTCTCCTCATTAAACAAAGAAAATTACCACGAATTCTAATATGTCAAGTAAAATTTCGTCTTCCGAAAAAGTGCATATAGTCAAAATAAACGCTGTTTCCAAAGTTTATATTAAAGCATCCCTTAGGTAACTTTTTTCGACCGTTTATGGATTGTTTTGTTTTATTTGGATCATATGGATGTTTTCTTTTATATTGTTAAACTAACATAACAAACTTTTTCTTTTTTTATTTCTCGTTTTATTACTTTTTTTATTTAATTCCTTTCGCAGGCCCTGATTGCTGAATAGGCACAAGAAGCATGCGCTTCCCTTGAGATATATGTGAAGGGGCCCTAAATTGAGCAAATAGGGAGGCCCATATTTTATATTGAATTTATTGATACCTAAATTCAATGCTAGATTGATGTCTAGTTTAGATATTGAGTTTGGCTTGTATACATAATATGAAAAATTAATAATTTAAGCTGTTACAAAAATTAAGAGAAATATTTCAGAATATTGATATTTTGTGTTGTGCATGCATGTTGAATTAAACATTTTTATCAAAATAAATTTTTTATTATTAAGTCATTTTTCCATATTTTCATGATCGCATCCGATTTTTGTATAAGAGGAACTTAAAAAAAGTTATTTAATGAAAATAAGTGAACTTAACTGAGCTACAATTTGAAATAATATTTGTATCACTGGTTAATTTCCTGATATATCGAATTTACAAAACACTTCTCGATTGAAGAGGGGTCCCAAAATGAAACTCTGCTTCCCATAGCTTCATAGGTTAATCGGTCCCTGTCCTTGTGGTCACCAACCACGTCTAAATATTTTTCATTTTTGTGTCACCGCTCAGGCCTAGTATTTAGGGAGCGGTGCCTTTGCGCTCTAAGACGTACATATTTAACTTTATTTTTGCTGCTCAATGGTACTGAACAGTAGAGCGGCTTTGAGGGATTATCTAGTTGATATTATCTTCACGCGCTGTGTAGGGAAATGAGATATCGTACGTTGTTAAGAGCCATTGGGGAAAATAATAGATGTAAATAAACTACTTAAAATAAAAATAATAAATTAATAGAGAAAAATTAAAAATAAGACATTAATTGAAAAATTTCAGGAAAGGGTTAAAAAACAAACTTAAATCGCTTAGAACGGTGAAAAATATCAGATAATGGTGTAGCTTAATAAGTCTCTGATAACACAGGGTTCGCACAACTCTACCATTAAATTTTTAAAGTATTTTTAATGTATTTCACTGCAGAAAAATACTGTGAAAATTGCGAATCGGGGGTTTGGTTGCGAATTCTGTTTCTTAAAAATAAAATATAAATTTTCTTAGCATTAATAGTGGTGCCAGAGTCCGCGAAGGAGTGTGCGAACCCTGAAATAGTGAAAAAGATCTGATTAACAGTAGAGATATTATTTACATAACCATTACAGTCAAAGGTAAATTGAAACAAAATTTCCAATTAAATTTTTGTGGTGCAAATGCAAAATTTCTAAAAAAAGAGAAAAAATATCAAATGCTGCAACAGAAGTGACTGGGGACATGGATTCGCTAAGATCGCTAGAGAACAAGGAGTTGAAATAACAGTGTTCGGAGCATTTGGAGATCGATTTATACTGGGCATCTTTCAAAATTACTTGTGAGTAAAGTGTGATGTGACACAGTTAATTTTTTTATTTATTTTATTTTCGCGCTCTGTTTATTTTCTCTTAGAAATTATAATAAACAAATCAGAAGATATTTTTTCGACATATTTTTTGTTAATACATATATTTAAAGACAAACAGATAAATCCTATTGAAGGATTGAACTCATGACTACTCTTATTTTTGTATGTATCACTATTTTTAAATAACAATTTTGTCCGCTATTTCTCTTGAACTTTGTGCTGAGGTCTAACTACCATGAAGGTTATTGTTTGAAATTAAGGGTACATGAAATAGAAGAAAAAAGTGGAGAATCAGGATCCTTCTGTTTATCCGCAATTACTTCACTTCGGCAACTACTTCGGTACTCAAATTGTCAGTTTCGATAATAGAGCCATAAATAAAGAAGAAAAAATAAATAATATTGTGTCTATTTGTCTCGGATGAAATAACAGAAAATGTAGTGAAAAGATGGCGACCTTGTTTTTCTTTTCTTTTCTTTTCATCATATCTGTGCCTGGTTACCACCAAGGAAAATTTTCATATGTGAGAAGAATAGAATTTTCTTCTTTATTTATGATGGAATTCCCCATAAATAAACAATTTAAATAGGCAAAATTTTCTATTCAAATTTACTGGTGATAGTTTGCAAAGTTGGTAATTAGATTCACACACTTTGATAGGAGTATACCTTACTCAGTTAAACTCTTCCTTGATTTGCCCGTACGTCATATGGGCAACGTGTTTTTGCCAGTCATGATTTATTATTCTCACCAATAAATTTTTACTGTAAGTTTTGCTATATTTAATTCGAGAAATTTTCTGGTTGAATTAGACAAACTTTCTGTTTTGAAAAAGTACAATAAAAGATTAAAATTCTGTCATAGACATTAAAATATAGACATTATTTGAAAGTTTTTTACAAAAATATTGATAAGTTATATAGTTAAAGATTGCGGAACCTCAAAGTAAGACTAATGCCAGCGCAAACTTCCACCAATAAAAATGAATTATTGCATTATTTATGACTGAATATTTTGCATGAATTCGGCATGTAAATATGAAACAAATTTCTGTTGTCATTTTGTTGGTGGAAGTTTGCCTTAGAGGACTCATATACAAACTTTTCATATAAATACACACAGTACTTAGGGCCGAAACTAACCTTTTTGCACACGGGAAACACGGATTTTGGCACCCCCCCCCCCCATCTCGTCAGCAAAGTATATTTACAAAAAAAAAAAAATGCTAATTTTTTAATAGCCGACTTATTTTAAAATTTAAAATATGTAATACTTAACTACGCAATCTGCTTTTTTAAATACTGATTCATTAAAATCTTAAAACCGAAACCTGAAAGAATCGATAAAAATTCAATTTTATACAGGATTCTTATGCCATTTTATTTATAGATTTTTCTATGCTTTGGCATATATTAGACAGGACTATTATAACAATACCGTGGTAAACATAGAATGAATTTGCATGCTATGAAAAAATCGGCAAACAAAATCTTTATTTGGTACCTTTTCTTTCTGCTGCCCGGGGTATAAGCCCCTTCTGCATTCCCTGCCTTCCCCTTGTTTCGGGTCTGTCATTACTAATATCCTTTGTTTAATGCATACATCATTTCCCATTTTTACGTGATGAAAGTTTAAAAGGATGAAAGAAAGCACGCCAAAAGGATTTTTTCTTCACCCAAAACCTATTTCCTTTTTTTTTTTTTTTTCGAAAATGATATCTAAATGTTACCAAGGAAGTGATTATAGCCAAAACTGATAACCTTTCAATTACCAAAAATAGCTCTATGTCGGGATAAACTTTTTGACCAAATAATAATAGGATCCGCTCTCTAGTACTATTATTGCTCTGTGAGGTAATAGGAATTTGCTGAAACAAACATAACAGAAACCTTATCATTTTGAGACTATTCAGAGCTATGAAGTCTATGGCTTTTCGGAACTGGTATTTTTATACATAAAATATTTATTTATTTAATTAGGACATTTGGAGTATTTATAAGAAAAAAATGTCTCTAAAGCTGCTATCAGATTGACCAACATTTTGAGAGACTTTTGAGCCAACACTCGATTTCCTCCAATTTTTCACGAAATATCCTCACAACAACCAGTGTGATAGCAAACAGCTATGTCCCCCCAACTTTTTTCCGCAGTTCCAAAAAAATCTCCGCTAGCCGAGACTTTTCGTTCAACATCAAACATTTCTACGAATTAGAGGTAAGCAATTGATACAAATAGGCGATAAATATTAATGGATGGTACTAGTAGAAACTGGTTTCCCTCCAACTTTTTTAAAGACAAATGTAACCTTTTTCTCTCTTTGAACTGGGAAAAGTTGGGTTTAAAATCGGCTGAAAAGTTTATCGTGCTTAAAGTTTGTGAATCTGATACCAGCTTAAGATAACAGTGTGCAAAAAGCCCGACACTTGGAAACTCTGGACTATTCCAATTCTTCTTTATTCATATTTCCGCAGTTTAGATGCGTTTTATTACGCCGTTATGATTTCAGGAGTAAATAATAGTGTTTCTATAACGTTTATTTTTTAAAAAAATTTAAGTGAAAATACAAAAATTAAATCAAAGTTTTTTAAAAGTAAAACTTTATTAAACATTTTTGGTACAAATCATGATCAAAATTAAAAGGAACGAAAACCATCTAATCACCCTTGAATAAGCCAAATGTGTTTATGGGAGATAACTTAAGAAAAATAAGAGAATTTATCAAATCTCATTTATTTAACAACACAAAAAATGAGTTATCGTGTCGTAAAATTAATTTCATAAGTACAGATTTTTTTTATTTTTATTTATTTATTTATTTATTTATTTATTTATTATCTTTTTTGACTGTTCTTTTCCAGGCATGGTAATTTTCTTTTTTCTTTCTTTCTTTTCTTACGCCCTTTAACTTCTTCACTTTCCACTTAATGATGTTGAAGAAATGCTTCTCTCAAGCGAGTCGTTAATGACAACTTGAAGATACTTGTTTCCTTTTCTAGGGTAAAGAAAATAAATGAAAGTAGAAAATAAAGATTCCTTTTCCTTTCTTTATATTAATTTTTAAGGCGTGTTGTTTTAGCCCCATCGGGATCATGGGTACATATATGCAAAATTAAAAGTAGCTTAAAGCACTTGTTTTTGATACCACTATAAAAGAAGAAGAAAATATGTCTTGTTTAATTAACACCGTTTTTTGACTGACATGACATGGCAGTGGTAAATAAAATTTAATTACTTGACAAAAAGGGGAGTCAATCGAATAATATTCACATCTTGCTGGTCCCGAACGGGTTAACCCGGGAGTACACGCCACGGGTCTTTTTGACCCGGAATGCGTATGAATTTTGCGATTGTAACCACTTATCTTTTAAAAGTAATCTTCAACTTACTTTATCGCAAAATTTGTAAGGTTTGTCTCCGCCTAAATAAAATGACGTTTATAATGTGATTTTATTGGTGACAAAGTTAAAACCATTTCTACCCTGGGTAAGCGCGTGTTCTTCTGGATTAATACAAATGCTGAATAAAAAACTAATTTTTGGGGAATACCGTAATACTTAACCTTCTTTGAGAAGAGAGCATTTTACATAATTCTCAATCTTTAGTCATCGGTTTTTTATAGCAAAAATATTTAGTCAGATATTTTTGCTATAAAAATTATGAATAAAATTTTGCTATAAAAATTAATAATAAAATTTTACTGTTGAGAATAATCTAGGATTCTGAGCATCTCAATGGGCATGTATACCGGTCGCTCGTCTCCAAGGGTTAACAATCAAATTTATGTGTAACATAAAACATGCAAATAAAGTATGTGTAAGTTATATATAGTATAGTGAAATAAAGTATTTCGAAAATTTTATGTAGCTTTCACCAGAAAGAAATTTCGAGAGTCCAAAAAAATAGTTCTGGATAATCGAGGTTACTGATATTCAATGAGCTTCTTCACATTATTACATACTAAGTACAGGCTGAACTTCAAGTCTCTATCTCAATTTTTTCGGGAAAGAGAGTGCTTTGCAGACAGACACGCACATAGACGACTTTTTTTTTTTCTAAAAATATGTTTTTCGGAATCTTCAATGTCTAAAACATGTAAAACCGCTATTTTTTCGATTTTTTAACCAATTATAAGGCTTACACTATGCTACGTATATGGATAAGTAATAATGAATTCAATTGTTTATTATTAACCCCTTCGCGACAGGAGTCTTTTACGAAATTTTTAATGTTTTGTCAACGGTTTTAAAAAATAGAAATTTGTGCCGTATTTAATCGAGGATATGCTTCGATTGAATTTTACAGCATAACTTTACCGGTGAGAATAAATAGGAATTCTTAACCCTTTCCGGCACGGGCAAAATCTGTTAGTAAAATGAGAACTTATCGACTGACACCGGATTTTACAAACAAATTTTTTATATATTTTAAATTCCTCAATTTAAGCTTTTATTGGAAAAGCAAAATTTTACTAAAATATTATTGGTGCCGTTTGCAAGTTCGGAATTAAAATTAGGTATCCCAGACCGGGCACAGTGTACCGGAAAGGGTTAAGCCTTTTTGTGGCACGTATACGTGGCGCTCGTCCCCAAGGGGCTAACGAAAATGATCCCGTTAAAGTGAGGCTGGTGTGCTTTATCTACATTATGAAGCGAAATTCTGTCCTGAGTACCGTTGAAGTCATATTGATGGCGGCAAATTCTGATTAATAATTTAGGTTTTACTTCAATACTTTTCAAACTGCTAAGCATTGCATTATTTTAATTTTTACAAAGTTAAACCGGAAAAGAAACTCTTCGAAATTAAATTTTTTGGAAAATGTATCTCAACTTGCTAATATTTTATAGTAGTTTTAAAAATAAATTTTAAACTGAATTTCTTAAAAAATATATCTCTATTCTGTAGAGCTCAATTACAAAAGATTCAACCACTTGAAACAGTTTAAATATTTCAGCATTTGTCACCGGATAGTGTTCCTTAACAAAATTAAAACTTCATAAGTAAATAAATAAAATTATAAAATAATATAAATAAGGTACAAATTTATCCGGCATTAATCGACTACACAATTAAACTAATAAAATTATAAGAATAAAAAAAACTATTGTAAGTAGGGCGCCTGCCATACGGACTTTAGCCCAATGCACATCATTCGAAAGTTAACTCTTTGTGTTTCAGTGTTCCACTACATGGAACCCTAATTTGATTCGCAAATGCTACAGTAATACTAGAATTCTGGTATAAATATTTTCTATTTCTAATGTATGGAAAAATAGATTTTTCTTATTTTCAAATACATATGTTCGTAAATACAAGTGTTATTCAGACATTTATATATTTTCGCAATGAAAATGTCCGGCACAGAAAGGATTAAATCGAATGAAGCTTTAAAGATTTCAAAAACTAATAAATTTTTGATATTCAAAGATGCATTTATCGAAATTTATTTGTTGCCTCTGATTTTCTGAAAGGTTTCTGAGCAGTTTTTAATGCGTGTTAATTAGTTTTGTCCACCTCGAATCGCTGGACATTATCAATTCTCAGGGAAGCATTTTTATTTTTAAGGAGACGCAAAATAAATAAATAAGGAAAGAAAGAAAGAAAAAAAGGAGTACTCAAAAAGACGTACCAAAAAAATATTATCTAGCCAATAACCAATATTTAATTTTTAGGTTCCTCTTTGAATAAATCATAGTCATAATAAATCATGAAAAGTGCAAAATTTTTAATATAACAATAACTTTTTTTTATTTAAATAAAAATTTAAAATTATTTTTCTTTTTCTTTTTTCTTTTTTCTTTTTACTTTCTTCTATCTTTACAAGAAGAAATTATTGGATTCGCAAATATGTCATATTACGATTTTCGACAGATTTATACGTTTTAGGGTTCAAAGGTCCCGAAAAATAAGTTTTTACAAAATGCCTGCTTGTGAATCTGTGATTGTTTATCAGTCTGTCTGCATGTGAGCGCTCTACCTCAAGAATCAATGAACGGAATTAATGAAAATTTTAAGTAAAACATTTACTAGTTCCTGATATAAATTGGGGCTGATTATGTCTTGGTGTAAATCGTTCAACAGGTGGTGCTGATATGATGCATTTTTCACGCACTCACGGGATTTCTGCAATAACTGGATATTAAACTTATGCACAGATTTCCATAAATTTCAGATTCTGTTAGCTCTTGATATAATATAGTGCTGATTGCTATTTGGTGTAAAAAGAGCATAACCAGGGCCTGATTACTAACGGGGCACTCTCCCACCAGGAAAAAGAAATAAAGAATTTTTCCTTATTCATGACAGTAATCTTGTATGAAAAGGGCGTTTAAAGAAGACGAAAATTTCTATAAATTTTTTCTGGTGAGAGAGTGCCCCGTTAGTAATCAGGCTCTGAGCATAACAGCTTCACCTATTGGGCGATATACATCAAACTTAATCAGTAACAACTTGTGTCAACGTCTAACTGAATCCTAAATTTGTTGAATCTTAAAAGAGAGAGAGTTACTGCAGAAATCGAGAAAAGTAAAGCAAAGCAGGGCCATCTGTTGGGCGATTTACATTTAAAACATAATCAGGAATATTTATCATGGATACCAGTATCTGAAGTTTAATGAAAATTCGTACTTCACTTCTTCAGATACATCTATTACGAAAAAAAAAAATGCAGCATAATAGCAACTCCTGTTGCGCGAATTACACTAAACCGTAATCAGCATCAGTATATGTGAAAGAGTAACTGAATCTAAAGTTTGATGAAAATCCGTTCAATAGTTCTTAAGATAGAGCTATTGTAGCAATCGTGAATAATGCAACCTAGCAACACCACCTTCTATGCGATTTGAAAAAAAAGCTAAAAAAACTAATTAGCGACAATACATGAATGACTAACTGAATCTTAAGTTTGATAAAAATCCGTTCATTAATTCTTGAGATACATCTATTACGAAAAAAAAAATGCAGCATAATAGCAACTCTTGTTGCGCGAATTACACTAAACCGTAATCAGCATCAGTATATGTGAAAGAGTAACTGAATCTAAAGTTTGATGAAAATCCGTTCAATAGTTCTTAAGATAGAGCTATTGCAGCAATCGTGAATAATGCAACCTAGCAACACCACCTGCTAGGCGATTTGAAAAAAAAACTAAAAAACTAATTAGCGACAATACATGAATGACTAACTGAATCTTAAGTTTGATAAAAATCCGTACATTAATTCTTGAGATAAAGCTATTGCGAAAATTGTAAAAAATGCAGCATAGCAGTGCCAATTATTGTGCAATTTACACTGAACCATAAACAATATCAAAATATGTCAAAGAGTAACTGAATATAAAGTTTGATGAAAATACATGCACTAGATTTTGAGATACAAACAAAGTGGAAATCGTGGAAAATGAAGAATAGCTGCGCCACCTGCTAAACGATTTACACAGAAAGACTAATCATCACCAATTTATGTCAGGGCCAACTGAATATAAATTTCTATTAAACTCCATGCAATAGTTCTGCAATAGTTCTTGTAACGAACCCCCCACAAAATTTGTGTAACATACATACAAATAGACGTACAAAGTCACAGACTCACAGACAGACATTATGTAAATCATGTTTATTTTAGATCTCTGATCATGTAAATCTATCGAAAACCGTAAATCAAAAATTTTCGCGGATCCAACACTTCCAATAAAATGATAGAAGAAAGTTAAAAAAAAATTAATAAACTTAGAAATTAACTGCAACAATATATAAAATTTAAAAGCCATTTTTCAGAATTCAAAAGAAAAATACATAAATTATGGACGTAATTTTAATAGCAACAAGTGTTAAAAACAAATCATTCTAAAGACATTAAATAAAATAACTATATAGAACTCAGCGTTAAAAACCGCCTAGAGAAAAATAAAATTTCAACATCATTTAATAAAAATTCCGTGTTAAAGATACAATACGAATAACCACAGGGGAAAAATAACAGTTGAAGAGGTATATATATATGTGTGTGTGCGATACTGCTTTCGTTAGTTTATTATTTTATATTTAATGATACTTGCTTTCAGAAACTTTAGTTAGTGATTTTTTCAGTCAGATTTAACCCCTTGAGGGACGGTGAGATATATTTTATCCCACCTAATTTAAGTAAGATTCTCACCAGATACTTTTAACGAAATTGTATATTTATAACTTTGGCGGCAAAATGTTGAAAAGTTAACGTTTCAGAATTTAAAACAAAATTTTTCCTATTTTTCCGGTGAGAATTCAATATAACACGGACATTAATGCTTGCCATCAAGGGGTTAACTGAAAAATGTTTTAAATTGGGTTTGTCTGTCAGTCTTCATTTATCTGTGCTATGCACGAGAAAATATACTCGGATTACTATGTGATTGTTATATATTATTAGAATATGCAAAGGCATTTAAAAATTAACCTTTGAGCTCTAGCACTGTTAGCGGATGTGCGTCACTAGCCACCAGTGTTGCTGCATCTGACAGATTTTTAGCTCACAGGCTAGTATAGCCTGAGAGCTTATGTGCCCGCCCGTTCTGTATGTATGTACGTGCGTAACGCGATAACTCATGATAAAAATATCCGATTCACTTGAAATTTTGTATGTATGTATATTCTGATAAGGCGCTTCCCTGATTAGTTTTTGGAGTTTATTCGATATATATAACAGGGGGAACGGGGGATAATGCCCCTCCCCTTAGCTTATATGAATCGTTTTTTTTATGCAGAATGATCAGTTTTCGTTCAAAATTCAGATGGAGGATCATTGTGATGAGGTACTTCCGTAATTAGTATTAGGTGTTGATTGGATAAGTATTAAAAGGGGGGAATGGGGGGTTCATGCCCCTCCTCTAAATTGATATAAATGGGTTTTTAATGCAGAATTATCAGGGGTTTTTTTTCCAAATTCTTATATGATAAATCATATCTGTGATTAGTTTAAGGGGTTCAATGATTAAGTATAAAAAGGGGAAGTGGAGGGAGCTGCCCCCTCCCGTAATTTTTTTTTAAATGGAATTAACGCTTGAAAATATAAGACTATAATATACAATTAGTATGCGTAGCCTGTGAGCTCGATGCCATCAGTTTTACTGGGCAATATTCTTTTTATTTTCTTTAAATTTTGAATTCAAACCACAAAAATTATTTTGTAATTTTCTTCTAGTATGTTTTCAGAAGTTCTGTTATTACTTAAAGCAAACAAAAATAAAACTTAGTAGGAATTCAGAATATCTAATTAAAAAATCAACCATATTTTATGACGTATGCTGTTACGTCATTGTCGGACTGTATTGACCGAAATATCATCACGTAGTATGCGTAGATCGTTATCATAGAGTGTAAGAGTTTAAAATTAAAGTGTGTAATACTTAAACTTATATCTCATTTACAGAGACACGCAACAAATTTCTTTACATTATGGCTTATAAGGTAATATTGTTTGCAATTAAATTAATGATCTTGCATTATTTCACATACATTGAAATCGACATACGTCAGTGAGGTGCAGTGTTGCCAGACGGGCTACTTTTTTAAAATTCAAATTCTTGATTGGCACCACTTTTTACAAATGATAAAATATGCCTTATTCAATGACATGATAATTAAGGCGAAAACAAAAGGTGATTTAACGTTTCAAAAAAGTGGTGCCAGTCAAAAAAAATCTAAGTTTTAAAAAAGTAGCCCACTGGCAACACTGGTGAGGTGCGCTTAAAAATGCTTACTGCAGAAATGACATAATAGAATTTATCAGTCATGTACAGGGATACACAAAATATTTCGTTTACGCTGTATGTGAATGATAATTACTGCAAGTGCGTTTACAGTTGTATGTGTTATGTGTTTTTAAATTCAACATTTTGTATATTATTATTTGGTATTTATTAATTCTACAGGTAATTCATAAGCTGCACAAAACTGAATGCTTTTATTGACTGCAGAGTATAGGTGTAGATTCAATGATCACCAGTCGCCAGTCGCCACGTGGCGACTAATTTTTTTGACTTGGTGACTGTTTTTCGGCCGCCATCCTTCGGCGAATTTTGTGTTTTTTCTTGCGAATATATGAAGAAAATCGCGTTTTCTCGTAATCCTTTGACAAAAAGAGCACGTTTTTTCGCGATCCTCTCAGAAAAACGCGTATTGTTTCGCGATCCTCAAACCAAAATCGCGTTTGTTCTGTGATCCTTTGGCGAAAATTGCAGTTTTCAGCAATTCTTTAATGAAAGTCGCGTTTTTTCATGAATACTTTTACGAAAGTACCAAGAATTTTTGCAATCCTTTGATAAAACTAGCTTTTCTTCTGCGATCTTTTCATGTAATTCGTGTTGTTTTTCCGCGAGAATATTTGGGTTTAAAAGCCACTTTATACGTAAAAATTTAATTATTTAAATTTTTTTTCAATGCATTATGTGCTTTCCAAGTTTGAAACTTTCCTGCTGGATGGGAATTTGTTTATTTCGGTGTTGAATTCAAACACTTTTCTCTAAGAGGGTTTTCTGAGGCTCTGGGGTTGACATTATCGTTTTCTGAGTGTAAGGGGGGGGGAGGATTTACACTTTTTGTTCTGTACTATGTGGGGGGCATCTCATTGCTCCGAGAGGGGAGATGTCCTCCTTGGTTACCAAATGAATTAAGTCTTGGTTTATTTGGATAACATGTTTCGTTTTACTTAACGATGAAGTTTTGATACAGTGTTCCGAAATTTTTCCATAAAATATCAATATATATATTTGTTATTATTATTTGTTTGTTTGTTTGAATTTGTTTTCAACACAAAATGAATAAAAAAAAATGAATAGAGAAAACTTAATGGTTTTCAGAATTATTATTCATAATTTGTTGCTTTTAAATGATGTTAATTTATAAATTTTAATTTATTTTTTTTATTTATTAATATTATTATTAATTATATTTATCGTTTTTGGAAAATTGTTCAGAAAAAAATAAATGACATTAGTATTTATTACTGACAAATATAAAATGATATTTCAAGTTATTTTGTTTCCACTGAAAAAAATACGCCTATGTTGAGAGTAACACAATGTAAAAAATAATCTTTGAAACTGACAGAAAAAATTATCAAATTTGGTGCCAGTAAAAAAAAGTTTATATAGAAACTATCTTAAATTTTTTATTATAATTAATTTTTTCTGCAAAAATAGATTTTTTTCTTTAAATAAACATGTTTTTTCCCTGTAAAAAACACAGAATCCACTTTTTCCAACTGAAAAAAATCTGTTTTTCTTTCTCCCTGGTGTTTCGGTCTACTTAGACACAGAAATTGTTGAGTCTGTGGTTTTTTGCACACCGTCATTATTTTAGAGAATTTTTTGTTAGGATAAATGTCTCAAATGTTCCCATTGAATATGATGACATTTTTAGAATTAAAATAGTGGTTGAAAACTTCTAAACCGAGCATGTTTGAAGTAATGCACATTGAAAGGGAAAATGGTATGAGGATTTAAACAGTTAATGTCTTAAGAAATGCAATTTTATTCTGTAAAAATTACAGATTTTTTTATAGTGAAGTAATTACTACCTGGGAGTAATCATTTTTAATCACCATTTTATATAATTGTAGATTTTTTTAAAAATGAATCTTTATGGCAACCTCGATAAACTAAAAAAATTAACGAAGAAGAATTATAAAAGTTAGCTTTTCAAAATTAGCAGCAGGAAATGAATTCTAAAAGATTCTTTTCAGAATTTAAAATGCAAAGATATAAAAAATAAATTGTTTTAACTGAAAAATGCGTAAGCGCCAATTAATTTCTTTAAAACATTTTCCCTGAAATGTATGAATGAAAAAAAAAAGAAAAGAACGTCATTAATAATTTGAGCATCTTCAGTAATTGCTTCCTTCTGAAAAATAACTTTGGCGTCATCTTAACTTTGTTTTCATTGATTTTCTTTAGTTTTAACACACCGAGTAGAAGGATAATAAGGGATAATTTTGATCCCTACCAAAGAAATATATCTAGATTCGAAACAGGAATTTCTTTATAAAATAAATTTAACAGTAGAACTACGGGAGATTTTTTTTAAAGTTTTATAAAAATAGCTAACACCGGGATTTTGGCGACGAATTGCAATTGGTTAGAAAACTGTTCCTCGTTGTAGAGATGATAATATAACAGAATACGCATTACATAAATTTTCTTAAAAGTTTGTCGTATAACTCTCGTTCTTTAAATTCTAATAGAACTTCAAAAATATTTTTATCACTTTAGATTCCATACCCTTAAGAAAATATAGTTACAATTATCAACAAAAAATTCAAACTCCTGCATTAATTTGATTATAAAACATTTTCAACGCATTCAGATTACTATAATACAGTAGAACCCCGCAAATTCGGACCCCGATAATCCGGATCTCCGGATAATCCGGATCGGTTTGGTCATTTTTTTTGAGTCTGAGAAGCGATTGACTAAATTCCATAACATTAACTTGTTTCATCGTCATATTCTGAATAAAAAAAAACTTTTTCTGAAATCTTTTCGAAAGAATTAAGCAAAGTAAATATTCAATAAGTTTAACATAAAGGTGATTTTCTGTAAGTATGTTTTATATAATTTAATTTTTTCCTATCTCTCCGGATAATCCGGATCGGATCTGGTCCCAGTTAATCCGAATTATCGGGGTTTTACTGTAATACTTTGTTGTTTAATAACGTGAAAAACAATGTCCAAGTAATTATTTGTAAATAGCATACGTTTCGAAATTCAATTTCAACCAAAGTATAAAATACAGATGAGATCACTTATAGTCCAAAAGCCGACCGCATAAAATCCTAAGTCATCGAGCACAAAAAAAAAAAAAAAATCCTTTGTATTATGGCAGAGTAGTCATAAGGGAATCTAACGATCCATGTCTGCAGGAAATGAAGTGGTGCATAAGCCAAAAATTAACACCACTAGTGGCTCACTCGTAGGTCTATCATTGTGTTTGCTGTACAATCAAAAGTATGAAAACTGGGTGCAGGAAAACATAATGCTAAACCCACGAGTCAACCACTAGTGGAATTAATTTTTGGCTTATGCACCACTTCACTTCTGGCAGAATTGATCATTAGATTCCCCTATGACTACTATTTTGTCTTGTGCTCGACGACTTAGGGTTTTGTGCGGTCGGCTCTTCGAGAATTACATCCTCGTATATTGTTGCCATGAGGAATTTTAGATTTATTATGTAATGCAGAATGTATTAAAATTTTTAAGAATTAGAAAACGCATAGCACATTTAAAAATTCCCCTTGAGCAAATTTCTGTCAATAAACGGAAATTTACTTCAGGTGTTTTGTGCAGCCCTGTATTTGATTTATAAAATTAATACACCTTAAACATTATGCAATTTTTTTTCAGATAATAAAAAAAGCTTCCACATCTTAAAACGTACTTTCAGCAATCAATTGTTCATAGAGAAAAATATGACTGATTTATTTTGTGTGAACGTATATGAAAGATGAATGCACATTATATTCAACAGTAAGCATCTTATAGTATGAGATATGTTGAGCTCTGAGATTTGTAAACTTTTAATTATCTTTGAAATAGTGTAACATAAACAAAATACAACACAAACGATTTTTCTCAATAGACTGTAATATAATGTAATTCTTTTTAGTGTCCCTGTAAATGATCGATAAATGCTATCTATACCGTATTCTATAGCAATCAACTTGTAGTACACTTCATGTGTATTTATATAAATTTCGATGTGTTTGAAATTATGAAACATCTTAAAAAAAACTGCAAACGATTTTCCACATAGGATATAATGTAATGAAATTCTTTTGAATATCCTTATAAAGAAATTATGACTGTTACTGCTACATTTTACAATACCGAACATTCCATAGAAAATATCAGTAACATTTTTCAATTTAATGGCAATGCGATTATATTGAAGCCAAAAATAATTTTGGCCCGCTAGAATCAGTAAACCATCCACCTTGCGTCGTTTGAAAAATCGTCTTTTAAAGTAAAAAAAAAGAGAGAGAGAGAGCTTTGATTATCGAGCCCATTGATTACGAAATGTGCGACGATCACGAAAAAGTAAACAATATAATGTTGAGCCAATTGAATGTAAAGATATATTTTTTTAAATATAGAATTTATTTATACGCCTTAAATTTTAGTCTTTAAAAATATTTTTAAATATGTTTGCTGTAATTTGTTAAATTATTATTATTATTAAAAAATCCTTTGTAAAATTAATTTGTAATATTCTTGCTTACACAACTTAAACGATTATTTGTGAATGTTTTTTGTCCAGGAAGTCTTTTTTTTTCAGAAAATAAATAGGGAATAATTATGTAACTTAATTATATCATTCGCCGACAAATGGTAAATGTTGTCAAATGGCAAGTCATCTTATTTTATGCCCAATGATAAAAAGCACATAAATGTTGAAATTAAAAAGTAATTACTGCTTTAAAAAAATGAAAATAATTATTGCTTTGACAAAAAAAAAAAAAGTTTATTATCATGCCACTTGAATGCGGATATGTGAAAAAAATAGAACCTGAACTACAGACATATTAAATGTATCTCTTTCGGGACATGCAACATTTTTATTGTTTAATAATTCATTTCTATTTTTTTTTCTTTTAGAAAAACTCTCTTGAATTTCTACTTTGAATTATTCAAAAGTATTTAATCATTTATGTAAAGGGGAAATTTTCAAAATTATATCGAAAACAATCGCAATTTATAATAACTGTTCTGTTGTAAAAGCATTTATCCATGGAGAAAAAAAACAGTTTTCGAAATTAATATAAACATCAATAAGAACAATAGAATAAAACATTAAATAGTTTTTTTCAGAATTCAAAGAAATCATTAACTTTAATGATTTTAATTGCAACAAGCATTACGTGCAATTCGTTTCCTTTAAAAAAGTTTCCTAATGTTTATTTGTTTGTTTTATTGAACAACATACATCTGACTTGTGTGCTCGACACGAAGCCTGCTTATAAGCCATCGTCAATATACAGGGACGATATAGCACACAAGGAAATATTACAACACAAGAGAAGTACAACCAGGGGCTCCACACAAAGAGTGTGTGCAATGGAGCCAGTGGGATTCGAACCCACAACCTCACGATCAGCGGCGTGATGTCTTAACCACTCAGCCACGGAGGCCCAAGTTTCCTAATAAATATGAATTAAAAATAAATAAATAAAACCATATCAGGTATGTCAATAATATCTTCTAAAGCAAAAATAACTTTATGTAATCATTATTTAACTTTTATTGATTTCCATTAGCTAATTTTTTAAGTTGTTAGAAAAATGTACATAAATCTGTTAAGAGAAAGAAAACAACAACAACCAAAAAAAAAAGAAAGAAAGAAAGAAGAAAAGAAAAAGAAAAGAAAGAGAAAATCTACTCGTTTTTAGGCATTCATTATCAGAAGATAAATCTATTTCTGTATTTAGTGTCAAACTTTTTTTTTTAGAAATTATTCTGAGAATAATTAAAAACCGTATTAATATTAATCGCTGACAAGCGTAAAATTGCAATTCATTTTATTTTCACTGAAAAAAAAGACAGATAAAATGATGAGATTGACTGTAATTACTGCCTCGAGAAAATAAATTTTCAACATTATCTGACAGAATTGCAGATGAAATATACAGGGATTTTTTAAAATCTTGGGACAAATTTGGAGGAGTGGTGTAGTTGACTAAAACAAATATATGATGAAAAGTTGCTCGTCGAAGTTAAAACACAAAAAACAAGACACGAAGAAAAAAGTACTGTTTATTTACAGTATTACCACTAAGAACATATTTGCAGCAATGCTTAACCCTTTCCGGAACGGGCAAACTTTGTAAGCAAAATGAGAAATTATCGACTGACACGGGAATTTAAAACCATACAAATTAGTACCATACGTATTCTAATGAAATGGAAACATTTTCAGAAAATAGATAACGTGTCATTTTTTCTCATGAAGCAAAATTACGTTCAAAATAATATAAAACTTCTTTTTGCTTAAAAAAATTATTTTTAAATAAAGTATATTTTTAACCCCTTGAAGGGCACCGGTATATAATATATACCACTTAATTTTAATTCCCAAATGCCACATTGGCACCAGAATTTAAATATTAAGTTTTGCTTTAAAAAATTATTCTCGAAAAAAAGCTTTTACTTACTTTCATTTGATTTATTTATAAATACCGGTGTCATTCAATCATTTTGAAATTTTAGCAACATAAGTACTCTGCCCCTCAAGGGGTTAAATAAGTCTTAAATAAATCTTTTGAAACAGAAGTATTTGTAAAAGATAAATAACTTGTAATTTGCTTTTTTCTAAAAAAAATTTCTAATGTGATTTTTTTTTTTTTTGATTGACACTGGAATTTATAAACGACTTTTTTAGAAATTAAAAACTCCTTACTTTAAGCTTTCATTGTAAAAGCAACTCTTTATTTAAGTTTTATTGGTGCTGTTTGCAGGTTTGGAAGTAAAATTAGGTGTGCTCGGATGGGCATACTGTGCCGGAAAGGGTTAAATCTTTGGACACAGGCATCTTTAACCTTTTGAGGGGCAAAGCACTCCCATTCTTAAAATACTAAAATGATTGAATGGTACCAGTATTCAAAAAATAAATTTGTCCCAATGTGCACAAAAGCTTTTCTTCACGTACTTGATAAAATTCAAAATTTCATTTCAAATTTCTGGTGTCAATATGGTATTTTGCAATTAAAATTAAGTGGTGTATATTTTATACCACCGCTCTTCAAGGGGTTAACGCAAATTTTATTCGGTCGATATTACTTTTTTTTACACTTTCGGGTCTGGTGTACTATTAATAGTACTTGTCTTTTCACTGAATATTATTCTGCCTTAAAATTTACTTTCGTTTCTGTTTCCATATACAGTCGACTCTCGTTCGAACTCGTCGGGACCACAAGAAATGTTCGAATTATCCGAAGTTCGAATTATGGAAAACGTGTTTAATATGGTATACTATCACAAAAGAATTAATGTTATAGTGTTTTTTAAACTTATGTCGTCTGTTATCATTAGAATATGACTTAATATTAAATTAGAATGGATAAATTCATAAACTAATTAAAAGATTAGAAACAAGAACGATGGAAGAAAAATTTAAAGTGACACTGATGGACAGACGGGGCTCTAAGAAAGTGGATATCAAATGCATTGTATTACATGTACACTCGTTCGGAACAATTTTCGCAAAAATCAAAGAAAGAAAGTTATTCAAATGATCTGAAATCCGTGAGAAAGAAAAGAAAAATGAAAAATCAGAATTCTCGTTAGTTCGAATTAAACGAAGTCAAGAGAAAATGAGTTCGAATTAAAGAAAATTTTTAACGTTATTCTGCCTTGAAAATTTCGGGACTTCATGTTTAGTTCGAATTAAGTGAAGATTCAAATTATCCGATTTCGAATTAACGAGAATCGACTGTGGTAATGACAGCATATGACCATACATTTCTTATTATAAATTCATTTATGTTTTCGCATTTAGTAATTATAAAAATACTAATTGTTTACTTAATTTTCTTTGCATCATTGGCGATTCTTTTAGTTTAAACATACAGTTCACTCTTTAAACAATAAATATACGTTACTTTTCTGAGAAAATCAAATGTGAAAAATTACAAGAAATATTCGAAAATTACCTGTCTTTGAAATTTTGTTGTTGTTCGATATTTTCAAAAATTCTTCAAAAATTCTTCCTTAGTCAATTTGTATATGAAAAAGAATTCAATAGTACTCAAAACAGCTACATTCGTTAGGTTTCAGTTAATGATAAACTCGTTAAATTTCAGTAAATATATTTGGATAGCTAGTATTAACATTATTAACGTAAAAGTAATTTTTCTCTCAAAATCAAAAAATAATTCGGAACCGAAAGGGTTAACCCTTTGAGGCGCGGTGGTTTTATATATATATATACCACTTAAATTCAATTTCCAAACGTTACATTGGCACTGGAATTTAGTTAGAAAAAATTACGGTTTATTGAATGCGTGAAATACAACTTTTTCTTATTTACAAATAAAGTTGTTTTCAAATTCCGGTGTCAGTCATTAATTTCAATACTTAAGCAATGAATTTGGCCTGAGCCGCAAAGGGTTAAAAGAAATATTCTTACAAGAATGAAATTTCAAAAACGCTATGATTAAATAAGGATATTTTTTTTCCTTTATTACTGGTACCAGAAACAAATTTTACAAAGATAGATTATGCTACATCAGCGGCGACAACAAATGGGAAATGGATTAAATCCATTTAGGGGCAACCAATTGTGTTTGTGTAATTCTGAATTCCCACCGGAAATTCGGAAACATCTGATTTCAAAATAAGAAATAGCAGTTTCACGACTTTCTTCCATCAAAGTTAATAAAACAAAATTTAATAAATTTTTTCTAGTGCAAATCTTTATCAATCGTAGTTGGGATAAAATACATCCCGCCGCTCCTCAAGGGGTTAAAATAAATGCTTCAATTACGATCACCAACAATAATGCATGCTTGGTAGTATCGAAGAAGTGATTGGTGAACACTTCCAAATATGCCGGGCATTTTTGTGCATGTTTGCGGCCGCAATGGATAGCCTAGCAACGTGGTCCTAAATGGTGTCAACTTTCGGTCAAAGGTCAAAGGTATTCAGTCAAATCTGATGTTGAAGAAGCGAAGACCATAAAATAAATCCGATAATAAAGAGGTTATGGAATAAATCACATTTATTTGAATATTTTCAATTTCGTCGTCTGTAGCCTGCTAACGGTTAATTTAATATTCAAAATGACAAACAGCGCCAACAATACGGGCAATTTTTTAGATATTACAATTTTTTAGATATTTAGAATTCCCTAATTTAAGCTTTTATTCTAAAAACAAAATTTTGGTAAAATATTATTGGTGCTAATTGCAAGTTTAGAATTAAAATTAGGTATTCCAGACCGGGCACAGTGCCAAATTTTGGTAAAATATTATTGGTACTAATTGCAAGTTTAGAATTAAAATTAGGAATCCCAGACCGGGCACAGTTTGCCGGAAAGGGTTAAGGGGCCATCCATGAATGATGTCACGCGTTTTTCCCATATTTTTGACTCCCATCCCCACCCCTTTTGTCACAAAGTGTCACACTTTACTTTACCCCCCCCCCCCCCTCCCCTCGCTCTTGTCACAAGTCCCGCTATTTTACGCAAACATATACTTGCAGTTCAGTAACAAAGCACTACGCTTTAAATTACATTTCAGATTTTATTTTAAAACTTTAAATGTGTGTTTTCATTACAGTCATGAGCTGAACAATAAAAATGATTCATATTTTATATGAAATAAGACCCCTTCTCCCGAAAAAAAAAAGTAATATAGAATAGTAATAAAATATTAATATGAAAAAGCAACTGAAAACAGTAGTATTTTGGAATTTGAAATCGAATTTAACATATTTGGCTTTAAATCTTATCTTTATAAACACAAAATATTTTATTTTAATATAGCTTCATGTTTCATAATTTAATCTACTGAATTTTAATGCTTTTATTACTTACCCATCATACGTAGTATAGGGTAAGTCTTGCAATCGTTTTGAAAATCGAAAATTTTTTTTGACGGATTTACACGTTTCAGATACTGGAGATTCCGAAAAAAATATTTTTAGAAAAAAAAAAAAATTGCCGTCCGTCCGTCTGTGTGTCTGTATATCTGTCTGTCTGTCTGTAACCGCTCTATCTCCCGAACTAATTGAGATAGATACTTGAACTTTTGTATGTACTTAGTATGTAAAAATGGGACGAAGCCCATTTAATATCAGTAACCTCGATTATCCGAAACTATTTTTTTCGGACTCTCGAAAAATTCATTCTGATGAAAGGTGCATAAAAATTTTCGATTTTTTTTATTTTAAGGAGTGGACATAAAAGACAGTAAATTAACACAAATTTTGTATAAAGAACGAAGTCGATCGGATTATTAGTTGCCGAGATATCTGTATTCCTGTTTTCCACATTCTTCGATTTTTCATGACCCTGTATTTCATTCAAATTTCAATACAAAGATAATTTTTAATTGGAAATGAGACGCTTAATTCGACGCAGTAAATTTTTAGTTAATATGATTATTATTTCTGGAGTTATAAGGATGTTTCTTTTACGCAATCTGGTACTTACCTGAGTATTTTGGCGTTTTGTATAATTTGTCGAAATGGGTCATCACCAATTCATTATAGAGCATATATATAGAGCTATGTATATTAAAAGTATTAAAATGCATGTTTAAGTTTTGTTTTGGAATTGCAATGCATTTTATAAATAGTTTACACATGTTTTATTTTCATATTTTATATTATGCATATCTATGATGTGTAAGTGTTACGGTGGCCCCCAACGACTAGTTTTTACCTAAATGTATGATATCACATTTTTTTTTATCCCCTCCCACTCTTCAAGCGTGACATCATTTATGGATGGCCCGTAAGTAAAAAGTTCTAGCTAGATGATTAAGAAAACAGCCTTGTCTTTGAAATATATAGGTAAAAATTAAATAAAAATGACGTAATTTTCAGAAATATTTTTATTTGGGCATATCAAGAAATCTTAAATAAATGTCAGAAGTTCAATCCATTTAGATGCAGGAATAAAGGCCAATGAATATCATGTCATCACTTACACAGTTAAACAATATACAGTCGACTCTCGTTAATTCGAAATCGGATAATTCGAATCTTCGCTTAATTCGAACTAAATATGAAGTCCCGAAATTTTCAGTGGCAGAATAACGCTAAAAATTTTCATTAATTCGAACTCATTTACTCTTGACTTCGTTTAATTCGAACTAACGCGAATTCGGATTTTTCATTTTTCTCTTCTTTCTCACGGATTTCAGATCATTTCAAGAACTTTCTTTCTTTGACTTTTTGAGAAAATTGTTCCAAAAAATTATACTCATAATCTAATGCATTGGATATCCACTTTTTTAGTGCCTCTTCTGTCCATCAGTGTAGCTTTAAATTTTCCTTCCATTGTGCTTGTTTCTAATCGTTTAATTAGTTATTTATTTATACATTCTAATTTAATATTAAATCATATTCTAATGATAACAGACGAAATAAATTTAAAAAAAACACTTTAACGTTGATCCTTTTGTAATGGTAACATATTAAGCATGTTTTTATTTCATATTTTCCATAATTCGAACTCTGTATAATTCGAACATTTCTTGTGGTCCCGACGAGTTCGAATTAACGAGAGCCGACTGTATATCTATATTATAAAGGTCAAACGTATCTGTGCGTAACATATACGTAATTTTGCGAATGGCAATACTTTCCTTTGCAATTTCGATTTTACAATTTGTTACAACAAATTTTACACTTCTAAACATCGCACATTTTTAATTTTTACACCGTCGTATAGAGAAAAAAATGTACTTTTAAACGCAATTTGTTTGAAAACTGTATCTCAATTTATTTTTGAGATATTAATTTTTTTATAGTTTTTAGTACCAGTTTTTTAATTGGGGCAACAGAATCACTTTATTTTCTCTTAAAATTATGAAAAAAAGGAAGAAAGAAATTAAAATACCCAACACTTTTCGATACTTCAAATTTTATACTTCTAAACATCGTACATTTTTAATTTTTACACCGTCGTATAGAGAGAAAAATGTACTTTTGAATGCAATTTGTTTCAAGTCTGTATCTCAATTTAATTTTAAGTTATTAATTTTGATTTATTATTTTTTAGTACTAATTTTGTAATTGTGGCAACAGAATCACTTCATTTTCTCTTAAATTTGAAAAAAAAATGAACCTAATATTGTTTAATCTAACTAAAAAATTGGTTGCCTGTAAAGTCGGTATACGGGCGAAAGTTTTACGTGACAACGACTTTGAGTTGTAAAATAATTTTAATGTGAATATTCATTCGTATAGTAGGAAGAAGGATGAAATAATAGTAACAATTTAAAACATTTATTTATACAAAGAATTATATTTAAAACATTAATTTATACAAAGAATCTCGCACTGAATTTCATATTAACAAAATTTTATTTTTACCTTTACACATACATACGTATTTATATACAAATATACATACAATAACTTGCAATACACTGTGTTTGTTAAACACATTTTACTTCATGTTTATTGATGTCAAATGTTGAATTTTGTAAACAGCATATTAAAGAATTTTTCAATGAGCAGAATATAACTAAAGTAAAATGGCTTTCACTAATCACATATCATTAGTTTTCCATAATATACCACCGAATTACGAAATAAACTACACTTATTTTCTTTGTACTTTATACTAATAACTAATACATAACGTATTTCGTCTTAGTTTGATACTATCTAAAATTCCTATTAAGCACCGCCCCTTCCTTGCAGCGAATTCACATTCACGTTCAGAAAATGGTCCCACAAGTTACCGGAAAAAGTTAAGAGAAAAGTGAGCACGTATCGTGAGCGGAGCGTAACGTAACGTAACGCAGTTTCTTGAAGTGTCTCCCGGCAAACCAATTTACAAGACGTTGTCACGTCAAAAGGAAATTAAAATGCTTATACAATTTCAAAAATATCATCTATTATAAAATGCGATGAATTTCGGTTTTATTTCGTTTAATAACTTGGATAATTGAGTTTTATAGTATTTTGTTAATTTTAGCTTAAAATAATATTTGAGAGTCAGACTGACCAATATAAGATGCATTTTTTACTGTTACTAATTCTGTAGATTTATTATAAATCAATGAAACAGTTCTTTCTTAAAGATTGTCTTTCGTCGAATTTCGAAGGATTCCACCTCGTATATACACTGACGGAAAAAAAATCCCAACACCTAGAAAAACTTATTGTAGAGTAATGAAATTTGGACAGTGCATTTGTCTAGTTAACATGTTTAATTGATTAGATTTTCGAGATCACAGGTTAATTTAAGGTCAATAAAATGCGTCTCAAATGTGAAATGCCGTTACATTAACAGTCGCTATAGCCTCCAGAATTTCGAATGCAAGTCTGCACACGTGCATGCATTGTGTCATGGACGTGTCGAATGTCACTTTGCGGTATGGAGTTCCATGCTTGTTGTACAAGCTGTGTCAATACGTGATGTTCAATTCTGGCTGGGGATGACACTGGAGATCTCATCCAATGATATCCCATATGTGCTCAATGGGAAACAGATCTGGTGGTCTCGCTGGCCAAGGTAACATGTCGGCACTCTGTAGTGCGTGTTGCGTTACAACAGCGGCATGAGGGCGAGCGTTATCCTGCTAAAAACTCCCCTTGAATGCTTTTCTTGAATGGCAGCACTACAGGCTAAATTACGAGACTGACGTACACATTTGCAGTCAGTGTGCTTCGGAGAACCCCGAGAGTGCTTCTGCTGTCATAGGAAATTGCTCCCTAGACCATGACCCTAGATTGTAGGTCCAGTGTGTTTAGGCCGCAGACAGTTTGGTTGCAGACGTTCCCCTGGCCTGCTTCTGACCAGAACATGGCCATTATTGGTACCAAGGCAGAACCTGCTTTCATCAGAAAACATAACAAATCGCTACTCCATCCTCCATTGAACTCTGGCTTGACACCATTGACGTTGCAAACGGCAATGACTTAGAGTCAGTGGAATGCATGCCTTGCATCGAGCTGTCCTTGAAGTAACCGATTTCTAACAGTTCGTTGTGTCACTGTGGTACCAACTGCAGCTCGAATTTCTGTCGCAGACGCAGTACGATGCGCCACAGCCGTACGCCGAATACGACGGTTTTCCCTCTCAGTAGTGCCACGTGTTCACCCGGGACTTGATCTTCTTGTGGCAGTACCATCCCTTGACCACTGCTTCCAACAATCATGCACAGTGGATACATTTCGTCCAAGTCTTTCTGCAAAATCGCGGAAAGAAAATCCACTTTCTCGTAGCCCTACTTTACGACCTCTTTCCAACTCGGGAGCTGATGATAATAGCTTCTTCGTCTTCTTAAAGGCATTCATGATCAACCTAAACTCAATTCGTCAAATTTTGAAGATAAATATTGTTCACAAACTTTACAGCACTCATTTAAAGCAAACCTGATTTTAAAGCTACTAGCGCCACACTTATGTGCGAAGCATGAAATTTAAATCAATGTCATCTTTCAGATGTATAAACACGCCTACAAAATTTCGTTTAGCTAACACAAGTCTTTATTGGTGTTGGGATTTTTTTTTTCCGCCAGTGTATAAATATATTAAACAACGGAGAAAATTTAACTGTTTTTTGAATGGCGTCTTTTTTTTAAATGGAAACATTTCGCTTTAGGTATTACTTTTTATCATAGATTATTATCGATTATCTTATTTACATAGATTACTTAACCCATTAACGCCCAGCGTCCTCGTTTGAGGACGGTTACAAAAACAGCAAGAAAACGATTTTCTCACCAGTAAAGAGGAAGATAAATATATACCTTCTTTCACAAGACAGAATCCTCGATAAATTTAGATAAAAGTTAATTTGATTTTAAAAGTGGTGGGAAATACAAAATTTAAATTTTAGCGAAGAAAATAATTCGGGCGTTAACCCATTAACGCCCAGCGTCCTCGTTTGAGGACGGTTACAGAAACAGCAAGAAAGCGGCTTTCCTACCAGTAAAGAGGAAGTTAAATATATACCTTCTTTCACGAGACAGAATCCTTGATAAATTTAGATAAAAGTTAATTTGATTTTAAAAGTGGTGGGAAATACAAAATTTAAATTTTAGCAAAGAAAATAATTTTGGCGTTAATGGGTTAATGGGGTAATGATGTTTCTCAGTAACTGATTTGTATTTTCCTGATTAATACATAACAAGTTAGAAGCCGGTGAATTTCGCCGAAAGAAAATATTTAAGAAGAAACTGTTTCATAGAATTGTAATAAGCCTACAAAATTAGTTGCTATAAAAAAGCATTTTAAATTGGCAAGTCTAACTCTTAAACAAATGATATTTAACCTGAAGTTAACGAAATACTATTTCCAAAAAACTCAGCCTTAGAAATTATTAAATTTGAACTTTAATCGTAATGTAAGCAGTTAAATATAGTAAAAACCTCTTATATGACAAAGTTATCCATATGCTTGGTATTCCAAAATGAAAAAGTGCAAAATTTATTCCACTTTGACTCAATCATAGAATTTTTGCTTGCGAAATTTAAACTCGATATCATTTTCAACATCTCAAAATTTATAAATGCACGTTTCATATCTGTATTCACTTTTTTTATGGTATTCTAATTTGATCATTTTAAAATCATTAAATCATTTAAAATCATTAAAACTCTCCGGATTTTTCCCCTTTTCTTTTAATAAAAATGATGTACTTCTGTTGCTTCGTTTATTTAAATGGTGTTAAAAACTAAATAATAATAATAATAATAATAATAATAATAATATCTGAAAAAGAAATTAAGATACAGTTTTCTGACAAATTGCATTTAAAAGAACATTTTTTTTCCTATACGATAGTATAAAAATTGAAAATGTGGAATGTTCAGAAGTTTAAAAATTTGCAGTAGCAAATATTGGAAAACTGAAATTTCATTTCAAATTTGAAAGTGTTGCCATTCGCAAAATGACGTATGCGTTACGCACAGATACGTTTGGCCTTTATAATATAGATTGCACGCAAACATTTTATTGAGGTAAATTTTATGAAAACCATTAACTTTTTTTCTTTTAAATACGATGACACATTCATAGATAAATTCACGCTTCTGATTGGTAAAAAAGAAGTAATTGGGGAAGCAAAATGAATTCATATTATAGAAAGAAAACCTTAACCTGATTGCCACCATTTTGAAGATAGATAAAAAAAAAAAAGCTTTTAAAATAAAAAATAAAAAGCAAAACTTAAAATAAATTAAAAAGTGACTTTAAAAAGCGCAAATGCGAATGAACAGCTTTCATTTAAAAAATAAGTATCAAAATCGAACTCTATAAAGCTCAGGATTGATTACTGAAAAAAAAAAAAAGCTTGGTCTTTTAAATATATAAATTTTTAGAGTTGTTTCCGAGCATTTTACGGATAAAAAGAAGGAAAACATAAAAGAAAAGAACTTTTTATAAGTTTTTTTAAAGAGATTCTTTTGGATATTTCTCAGAAAATAACTGAATCATATGTAAGTAATAATCTCCAATAAGTTTTGAAGGGCAATTAATCTTCATTTATTTCCATTGAATAATAAATTTCATATATTAAGTTTGTCGATAATTATTGCCTTAGGGGGAAATAAATTTTCTAGGTTATTTCTTGCAAATGCCGAATAAAATAATGTAATCTGAATTATCGCTGAGAAAAGAAAAAGAAAAAAGATAACAAAAAAAGGGAAGGAAAGAAAGGGAAGAAAAAAGAAAAAAATAGAAATGACATATTAAATGATTTGATACCAGTTTACGATTGAATGTTTCAGAGTTGTATCGTAAATTCTGGCGTTTTTGATGCGGGTAAAATTAACGACTTTCCAGCAAAAAATTTACTTATTATAAAGCATTTCCTTTAAATTGATACTTATTTGAATTATTTTTAAAGTAAAGTTTCTGGTTTAAAATACCCTTAATATAGCCTTAGCTAATACGCTGAAGATTGCGGTGCTTAATGATTATTTTGTTTTAGCTACAATCATCCAGTATAACTTTGAGCCATGCGGTGTAACTTTGCACTATGTCTAAATTGTCAATATGTTTGAATTCAAATTCAATCAGCGCCGGAAAGTGTTAAAAAAAAGTAGTCTGTCTGACAACACTGATGCTGGGCATGTAATTTTTTTTTTTTATCCCTGCAATATCGTATACAACAATTCGATAAGAGTTTTCATTAACTGCAACAGGACAAACAATTTTTTGTTTACATTACATACATTTATTTAAACGTAATGACTTTCATATTGTAAAGATATGAATAATATAAAATGAATAACTTAAAGCATATTTAAAAGAATGAGATGCCTATTGTGGAAATTAAATTTATTTTAAAAATATTTCCTACATTACAACATTTAAACTCTCATTTTTCAAAATTTATTGGGAAAAAGTAAATAAATTACACATCAACCCCTTAACGCGCAGTGTTGCCAGGTCGGCAACACCTAAATTTCCTTCTGTTTAGAGACACAAAAACTCCGTGAATATTTCAAAAACTACTCTAATGGTTACTTTAAATCTTTCTTATGAGTTTTAGATGGCAGCACCACAGAGATCAAACTCTACTGTTTTTAAATAATAGGTAAAATGTTTTACTGTAATACGCGCTTCACAGTAATGCTCTTCGCACTGCGCTTATCAATGCTTTACTTAAGGGAGATTACCACTTCGGCAACAGCTGTATAATTAAAATGGTTAGTGCAATCTTAACAAAACAATACCTGTGTACTCCTCTAGGCCTAAATAGATTGCCTAATTTTCTTTTCTTTAAATTCCAACTTTAAAGAGTAGTGCGCCGGAAAGGGTTAACTGATTCTTTTTTCTACGTACAAACGTATGAACACCACTTCTCAAAAGATAAAATATTCATAATATTTAGCCGAAGCATTTCAGCCATTAAATAGTTTGGAATAGTATTTAAAAAATTTAGTGGTATCAAAACGCTTTTAAGTGATCGATCAAACAAACTCTTCTTGCCCGTATGACGTACGGGCAAATCAGTTAATTTCTCAATGGAAATCTAATGATAGAAAATATTAAAAATCATTCCGATTTCTTTGAATTTTCCAATAGGAATAAAAGGAAAACACATAAAATAATAAAATAAAAGGGAAATCTTGCGTATGTCATTTCTATTTGCCTAGGAAAAAGTATATCTTCACAATAATTTAATCTATTATATGCGGCAAAAAAATGGGATGTGACTTATTGCACGGAAAAAAAGTATAAACTTGGGGACCAGCGACACGCATACGTGCCGGAAAAAGGCTTAAGAATCCTTCTTTATTCCCACCGGTAAAATTATGCTGTAAAATTTTCCTTACTCAATCAGAGCATTTTCTCGATTTAAGAAGGAACAAATTCCTTTTTTTAAAAACCGGTATCAAAACATTAAAAATTTTGTAAAAGGATTCCGTCGCGAAGAAGTTAATCACAAATTAGTAACAAGTTTAATAAAAGTTAAAGCTATACCTATTTGTGGGAAATTAATTTCTTTTAAAATAATAAGGTACATTGCAATATTTAAAATATCTTTTTTTCAAATTTTACCTTTTAAAGTAATTAATTTACACTTTAATTAAATACTAGTGATTGAAAATGCCAAACATCATTTCGATTTCTTCGAATATTTCTCTTTAGGATTAAAGGAAACAATATCTGAAGCAGTAAAAGGAAAAAAAAGAAAATCTTGAGCTTGTCAATAATATCTGTCTAGGGAAAAATAAATCTTCAATGACATTTAATATATTAAATGCTGTTGAAAAAAATAAGGGAATTCGTAATACAGCGTGGAAAAAAATAACCGAAAGACAGACAGTATATAATTTATTTACCATTACCGTGTTTTTGTTACTGATTAAAACATAGATACCAACGTTTACCTTTTCTATTAATAATATTATATCTGAAACAGAAAAAAAATCTATTGTTGTATTACATTAATATAATATTAATATTAATATGTATACTAATAGGTATATGAATACTACTGTACATCTGGTGGAAAATTCATTTCTATTAAAATATTAGGTTTATTACAAAATTTAAAAATGTACTTTTTCATTTTTATTGAAAGAAAAATAACTAAATTACACTTTAATAAAATATTAGTGATTGAAAATATCAAAAATCATTTCGATCTCTTTGAATAATTCCCTTAAGAATTAAACGGAACAATATCTATAGGAGTAAAAGGGAAACGAAAAATCTTGACCTTGTCAGTAATATCTATCTAGGAAAAAATAAACCTTTAATGTCATTTAATCTATTAAATGATGCTGAAAACAAATATGGAATTCGAAATGCAGCGTGGGAAAAAAATTGAAAAACAGAAAATAGGTATTTTTTCAACACCACTGTTTTTTTTTTGTTTTTTTTTGTTTTTTTTTTGTTAATGATTAACACAGGCGGATCGAAACAGCAATAGCTCCCTATGGAGATTTACTGCTCATGCTCATTTAGTGCTAAAGTGGTAATCAGGATGGGCAGTACAGCTTTAAAAAGAATTGCCAAATACACAGGTGAATCCAGTGTCGATTTATATAACATTTTTAGCTCCGGATTTTTCCATTTATATAATATTTTTAGCTCCGGATTAATTCAAAATCGGGTTAGCACATGCGCGGTGATAGTGTTCGTAGGGAGCTATTGCTGTTTGGATCCCCTAGTATGATTAACCCATTGGGGACGAGCAACACGTACACATTCCACAAAAAGGCTTAAGGATCCTTGTTTATTCCCACCAGTAAAATTATACTGCAAAATTTACTTTTTTTAATCATAGTATTTTCTCGATTTAATACGAAAAAAAAAAATTCTGTTTTTAAAAACCGGTGACAAAACATTTAAAATTTCGTAAAAGGTAACCGTCGCAGAGGGGTTAAAACATATGTGCTAAAGTTTACCTTTTCTTTTAATAATACTATATCTGCTCAGAAAATTTTTATTATTGTATTACATTAATATATTGCTAATACTAATATGCATACTAATAGATATATGAATACTATATGTTCCATATATATTATACTACAATATTCTATACAATGTATGTTTTCAATATTATTATGAATAATATCACACACAGAGTACAGACAGAGCCTCAACTCGGCTTGAAAAAACGCTCTCAGTGGATGACTTAAAAACTAAACCATCGCGTTGGCGATTTTTATCCTCGTGATTTCTGTTTAACTGTAACCCTATTCTGGCTTGGCACTTCTTGATGAATGCTGATTTGATTATCTTTGCACATGTGCTTATGCTATTTGATCTTAGATTTCAGCGCTTATATTGATTCGTAATTATTACTGTTATTGTTCTTGAATTTTCAAGTTTAAATTATTAGGTCGTTATGTTAAGAAGAGACACATGCATTGTTTGCAAGACGAATACGTCAAAGTTATTTCATACTAAAATAGTTCTTTCATAAATTTCAAAACAAGAAGCAGCAAGCCGTCGCTGTATTTTTTTTCTTTTTTCTTATATCATTTGTCGCCAAGGAGGCGATGTTTCGCCGAATTAGCAACCTCTTATGTTATGATCGTAGTTTCAGAGTGGTCCGCTCGTGTCACTACTGTCTATGCGTAATCCCATGTTAAACAAGTTGCCATTACAGTGTATGAAAGTTGATTCTCTGTTCCGTACTCTGTGATATCACACTAAGCTCTATATCCCTTAAAGGGCAAAAAATAATGCGGCTGTGATATTACATTCTCACCGGAAAAATCGAAAAAGTTGATTTTAAAACAAGAAAAGCAATTTTTCGATATTTTGCTGCCAAAGGTAAAAATATAAAAATCTCGTTTAATTTAAATGTAATAAAATATATCCCACCGCCCCTCAAGGGATTAAACTATAACACTAATAATATTAATTATATTATATTCTGCATCTCGGGGAAATTTAATTTTATTGATATCACTATTTATGAAGAAAATATAGGAAAACTCGATTTAATATCATTAGTACTACTAATCACACGCTGGAAATTATGTGTCGATTTTTACAAGTGTCGTACATCTGTATTGTGATGTGTTTTACAAATTTTCGCAGCAGGTATTGCTCTTTTATGCAATAATGCATGAGTATAAATATTTATTAAAATTATGTACATTAAATTTAGTTATACGGAAATAAGATGACTCCATCTTAAAACGGACGCAATAACCACGAAAATCTAGAAACATCACCTATCACAGGTTAAAGTTGAATTAATTACAGGTTGCCACAAGCGAATTTATGTTCTATTCGCACTACTATTTTAAGAAAATAATTTTTTTAGTAGAATTCTCTTGCAGATGATGTCAAAGATCATGTGACAGATTTTGTTAAAAAGATGGTGTGATAAAGAATTAAAAATTATTCGCCTGTGGCATCCCTGTAATTCCATATGATAGAATGTAATAGAATAATGACTATAGCAACCTACATCCTTAGTTATCATGGATAACTTTGAATTCATTCGCATGATAGGATTTAATAGAATGAAGAGATCTTTTATCAATATCTTTTTAAGTTTTGAATCGATTTTCATAAAGTTTACAATGACTGGACAAAATTCTGCAGCTATTATATAGATTAAATTTCATAGTATTTGTTTGGGTAGTTATTATATTGTTATATGCGGACAAACGATCAGATGATGACTATAGGAGATATGTATTTATATAATTACGAACGCCTAGTATATAAATAATTATTTTATTAGTGTATGTTATTAGTGTAATATTAAACAATTTTTCACGCAAAATATACAGTTCTTTGGATCATATATATATTTTTAAACAATCAAACCATCTAATAAGGAATATTTTTCTCATTATTCTTTTTATGTGGAGGTTCGGGGAAACACAATTCAATGTTTATCTACCCGCCTTCTTTGAAATTATTCCAAATACTTAACATATAAATAGTTAACTCGATCCACATAACAAAAAACAAAAGCTAAGATGATGTGAAATATCAAACATAGAACTTAAAACTTCTGCAAATAGATTTGAATTTCGTTATTCTCAAATAATGATGTAGCTTCTAAGCTGTTGGATTGCATTCAAACTAATTTATATTCAAGGCATGGTTTTAACATTAAAGGATTCTTCTATAACGATTTTAAATCTAAACAAGCAATAAAAACGTGACTTCTAATAGAGATTTTTAAAAATTTAAGGTTATCGTAAACGAAGTATACATACATGCACACACATATGTATATGAGGACATGAATGTCAAATCTCGCATTATTTATTAACCATTTAACCTTCCTACCCTGAATGGGTCTAATCGACCCATGACTATAATTTATTTTATACGATACGAACCAAAACTTTTTTCATGAAGAAAGTTAGTTAACAAATTCAGAGAAATAAGTCAATTAAATATATTAAAATATTTTAAATAACAATTCCGGTGTGAAATGTTTTTATCAAGAATGAGTAAAATTTGAACAGGGTAGGAAGATTAAGTGATCAATATTTTTGGGAAAAACTTTCAAATAAGGTCTATTTTTTTCATGTCTTTTACAGAATTTTTAATCTTTTATCACCGGTTTTTCACGATAGAAGTTTTTGCTTAATTGTATCAGAAAAATGCTCCGATTAAAATAATGCAAAATTTACAATAAAAATTTACTGGTGAGAATAATAAATTATGATTGGAATAGGGATGGATGCCCGTGCGTGATACGGGCAAATCATGATTTTCAAAAACACATTTCCCGTTTGACGTAGTGGTAAATTAGAGAAGCGGTTAATCCCTTTAGGACAAGCGTCTTTCACAGAATTTTAAGTCTTTTATCACCAGTTTTTTAAAGCAGAAATTTTTGCTTAATTAAATCGCGGAAAAGCTCAGATTAACCCATTAGTGCCTAGCGTCCTTTTTTAGGGACGCTTCAAAAGGTGCTTTCAGCACTGTTTTTGACACCGGTAAAAAAAAAGAAAAAAAAAAAAAAAAAAAGCAATAATTATTTTATTTAAAAGATGCATTTTCGTGATTAATGAACTAAACTTAAATCTTCTAAAAATAGTGGTGCCAACCAAATAAAATTTACGCAAAAGATGCTGGGCACGAATGGGTTTAACAGGGCAAAGTTTACAATAAAATTTTACTAGTGATAATGATCAAAGATTCACAGCATCTTATGCGGCACGTATAGCGGTCGCTAGTCCCCAAGGGGTTTAAATGTAAAAAAAAATCGAAACACCATCGAAACTATTCTATTGGTTAACCTTCATTAAAAAAACCCCACTACAATTTGCAAAAAACAAACAAAGGAACAAAAACAAAGAAAAACAAAAACAACTAGTTTTTGCGTGTTTTTCTCGCATTATAAAATCATGGTTTACAATGAAATACTAGTTATCAATGGACGCAGTCAAAGGTTTTTCGCAATTTCCCAAAATTTTGTTTTCGAATAAGGTGAGGTTCGAAACTCATATCCACACATATTATGCATATAAATTTAAGGAAATCAGATCATTTCTAAAACTCTGTTGGGCATTTAATTCTGTATAGACCACTGACCCATTTATGAGTCACTTATAAAACTATTACTAAGAATAAAAAGAGCTAGATACAATAGCGTAACCGAGTGAGTGCCCAAAACCAGCAATGTTGCAAGGTTTTCTTCTTGATTCATAGCAGAAATTTTTCTGGTTAGATAAGGAGAACAGAGCTTTAAAAAATTACCAGTATTCCGAGAGCTTGGACACTGATCTAAGTGCTCTGAACGCGATACGCCATTGAAATATTGTTTGATGCCTGATATACAAATCTAAAAAAAAAAAAAAAAAAAAAAAAAAAAAAAAAAGCTACAAATAAAACCGTTTTAATTAAATAGTTTCAAATAAAACTTCTGGTGTGTTTTTTTTAATAAGATTTGAATAAAATTTTTGGTGTTTTCAGTGTTTAAAAAAAAAAAAAAATACAAGATATCAACACAGTGTTGCTAATGTGCTACTTTTCTTTAATTCTTATTATCTCACACTGGATCATTTTTTTAAATGGTAGATTTCGCCTTATAATCATACATTAATTAATGCGAAAACAAGTTAAATTTACCATTTCAGAAAAGTAATGATAATCAAGAAATCTGAATTTTAAAAAATGTAGCCCACTGGGCAATACTATATAAAAATTGCTGCTGAGCTCCCACTAATTCCCTGTTATATGTCGATTAGTTTTGCACAGATTAATAACGTTTCGAGCCAGGAAGCGCATCTGAGGAATTTTTCTTAATTTCAAGACTCTACAAGGAATTTATTTAATTTCGTTTCTTAAAAAATATTAATAAATAAATGAAAATTCTAGTTCACCAAGCCTTGGCCAAATAAACAAAAGGATCAATATAGCTTTGGAGCCGTGCAAGATATCGTTATCACAGAATAATTTTTTTTTCTATAATTTTTTCGAAGTTCTTTTATTCAAAATAACATACAAAACTGGTTCCTTTTTATTTTCGCATACTTTTATGATTTAAATGAAGAGAAGACCATAAAATATTACTTTTGCATATGAAAAAACACTATATCAAATAAAACTTAAAAGACGTAGTTAATATTAAAAATTATTTTATAATAGCTTTTTGTTACATAAAGCATTCAACTGTAACAAAGTCCTATTGCACTTGCCCCGAACGGAGGAGGGGTGGGAAGAAGATAGAAGTCCTTATCGACAAAACAAGTGGAAAATATTTCTTCTCTTTTTCTTTAATTTATTAGTAAACATAAGCTTTATTTCAAATACATTTCCCAAATTGGTTTCTCGAACCGTAATTATAGATATAGAAATATCGAGAAAAATATCAATGTTAAACGTTGGGGCATTCCATATTTTAGAATTAAATAATTTTATAATGATTTAGTGATTTTAAAAATAACTCCGTATTTTAATAAAAATATATATCAAGCTAAAAAAAAGATATGATATTTTGTTCCAAAGACCATTTTACGAATAAAAAAAGAAAATTTTGGCAGGATCAAAAATGATATCGATATCAAATGACAAACCCCCCTCCAGCTAGAGATATCCTACGATATTATATGCCAGATCCTTCTCCTCCAACCTAAAATAATTACGTTATATTTGCACACTACCTTTGTATCTATGAATGATAAACGTTTACTTAAAGATATTTATTAATATAAAGTACATTGTAATATTCTATAAAAAATAAGCACGTTTGAAAAGAGAAAAAAGTGTTAAATACCAAAAAACTCGAATTGTAAGTAGCCTTTTTGGTTTCAAAGCTATTCTTGAAAAAAAAAAAAAAAACTTTTTTATTTTATTTATACTTTTAAAGATACATTTTTGTAGCTCAGAGCTTTTCAAGAAGAGATACAAAAGTTTTCATTTATTTATTTTTTTTTTAACAACGAGGAAAATTAAAAAGAAATGAGAAAGCGAAAAAAAAAAAAAAAAAAAAAAACTAAAGAAATCAAAGAAATACATTTTTTTTCTTCACGAAATAAATTTTATAATTTTGATTTTATTTATTGATTTTCTAATATTACAAAAAAAGGCAACCTTTATATATCTATAAGAATTTATTTCATGATAGCATAAAAAAAAAGACACTTCTAAAGGAAAATAATTAAAATAAATGAAGCGAATATCAAGTTTTATTATTATTATAGAAAAAAATAATTGCTGACGTTTACATTTGAGGTTAATTACTTGAGCATTATGGTAATTAATTCTGGGGTATTTTTACTGGAGATAAGAATGTGTATGAGTAAAAAAAAAAAAAAAAAAAAAATGAAATAATTCATGTGTTAAATCAATTTTGAACATCCAATATTTTAACGATAAAATACTTAAAATTTTTGGTTATTGGTTAAAGATGTCGTAAAAGACAAAGTATTTAAACGTAAATAGATAAATGCTAATTTACATGAAATTTTCTGACTATATAACTGTCATTTTACCGATTTTTAAGGTAAAATATCGTATACTGAATGCCTGTTTACTGAACCCCAGTTTGTGTGTTTTCGCGAGCAGTTACACACAACAGAGTGATATGAGGCAACCCTTGTCCTTTTGATTATTGCTAAGGACATGTATGTCGAATGGACTATCCTGTATTATATTGATACCATTTTTTGAAAAATAATATCTGTCGCTCATGTAGAACAGGATCTTACTTAAAGATACCTACCAAAAGAAGTTTTTTTTTAAACCCTTTCCCGCTCCAACAAATTCTGTTAGTAAAAGGAGAAATTATCGACTGACACCGGAATTTACAAGCGACTTTTTAAGAAATCAAGAACTCTTTAATTTAAGCTTATATTGTAAAAGCAAGATTTTATTAAAATATTATTGGTGCCAACAGCAAGTTTGGAATTATAATTAGGTGTGTTCAGACAGGACACACTGCGCTGGAAAGTGTTAAATGATTGAATGCATAAATCATAGAACTGTGGAAATAAGAAAACTTGTTTTAACTCAGAAAGCACCATTATTTAACCGCTTCCCTGTTTTACCCGTACGACGTACGGGTAAAAAGGTTTTGTTTGATTTATAACTTAAAATTTTTTAACACCACTAATGTTTTTAAATACAATTTCATACTATTTAATTTCAGAAATGTTTAGACTACATATTAGGAATATTTTAGTTTAAAAAAAAGAAGTGTTAATCCTTATTTTCAATTTATTATACATAAAAAAAGGATTAGTTAAGTGGTTAAGCCCACAGGAAGGACGCGGGGCGTTTCGACATCCCAAAATCGTGCAGTGTATCAATGGTTTTTACATTGACACCAATAAATATAAATAATAATCATCATCTTATTTAACTTGTTACAAATTCTGCTATAAAATAAGTTGAAGATTGTTTTTTAAAAAGTAGTGGTATGACAACTGTAAAAAAAACCATACTCACTCTGGAGACACTTGCCAACTTCCGGACTCCTAAAAACGAATAAATATACTTCCAACCAGAAAATTTGTTTAACTAAACGTGTGTTACGTTAAACATGGCTGACAATTGATAACTACTTAAATTCATTCATAAAATAAATTTCTTGTCTGAAGTATAATTTTTTCATTTAAAAAGTTCCGGAAGTTCAGATGTATTTCTTTGGCATTGTATCAGGTCCAGCACCCGTCCTCGTGGGTTAAATGCCTAGTTTCTACCTTACAAAATATGACTTTAGGTCATATTGTACATATTGTTTTTAGAATGTAATGTATTTTACATTAAATCCGTACACGGTAAGATATTTAATGATCCATAAACTGTAAAAGGCTGATTAGGAAAATAATTTACTTAAATTTTTCAAATCTTGCATTGTTTCAAAACTAAATTTTAGAAAAAAAAAATAAATAAAGAAAGAAAAGATAGCGGTAAATTGTTAAATTTCTGAAAATTGTGTCTTTACCTGCCTTGATATACTTAAATAGGTACTTTTCTGCAAAATTCAACTAAAATTTTAAAATTCCTTGATAAATTAAAAAAAATGTAAGCAATTGGCAAGGTTTTATTTATTTTTGCGGTTTTTACCCTTAAAAACCTACATTCCTGATTAAGTGATTTTTTATTCGCATATCGCGCCTATTCACACCAGAAATTTTAAAAGGAAATTATTGATTTATTTAATAACAGACATTTTGTTATTAAAATGAGTGAAATTAATCATTTAGATATTTTTGGTATGAATTCCGATTATCTGAATTTCGCGTTATCTGGAACGCATTTTACCCTGGGCATTAAACCTTTTCAGGGACAAGCAATTGCGTTTGTGTAGTTCTGAACACCCACTGGAAATTGGAAAAAATACTATAATAAAAAAAAGAAAAGCAATTTCATGACCTTTTATTTACCACCAAAGTTAGAAAAATAAAATTTAATAAATTTTTTCTGGTGCAAATCTTTATTAATCGTACGTGGGATAACATATATGTGGAATTCTAAAGTTCTTTCAAATCATAATTAAATTAGACCTGACACCGAAAACTTTTGAAACTTATATTCAACATTAATTATTTACAAAAGAAATATTTACAGGAGACTATTTACAATAAATTACAGACACTTCAAACGTCGGAGTTCAACATTCTATTCTCTGAATTCGTCGTTCTGCCCAAGACACAAACAATGTTCTCCACACGCTCTCTTCACTTCAGTTCTTCCGTGTCAGTCCTTAGCGACGGCTCGACATCATTGGAAATGAGACCTATATATGTTTTGCTGTGGGAGAAAGGATTGCTCCCACATATATGCCTTCGCTGATCAACGGGTTCAGATCTAAGCTGCGATGAGAACAATGGATGATTTTACTATTAGGGCTGCCCCGAGCGATTGTTTTTAAATTCTATCTCGATACACTTTCTCAAAATAATATTTTTTCATATACTATTTGTTAACATTTGCAAGAAAAATATACTACAAAATTTACTTTTTTTTAAAAAGTGGTGTAAATAATTTTAAATGTATACAATGATAAAATGAGGCATTTTTTTTATTCACAATTTTCTAGTGGAGTTTTTTTGGCGGTAATCACAAACTGTTGATCCAATGTAAAAAAATGCCAGCCGCAATATTTTGACAATCTTCTCCATTATTTCACTCTCAAACGGTAGGTTATATACTGTATGTCTTCCCTTCTCTATTCATAACTTCTTTAATATTTCACATAGAAAATTTATATTTTAATTATATTTTAATCAACGCTATATTTATAACACAGACATGGACGTAAAAAAAAAAAAAAAAAAAAAAAAAAAAAAATCAAAATCCCAATTTTCGAGATTTAAAAACGGAAAGAAACCGGCAAAGGAAACAAACATATTTGTCTTTCCTTCTGAAACTCGCTGTTTCTCCTGTAAGCCTTTCAATATTTTCGGAGTGTTAAATTTAGTAGTTTAGAATCGCAGTGTTTGCTGAATATTGAAGATAGCTGGTAAATAATTGAAGTATCATTCTAAAGAAAACATGAACGTTTGAAATGAAGTTGTAAAATTTGCATTCCATGAAAGTAAAGCTAAGATGTTCATTTAACTTATTTGAAATAAAACAAAGTGAACTACGTACATTTTCGGTTTTGTATTTAGAGAAGTAAAGACACTAAAAAACATGACATAGTTAAACATTTTGTGTTTATTTGTTTTGGTATATTTATAAATTGTAAGGAATGGCGAATTTTTTCAAACGTAATTTTTACATTACATTATAAACATTAAAAAAAACATGAAAATATCGAAATCCAAAATTTTGATATTAAAAAAAGAAAGAAAGAAAATATATTTATCTTTCCTTCTTAAACTAATGGGGAGAGAGCAATAATGCTTCTGGAACAGCGGTTCCCAAACTTTATTGGTAATCGACCCACCTTTAAGTAAAAAGAAATTTCGCGACCCACTTAATATAATGGTGCACATCAGTTTGGAAATTGTTGTATGACTAGTATAAGCTATCGGCTATCGTATCCAACGAAAAAGGCAAATTTTCGTACAAAGTATACGCTATCAACGAAAACAACAATTTGTAATTCCAATCTGTGCAAGTGGAATAATAATTAACAAAACACACATACTAGAAAGATAATTAAAATACATTTAATTACTATCAAAACATAACTTTATAATCAGTGAGTATTCCGGCACTGGTGTTTACCGATAAAAGCATCTATATCAGGGTTAAAACCTGTTAATTTGATCTTAATTCGCTTTTAACATGCAGTTTTTTCTATACTTGTTTTTCAAAAACAGCAAAGTACAAAAAGAATTTTTACATGAGTATGTTGTGCTGAACTCCATCAAGGGATTCAAAGCTCGTTTATATATTTCTGGATACTCTGCATGTATATTTTTCATATGAAAATTTTCCTTGAAATATTATTTGCAGTTGAAATTGTTATATATACACATATATATATATATTAACAGATGAAATACAAAATATATTTTCGTAACAAACCTCGTTTGTTTCCTCGACCCACTGAAATAGTCACCGCGACCCACTGGTGGGTCGCGACCCATAGTTTAGAAACCGCTGCTCTGGAATATTGAATTCTCGTTGGCAAAATTGAAAAAAAAATTATTTTAAAATAAGAAAAGGCAATATTTTAATATTTTGCCGCCAAAGTTGAAAATATAAAATTTCGTTAAAAGTTTCATGTGAAAATCTCGTTTGAATCTGGTGGGATAAAATATATCCCACTGTTCTTCAAGTGGTTAAATGCGCTCTTTCACCTGTAAGCAGTTTCTAAATTTTCTGAGCGTTAAATTTTACAGTGTTAAATCTGAGTTTTTGTTGAACGTTGAAAATAGCTGTTAAGTATTTGAAGTATCTTTCTAAGGGAAACATGAAAGTTTGAAATGAAGTTGTAAAATTTGCATTCTATGAAAGGAATGTTAAGATGTTCATTTAACTTAACGTAATTTCGGGTGTATAAGCCGCGGATCAAACAATTCTTTTTGGACCCAAAAATCTTATTTAGTGATTGAAGACAAATGTTTACGGCGATCTCAGAAGGTATATATGTTTCTTAAAAATTTCTGAGTCGAAAAAGAATTGTTTGATCTGCGGCTTATACACCCGAAATTACGGTATCTGAAATAAATAAGCGAATGCAAAGTGAACAACATAGATTTGTATTTAGAGAACTGAAGACATTAAAAAAAGCATGACATAATTAAATATTTTGTATTTATTGGTTTTCGTAGTTAAAAGCTTTCAAAAAGAAGGCTTTCAAATGTTATTAACTCTTGGCACTCCGTTGTCTTCGCGGCGGAGACATCATCTTTCCTTCCAAAATTTGTTTATGTCAAAAGTAACAAAGGAAAATAAAATTGTCCTCATTTAATCAGAGCATTTAAGAAATTGTGTGCTCAAAGAAAGTTCTTTTGAAAAAGTGGTGGTAATGGAAAGAAATTTGTGCGAAAGACGCCGGAGTCCGAAGGGTTAAGAATAAAGCTGAAAAATTCTATTTGCCACCTGTCGTGAGATTTACACCAAATTGTTATCAGCAATGATATTTATCAATGCATACACAAATCTGAAGTTTGAATAAAATATGTGCATTAGTTATTGATATAGAGTTATTGCGGGGAATCGGGAAAAAGCCAGCATAGCAGCGTCATCAGTAAGCCGACTGACATAAAAACGTAAACAGAATAAATTCTTATCTACGATTAACTCAGTGTAAAGTTTTATGAAAATTCATGTATTAATTTTGGAGATAGATAAATTATGAAAAAGGCAGAATAACAGCTCTACCTATTTAGTGATTTACTCCAAAATATAAACAGTATCAATTTGTGGCAAAGACTAACAGAATCTGAAGATTAGTGAAAATCCGTTCATTTCTTCTTGAGAGAGAGATGCTGCAAAAATGGTAAAAAATGCAGCATAAAAATGCCACCTGTTGCACTATTTACACCTAAAACTAATCAGCATCAATTTATATCAGGGACTGCCTAAATATAACGTTTTATCAAATTCCGTACGTTAGTTCTTGAGATAGAGGGCGCACAAAATTAATGACACATTCAGACAGACATGTTGTAAAAACATGTTTTTAGGAATCTCTGACTTTCGAAAAGCTTAAATGCGTCAATAAAGAGATATCGAAAAATTTCACGAATCCAATAATCCGTCTTGTAAAGATAGAAGAAAGTAACAGCATGTAGTTATTAAAAAAGTATCTGATAATGGCTTTGGGAAACATAGGCCGAAACTATTATGAAGTTTTAAATAAACTGTATACTTTTAACATCTAACAAAAAGATGTAAAAATCTCGGCTGCAGCGGGTAGATCTCACTTCTAAATTTTATTCGTTATTTTTCGTCTAAATTTTTTGTAAGAAGGCTGATAAAATTTAAGCGAAGGAAACTAATATAATTTAGTGGTGAAAGACTGCCAGCGGGCTCCTAAACTTTTACATCCCTGTATGTAACATCTATAATATTATTTTAATCGCCTTTTAAACCCTTTTCGGCACGGGCTAAATCTGTAAGTAAAATGCGAAATTATCGACTGCCACCGGAATTCACAAACGAACTTTTTAGATATTTTGAAATCCTTAATTCTAGCTTTTATTACAAGAGCAAAATATTACTAAAATATTATTGGTGCCGATTGCAAGTTTTGAATAAAAATTAGGTATCCCAGACCGGGCACAGTGTGCCGGAAAGGGTTAAGTAAAACATTCAGCTTTTAAAAATTCATATTATATATTTTATTAAATATTAAATTCTTCTCGTCTTTTCAAACCTGTCGAGCTCCATTAACTTTATTATGTTCCATTGTCTGACTTAAATAGTATTTATTAAATTTTGTTATTAACTAATTATGAAATGCAGTCCAACAGCTTTTTCCCTATATTGTAACTTGTTAGTTGTAATTATTTGAAAAAAATGCAGACGTTAAAATCAATTTCAATTCGCCACGTAGTTTTAACAACTATTCTATATATAGATAGATATGAGAAAAATGACTATTTCTTATTCACAAACATATTTTTTCACAATTACCGGTGTCAGTCCTTTATTTGAACAACTTCGCAATAAAAATGCTTTGAACGTTAAAGGGTTAAATCAGTAGAATGATCCAATTTAATCTGATGTGGCCAGCTGTGCACGCAGGATGCCACTGAATTTTTAACCCTTTCCGGCGCAGTGTGTCCGGTCCGGACACACCTAATTTTAATTCCAAACTTGCAACTGGCACCAATAATATTTTAATTAAATCTTGCTTTTACAATAAAAGCTAATTCACACTTGCCAACCTCCCGCTTTTTTATTAATCAAAAAACACAGTTGGAACCAGAAAATTTATTAAACTAAATGTTTCCCCTTTCTATGTATTAGTTATTTGAAATCGCTATGGTTCCATTTATTGAATGAAATTTCTGGTTGAAATACGTTTTGTTGAATTTATTAAAGCGAGAGGTTGGCAAATATGCTAATTAGGGAGTTCTTGATTTCTTAAAAAGTCGTTTGTAAATTCCGGTGTCAGTCGATAATTTCTCATTTTACAAACAGAATAGAATTTGTCCGCGCCGGAAATGGTTAAACAAATAGTCAATTTCTTGAATCACAGAGATTCAATGATAAGATAAGGCAATGATTACTATAAAATGTTAGTGGTGTACAGCATGTCGCAATTGGCCAACCCTGAATTAAATAGAATAACATTTTCTGGATTAAATACCGGTATCCAAAGAGCTGGACACTACGCAACTCTTCAAGTTGTTCTTAGATTATCTAGAGATTTCAGTTAAGAAATCTAAATGATACTTTTAAAAATAGCTCACTAGCAATACTAAATCAAATAAGCATGCTTGGATTACAACTTTTTTCTTCCTTGAAAAAATTCCCGTATAAATAATAATTTCTTCTCGCAGTCTATACATGCGTTTTTTTACGTCAATGTCTTACATACTGCGAAAAGAATGTGAATTATATTGCGTATTTTAACCACCTAACTGTTCAAATTTTTTGAAAAAAAAAAAAAACACTTTCAAAAAATACATATTTTTTCATGTCTTTTACAGAATTTTTAATCTTTTATTACCGGTTTTTCAAAACAGAATTTTTTGCCTAAGTTAATCAGAAAAAATGCTCGGATTAAATAATGTAAAATTTACAATAAAAAATTACTGGTGAGAAAAAAAAATATAATGATTGAAATATAGATGGCCATATCACGTACGGGCAAATCGTGATTGGCAAGAACACGTTGCTCGTACGATGTACGGGCAAATCAGGGATGTGGTTAAAAAGCGATTTAAATCAAGCAATCTGACAAGGAAGGTCTCCATTGGGGGCATACTCAGAATTTTTTGAAAAAAATACGAATTAAACTACTTATTTAGGTAATAAAGGATCAGTGAAAATTAGCGGCGGAATTACATTATTAGATATGTAAAAAAATAAAATAGTTTAGAATAATTGGCGTGAAAAGCTGAAAGCGACGCGGGATTTGGCGAGTAGTGCATTTCCTCGCCAAAAGCAGACGATTTTAACGAATCTGAAAATTGATTTTGACTTCACTGTTAAAAATCTGCAGCATTTACTGCAATGTCACTCCACTACTTTTATAGAGTATCTCTCTTCTGACCAATGAGAATGCTCCATAGCACGGTGAATTGACCGCGTCATACACTGTTAAAAATCTGCTGCATTTTGTTGCAACGCACTCCACAGCTTGTATATAATATCTCTATTCCAACCAATGAGAAAGCTCCATTTCACGGCCAAGTAACCGTTTTCTATACAAGCAAGGAAGTGCGTTGCAATAAAATGCAGCAGATTTTTAACAGTGTATTTTTCAATTTGGAACAAAATGATAAAATATATTAATTTCATTTTGTTATAAGTACATATAAACGTATATGACAAAATTACACTTAAAGTAAAGTAAAGCAATTGGGTAGGTGTACGCGACCATTGCTGGTCATCACACCGTGCTCTGATCGGGGCCGCCACGGCGCTCAAGAGCCCCACTTTGGCCGTCTATCAATGATCGGGGCCGCCACGGCGCTCAAGAGCCCCCCTTTGGCCGTCTATCAGATATGCACATTTGCTGAAACTCACGGACCGTGAGAGGCGAATTCCAAACCATCAGATCACTTCAACAAGGGGTCGCGACCTCCCCTAGAAAAGCCAACGACGTTGGTTCTCATCGAGTTGAAATAGATCAACCTCAGCTTGAAGATTCCTTACCTACACTCAGTCAACTTAGAACTTCAGCGGGGGACTGAAATCTGGCCCTGCGTTTGATCTTCTGACACCTCACACTTGGCACAACATCACCACTGCCGCTCGTGCTCCTAGGTTTGAGATGGAATTCTGGATGCGTTATCAAGACTCCTCATGAGCAAGAGGGCCCGCCAAGCCCCGTCGACCCCACCCTCAACATGGGCTATGTTCCCTGAAATAAAGACAACTCACACATAATTTCAAAACTCCTTTTATTAATAAGACTACAAAACAGAGAACTGTTGATCAGGGTGGAACCGCAGGAGCGGTTTACATCTAGATTAATAGGTGTCTCCACACCGGTATTCGCATGTTAGACTAAATAGGAATTAATAATGAATATAGTAACTATTTACATATATACAATAAGGTACTTGCCCTCTTTTGCCATCACTTAAACCATTCCATTGAGCACAGAACACCCCCAGAAAGACGACCTTCAACTATGAGATTCCTCCACGAGGGAAAAGGTAGACCTACCAAAGGTGAGGCTCTACCTCCTTCAAGAAGGACTCGAGAGCCTTCCTGTAAAGTAAAGTAAAAATGCAAAACTAAAATTACTTAAACTAAACTTATTTAAATAAATTGAACATAGAAAGTTTTTTCTTTAAAAAGTATTCGAAGCGTAAAAGCGTATTTTTCAAAATTTTGTTTTTTCGCCAACTGGAGATAAATCGCCAAATAAACGAAATTTTTATTATTTTTTAACGGACGTTATAAGGAGGTTCCGCCGAATTTTTTTTATAAACATATATAACTATATGAGAAGAACATTCTGTAATTTTTTCAGATTTTTCTGTGTATGCCTGTATGGAGACCTTCATTGTGAATTAAAAAAATAAAAAATAGCGAACTGACACTTTTGATCCGTATAAGCCTAATAAACATCTGTGAAATATGGGTAACTCTCATTTGAAGCATTTTCATTTGCTTCCTCCGAGAACACAATGTATTTTATAAACGAAAAATTTTTATATTGTATTTTCAAATTTCTTCTCGTCCATACAATATTCAGTTAAATTTCATTAGAACTGTGTGTTTCTCTTAAATATTATTGTATTACAGTGAAACTTGGATAATTCGAACTTGTTTAATTCGAAATTCTGGATAATTTGAAGTTTTTGCTTGGTACCTAGAATTCTGTATTAAAATAATGTTAAAAAATGTTGATATTTCGATTTTTAGTTTGGATAATTCGAATTTTTCATAGAATTGTCTTTCAAATTTTCCGGTAAATATTGAGACAGATTGAAAATTAGTAAAACAGTTTATTTTAATTGGTCTTTCTATTTGGCAAAATCCATAATTGGAAAGATGTAAAATCTGATCCATCAATCTTGTATGAAGACTATGTCAACTTTGACCAAAATGTGGCTGTGTGCGACGAGTTAATTGATGCTCAATTGGCGGAGATCAACTAAGTTGAGGATGGACTATAATCTGGAACAAGGAACTGTAAGAGAAGCCCTTATCTAGTTCCTTAGAAGCTATGGTGAATATACAGGGTGGTTAAAATTAAACTGACGGTACTCAGAGACTCATAACTCCGGTTCTACTGAGCGGATCCGAATGAAACTTCAGATATATATTATGTAGATCATGCGGCCGGGGTTTTCGTTAAAAAAAAAAAAAAAAAAAAAAAAAAAAAAAAAAAAATTAAATTTTGCCATTAGATGGCGCTGTAGTGCTAAAACCATATGTAAATGAGTAGTTAGAGCAATTTTGCTATAAAAGCGAACGTAAAAGTCACGATGATCGGGTTTGTTAGGCGTACAGTAACAGGTGATCGATACAAGAGTCTCCTGGAGAATCATGTTGTCCCGGCGTTAAGACAAAGAGGCTGTTTGGCAACCACAATATTCATGTAAGATGGAGCAACTGCTCATACGGTGAGATGTGTAAAAAATGTGATTCAAGACAATTTCTCTGATGAGCGTGTCTTCTCGCGTACTTTCCCTTTTTCCTGGCCAGCAAGGTCGCCAGATCCGAACCCTTCTGACTTCTGGCTGTGGGATTTTCTGAAACATCATGTGTATCAAGGGCGTGTAACTAATTTAGCGGACTTAAAAGCTAGCATCGTACGCCATGTCTCCATGATTCCTACTGATGTGTTGCGTGCCGCCGTTGATAAATCGGTGGTACTCTTTCAGCATATTGTTGACCGACAAGGTATGCACATAGAGCACACAGGTGTGTAAATAAATAAAATATTCCGTCAATCTTTGATTTTTGAATTGTTATCTGTCATTTTATATTGTTAAAACGCCACCTAGTGGCGAAATTTGAAACTTTTTTTTACAAAAACCTCGGCCGCATGATCTACATAACATATATCTGAAGTTTCATTCGGATCCGCTCAGTAGAACCGGAGTTATGAGCCTCTGAGTACCGTCAGTTTAATTTTAACCACCCTGTACATGAACTTCGGCGCTTTCTTGAAGGTCAGTCCAATGTAAAAGATTCAATTTTTGTGTCAATTGATAGGTTGGAATCATATGCTATGACTCAAAGTTTGCATTCGAAAAAGCAATCAAAAACATTTAATTTTTTTTTTATTAAAAGTGATCAATAATTAAACTAGGAAAAAATGTTTGATTAAATGAGAAAAAATGTAGTAGAATCCTTAAAGTTTATGTATTAAATATTGCATTGTGGAGTTAATCTTTTTTTATTATCTCTTCTTTTTGAGCGAATATATTTAATTCGAATTTTTGGATATTTCGAACTTTTCTTTTGGTCCCTTGAACTTCGAATTATCCAAGTTCGACTATATTGTGCTTCATGATTTCTATACTGTTTATATAACATCTTTATTTGTAACATCCTTACTTGGTTTCAGTACAGAAAAAGAAGTAGCACAGTCTGGATAAATTTCGAAGAAACGATTCCTGTGGCAACATTCTATGCATTTGTGTACAATTTGAGCGTTTTGAAATAATATGAATTTTCTGGTATGAATAAGAAAGTTTGACTTAAATAACAATTGGAAATTGCACGTACAACATATCAAATGAGATGGCTTTCCACCTATAACGAAGTTTTAAAAATACAGTAAAACCCCGATAATTCGGATTAATTGGGACCGGACCCAATCCGGATAATCAAAAATCCGGATTATCCGGAGAATTAGAAAAAAAATGAAATAAAATATAACATACTAATAGAAAATCACCTTTATGTTAAACTTATTGAATATTTGCAGACAGTAATAATGTTTACTTTGCTTAATTATTCCGAAAACATGTCAGAAAAAGTTTTTTATTTAGAATACGACCATGAAACAAGTTAATGTTATAGAAATTAGCCAATCGCTTCTCAAACTTGAAAAAAAAATGACCAAACCGATCCGAATTATCCGGAGATCCGGATTATCGGGGTCCGAATTAGCGGGGCTCTACTGTATTCAGATCTTATTAACCTTCCTACCCTGTTCAAATTTTACTTAATATTGATTAAAACATTTCGCACCACAATTGCTATTTAAAACATTTTAATATATTTAATTGACTTATTTTTCTGAATCTGTTATTTAACTTTCTTTATAAAAAAAATTCTGGTGCGAATCGAATAAAACAAATCATAGTTATGGGTCGATTAGACCCATTCAGGGTACGAAGGTTAAAATAGAATACAATACTTCGGATACAGTGTAGTATCCGAAATCTTTTGGGCATCTGTGTAAATACCATCTGATTTTGATTTCCATTTTACAGTAAGACACATACAATAAACCTTAGCAACGTACATCAGTTTCAGAAAATCACAAATAAATTGATATTAATAAAACGCGGCCATAACGATGTTTTCATTTATACCATTATTAAGAAAATACTTTCTTGCGGTCCTGTAATTTATTAACAAATATTCTCTGTACCACAGATTGTACAGAAGGTGTATTTTAGTATATATTTATATAGATACATAACAATTTTATTAGATTATGCTCGAAGAAGTGTAATATCATTAAAAAGGACCCGAAACAATTTTTTTTCCCATTGGAGTTATATAATGGAATATTTTTGATTGTCCCTGTAATAGAACTATACATCCGATTTTCATAAAATTTAAAATGACTCGACAAAATTGTGCAGCAACTGTATACTTTATATTTCAAGCGATTCGGCTGGATAACTTTTGCGTTGGACTGAAAGACAAACGGACTGAACGACGTCTATAGGAACTATGTATCTATGTAATTACGAACACACCTAAAAAGAGATAGTTTAGAAGACGCATAAAAACTGTTAAATCCACTCTCATAGTAAACGAAATCAGTAAACAGTTGATATGTAGGAAGTACGTGAAAACTAATTTGATTCACCATGTTAATGGATATAAACAGGTTTTATGCACTTTCTAAATGGCTAGCACATTTTTAGGTGCGTTCGTAAATATATAAATACGTAGCATCTGTAGTCGTCGTTCAATCTGTCCGTCTATCCGTCCTTCGGTCTGCTCCCCCTACTGTATATAACAACGCAAAAATTACCTGACAGAATCGTGTGAAATTTAAAATGTATAATTTTTACATAATTTTGGCGAATTATTTCAAATTTCATGAAAATCAGTTGTATAGTTCAATTATAAGAACAATAAAAAAATTTCCGCTACATCTCGGCCAATGAAAAAAAAGTTTCAAATGCATTTTAATGATGTTACACAATTTCGAACGTAATAAAATTGATACACATCTATAAATTATACACTAAAATATATATTCTGAACAATATATTGTGGAAATATTTACGTAAGTGCGACACAAAAATATTCTATTACATATAGGTATAGAGGAAAATATTGTTTAAGGCACTTTTTACTTATATTAAATTATCTCTCATTTCATGAAATTGAAATATGTAGCTGAGATTTACTACAAGTTACTTCCTGTATAATAGAAAGAGATAATATTTACAAGGAAACACAAAACATTTCGGATATTTGAATCTGTATTCGAAGCACTGTATATTATTACACCAAGATCTGAATATTTTAAAAACTTCTTTTGCTAAGTTTAACGAGCAATTTCCAACTCATTTTTTTCAAAATGGACTTGGTCTTTTATGATAATGAACCTCTGATTAGGTCCACAGGTTAGAATCAGTGTTGCCAGATGGGCTACTTTTTTTAAATTCAGATCATTGATTGGCACCACTTCTTAGAAATGATAAAATGTGCCTTATTCATTGACATGATAATTAAGGCGTAAACAAAAGGTAATTTACCGTTTCAAAAAAGTGGTGCCAATCAACAAATCCGAATTTTAAAAAAGTAGCCCACTGGCAACACTGGTTAGAATATGAATTTTATATAAGAAAATTTCATTTATCTCTACACGTTTTCCTCTATTTATGTTGACATTCTTAATATCCGAACGGGTTCAGTTATGTGGAAGTCTACACTAATAATACAGCTGCAGCATAGGATAGTGTTTCACGATCAATCATATCTTGTTAAGCCATACCTTCATGCATGATGTACAACCACACATATTACATTATTGCGTATTAAACTAAAATGCGATTGACTTATAATAATTCAAATCACATTTGCAAATTGAATTATTGCCAATTCCCATATCATTTACTGACAGTACTGGAAAATAACGACAGACCAAAATTTGTGAATTGTACGCAAAGATAGGATTCTAATAAGCTCAGCATAGATATGTACAGGGTGTCCAGCAAATAACACCCTGATTTCAAATTTAAATTTCTCAAAAACAAAAATCGATAGAACTATGCGGTAAATGGTTTCTTTATTAGGTAAGCTGTAAAAATTTGTTACTAAAATTGCGAACGGTGAATATTTTGAAAAGATTATGTTCTGATTGCAAAAAATGCTCGACTTGACGTTTTTCTTGCTTTAGATTGCTTATAAAGAACGAGTTTTTCGGGGTACTTAGCCATATTTTTAGAACTAAATTTTTGAAATTTCTGAAATTCCAAAAATTGTGTTCCAAGAAACTTTAAAATATGGCGTTGTCCGCCCAAAATCTCATTCAAACCAAGCAATTTAAAGCAAGAAAAGTGTTAAGTCAAGCACTCTTTGCAATCAGACATAATCTTTTCAAAATATCCACCAATCGAAACTTCTGTATAACATTTTTACAGCTTTCCTAATAATCAAACCGATTACCGTTTAATTTTATCAATATTTGTTTTTGAGAAATTTAAATTTGAAATCAGGGTGTTATTTGCTGGACATCCTGTATATTATAAAGGTATAAAATTACATTATATGTACATGATAATAATTTATTCGCACAATTTTTTTATGATTACATGCTAAAACTGTTCTTAATTCGGATGGTTAATAAAAAAGTGTAAAACGCGGCAAATGTCAAAATTATAATTTATTAACATTGTTCGTGACGACCAACATGGCTGCCACGAGCGACTATTTTTTAATTCTCTCACAGCATTTTAAATCAAAAATCTTGCACGCACACTTTGTCAACAGACGACTAACAAAAGTATTTTAAAAAAAAGTATTTAAAAAAGACTGTATTATAAAAGCAGTTGTGCAAATAGAATATAAACATAGTCGCCTGTGATATTCCTGGAATAAAGAGATTTTGCAACAATATGCAATAGATTGATAAATTTGGTTGACATTGAGGTTCTTCGATTTTTATATTTACACAAATAATCAATATTTCACATTCTGGATGTTATTTCAATTTACTCAAAGCATGTGTTTTGAAATATTTGTAAAACTCAGCAATAATGGTCTCAGAAAAAATGTATAGCACACTCATTATAAGCAAACACCGTCTCTATCACAAGACAGTATTATTATTTCATACACTCGCTGTACAAATTTCATGTATGACGGTATATATATTGTAGATTAATAAAATATATATATTTATCGAATGATGATTAAAATTACCGCTCTTCTTTGAAATATAAGTTATTTTATGTATCACCCTTATTTGCTGGTAACAGCCAATGATGATAATTTTAATGTAATTATTCAAAATTTGTGAGACGTATGCAAGCTATAGATTTATCAATATAATTATATATGTTTCATAAGAGGAAAAATTTAATTAGTAGGTTTTGCTCACACTGGTAATCAATAGTGTTGAAATACGAATTTTGCTGCAGATTAATAATATTTGTACAGTATAGTGATTTGATCTGGAAAAGAGTTATATTTAGACAATGGCATTTTCTAAAGCAGAATAATGCCTGGTTTGTAAGTCAAATATATATGGTAGAGCTAAAATTTCAAAAATTTAACCATTAAAATAAGTATAAAAGTAATAAATTTTCAAATGTAAGTATTATTCGTGTATAAAGGATACCACATAATAAATATGTCAATTGAAGAGTTTGCGACAAAAAGGAGGTGGATGCATTTTTACACTTTTAAGAAAAAAAAAAACTTTTATTATTTAAATTTGTTTAATTAAATTAATCATTGTGTTTGTCCTACAATAAAAGGTATAAAATGATTATAAGACAAACATAATGAAAAAAACTGTGATTCAAGCACTGGTGGTAATAATTTTCAGTTTGAGTAAAGCTAGTTTGAGTTGTGTATGAAAAAATATAGAGTTTAAAGAATAAAGGAAAACCATTCTCCATCTACTTCAGTTGTATACACACGTATAAACGAATATACAAATTTAACCCTTTGCAGCGCAGAGCAAATTCATTACTTAAATGTTGAAATTAATGACTGGCACCGGAATTTTAAAACAACTTTATTTATATATACGAAAAAGCAATGTTTCACAAATACAATAAACCGAAATTTTTTTACCAAATTTCCGGTGCCAATGTGCCGATTGGGAGTTAAAATTAAATAGTTTCATAGCTAAACCATCGCGCCTGAAGGGGTTAAAGGACAGTTACTCTCATCCACAGAGTGATTGTCCATGCTCAAACCGAAATTATAAAAGCAATTCAACTATGTTGAAAAATGTTAACAACTATGTTGTAAAGTGTTGAAATGACGAAGAATCAAAACGAAAGATAAATATGACAATTTTGTTTCTAAAGCAATTGAAACGAGAACCATCGCCAGCTGTCACTTTTACATCTCTTTATTTATAACTATTGTTTGAGACAATGTGGACGTAAAGCGTGAAGTTTTGTTAACAATCTTGCTCCTGCTCTCAAAGTGGTAGCACACTTTTTCAAGCTTCAAGTAGAAAACTTAATCTTTTCGAAACATGGTATACTTCCTTATTTTTATGATGTCATATTGTGTTCTTTAATCTATATCAAAAAGTTTTATTTTAGTATTTATAGGAGATTTATTATTTTTATTTCTTTTACAGATAATGTTGCAACGTGGATCTTAGAAATGCAATAATCAGAAAAAAGGTAAATAAGTCTTTTAAAGGTATATTTTTATATGTTGTATAAAGGCATGTTACAAATCTCAGCTGATAGACTTTTTGCATATTGCATTAATCAGAAAAAAAAGTTTTCTGTATAAAAAATGTATACTGTATATAAAAACATTTTATTTCGTTTTTGAGCAAATTATTCGTACTTATATGTATAATATTTTTATGGCTAAATGTGCATTTTGTGCATTTTTTCAAATAATGGTTTGGTCTTTGTTTTGTTTATGACGGCCAATTGTTATCAAGAGGGATATACATCCAAAGGGAATTGCACTCCGTGGGGGTCTTTCTAAGAGAATCTTATCCGTATTTACTCAAGGAAATCCAAGGTTTGAAGAAAACCAACAAAAAATCGAACAATTAGGCAGGCAAGCGCGATTGGTTTCGAACCCAGCACCTCACGTCAGCTTCAAGGGCAGAACTTCTCAGCGTCTAGTGGGGCTTTTCAAATAATATCTTATTTGAAAGTAACGGCTCTATATGGAAGTTTTCAACTTTGTTCTGTATATCTTGAATACTCAATTCGTTTTATATATATATATGTATATTATCTGGTCGCAAATGATAATTCGACAAATCTCATTTCATTTGGCCTGGCTTCATTTCACTTGTGTTGCAACACTTTTCTTTTTTCACCGCAAACGTCACCGGATAAACCAATCGTAATTTTTTTTAAATAAAGGATATTGTTATTAGAAATGCATTGTGTACGAAAGTATGTGAAGTCAAATTATATTTTAGCGATAACATTCGATGAAAATACAGCATTCGTATCAGTCCTAGTAGGAAAGTGAATTCGATAAGGAACATGGTTTGAATCATCTCGATGGAGTTTCTTAACCCTAAAATGACATGTGTTGCCTTTCTATAACATACCCAATTTAATCATGTAAAATATTATTATAATGATATTCAAGCCTAATGTTATCAATATTTAATGCCTAATGTTATCGATAAAATATATTTTAAAATTGCTTTTTAATCAATTATCAACATATAGTAGGTAAAATATGGAACTAATGATAACGAAGAAATGACATAGCTTAAAAAAATGAAGCCTCAACTGTAACCGCTTTTGAAAGATTATTTTTTCTGTCAGAGAAATGTCGGACCTTGTTTGTCGGAGATATCTGCTGACGTCTTTTCATAGCTTCAACCTATTATTGTATTTTATCCTTTAAACTTCTTAAAATAATATTTCTGTTATCTAATCAAAGATATCTGCATTTTAATAGGACGAAAACTGTTTAAATAATAAACTGTTAAGTAAAAACACATTAAGAAAAACGAGTCCATTAAAAAAGTGACTCACCACAATATCCACAAACAAATAACGCATAATATTTGGTTCTCCCGTTACTCCCTGAGCGACGAGAAAGTTTTGCTTATTTTTTACTTTCTTTTATTTTTACAAGAATAAATATAGAAGAAAGGGAGTGTTCGAATCATGAAAATTTTTCACTTCCGTTTTTTGACAGATTTACACGTTTTAGGGGTCAGAAATACCACAAAAACGTTTTTTTCAAAATGCCTGTCAATGAATCTGTGAGTCTGTCTGTATGTGATACAAATGTTGTCGGCGCTCTGTCTCAAGGAATAATGCATGGAATTTCAGGAATATTTATAGTCAATTAGTACTTGATATTGATTGATGCTGATTAGTTTTTTGTATAAATCGTTGAACAGACGGTACTGCTATGCACAATTTTCCATGATTTCCTCAACAGGTCAATCTCCAGAACTGACGCACTAATTTTCATAAAACTTTTGATTCAATTATTTCCTGACATGAACTGATGTTTTCTATAGTTTGCGTAAGTTGATCAACTGCTGGTGATGCTATGCTGCATTTTTACGATTTCCGAAATAGCCCAGTCTGCAGAATTAATGTACGGGTTTTAAACAAATTGAAGATTCAATTAGACCTTATCCTCTTCGCGACAAAAGCCCTTTGCTTAACTTTTAATATTTTACCCCCGATTTTTAAAAACAGAAATTTTTTGTAGTTGAATCGCGAAAATGCTCTGATTAAATAAGATAAACTTTACAATAAAAAATAACTGGTGAGAATAATGAAGAATTCGCAGTACCTTACGTGGCACGTATACGGATCGCTCGTTACACATGGATAGACGTTTTCTACATATCTTTGTAAATATCTCAACAAATGGCGCTGCTATGCTGTTGTTGTTGTTTTTTGCGATAACTCTATCTCAAGAATAAATGCACGGATTTTTATGAAACTTCATATATAGTTTGTGCTTAATATGGTGTTGTTTACTGTTTTGTGTCAATCGCCCTACAGTTGCGCTGCTACATGAGATTTTTCACGACTTTCGTAATAGCATCTAATAATAATAGTACATTATCTCAAGAACTAATGCACGGATTTTTATCATGCTTGAGAATCAGTTAGATGTTAGCATAAATTGTTGCTGTTAGGATTCGGTGTAAATTACCCAACAAGTGGCGATGCTATGCGGAATTTTGCATGATTTGCATGATTATGGCATGATATATCTCAAGAATAATGCACGCAATTTTCTATCGTTAGATTCGCATGATTTTCAAAGATTGCCACCTAATTTTGGCATTGTGATAGCGAATTTTGAAGCATTAACACCTATGAGATAGATTAAAATTTCGGGATTGCCATATTCGACTAATTTATGTCTTTTCATCCGCTTTTTCAGATAGAAAATATTCTGTAATTGAGTCGCGAAAATGTCCTGATTAAATAAGATAAACTTTGCAACGAAAAATAACTGGTGAGAATAATGTTCTGAAGTACCTTAAGTGGCGTACACCGGTCGCTCATCTCCAAAAGGGTTAAAGTCAATTACTTTTACACTTCTTTTAATTCTTCGACACCAATTTTTTCCATGTAGTAATTTTGAGTTATTTATTGAGCTAGCTAGCTAAAGATTTGAAATTATATAATGAGAAAATTTAAGTATTTAAATATTAGTTTTAAAAATTTGCGTGTTTGCAGGTAACCTTTAAAGTACCGCGTGGCAGAAACTGTTTAACGTAATGATCCAAAACCGCTTTTATCTTGCGGCTTTTTGCTTGAACAATGAAAGAATTGCTTTAAATGATGGTGCGAATCTTACAGAGTAAATTTTATATTTAATGAATTCAAATGATTTCTGGTTTGAATTAATTCTTTTTAAAGCATCAGATTCAACTTTACATAGATCTGTCGTAAAAATACACTTTGTGAAAAAATAATGTTTGGTAATTACGGTAGATTCGTTTTCCGAGAATGCAGCACAATGTAAAATATGTAAAATAAAATATTACATATTTTTTTGCACTAAAATATTATTCCTTTTACCTTTTTCTTTTATGGCAAAGGAACCTGAATGAAAAATCTTAGATTTTTTAAATTCTGTTGAATGAAAATTTTATTCTGGGCATTCATTTATAACATGGCTTTCCTAACATTTGTAATTTGAAACGACTGGAGACACATACGGATGTTTTTGGCTATATTCTAATACCACGAAAAAAAATCTTTTTATAAAAAAGTTATTACAAATATTACAAATGTTTATTTATAGACCTATTAATAATTGATAAAATGGTGTTAAATTGCTTCACTGTATTAAAGATTTTATTTAAAAATCAAAATATTAAACAGAAATAATAATTTTTTTAACACTAGAACGCTTTGACATTTTGCTAAAATTTTATAACAACGCTTCTCATCAAAATTTTTATTCTGAATTATTAAATTGATTTTTTTAACATAAATCTGCGTGGTTTAAAATTAGATCAGCGGTTCCCAAACGTTTCTGCTGCGCAACCCACCTTTAAGTAAAAAAAAAAAAAAAAAAAAAAAAAAAAAAAAAAAAAAAAAAATGCGACCCACCTAATATAAGAGTGTATGTCAGTATGGCAATTAGTGTATGATCTTTATAAGCTCTTGGCTATCCTACCCTATGAGAAAGGCAAATTTCCGTATGAAGGATGATGCACTATCAAGGAAAACAATTCGTAATTCCAATGCGTGTAAATGGAATAATAATTAATACAAAATACATACGAGAAAGATAATTAGAAATACATTTAATTGCTATCAAAATATATTTTTATAATCTGTGCGTTTTCTGCCAATGGCGTTTACCGATTAAAGCATCTATACCAGAGTTAAAACTCATTAATTTCAATCTTAATTAACTTTCTACGCACAGTTTTTCTGTACTTGTTTTTCAAAAATAGCGAAGTAAAAAAAGCATGCTCACACAAGTATTTTATGTTGAACTCCATCAAGGAATTCAAAGCTCATTTAGAAGTTTCTGGATATTCTTCTCGTATATTTCTTTATATGGAAATTAAGGAATTTCTCTTAAAATATTATTTATTGTTGAAATTGTTAAATTTTTTGACAGTTGGAGTAAAAGATATATTTTTGTGACAAATCTCGATTGTTTTCGGGACCCACTAAAATAGCAGCCGTGGCTCGCGACCCATAGTTTGGGAATCGCTGAATTAGATTATTTCAAGAAAAGAATTCTGGCTGCACACATTGTTTAATTACGAAATTTAATCACACGATTGAAGTCGAATTTATCAGAATTTATTATTTAAAATTCTTCAGGGCGTTCTTGTGTTAAAATATGTACTTTTCACTTCATTGCTTGAAAAATTCATTTTTAATTATCACTCGTATTATTAATATCATTGAAATTATCTCAATTTCACTTAATGAAAAAATGAAAAATGCCGATATTTACCGAATTTTCTCTTTCATTTTTTTAATAAATATATAATATGCATTTTAAAAGGACAATTATTTGTTTTACTTTCAGATACATTTATTTTACTTAGAGACAGTAGTTGTTTTCATTACTTATTGTCATTTTAAATTTTATAACCTTTTTTAATTAAAAAAGATTCAGAAAATAGTAATGTTCAGCCAATCATCCAATAAACATTGTTCCTATTGAGACAGATAACCTAATTAATTTGTGAAGTTAAAAAGTTCTGATTTCAGATTTTAAGCCCTTTTAACAAAATTTCATTACACATCTACTAACCATAACAACACATATCTTAAATATGCATATATTTTTTGTATAAAAAAAAATAATTTCTCTATTACTTGCTTCCCTTAAATCAATCAGTCGGTTATATTGCTTCCATTTTGCGCCTCCGATCGCGAAAAAAAAAAAATTGAAACAAAGTAAAAAAGAAAAAAACCAGCCGTTTTGGGCCACCGTAATACTTATCCTTCATGGATATTTGTACTAAGAAATATGAAAATGAAATATTTTTAAACTATTTATAGAATGCATTGGAATACCAAAATAAAATTAAACGAATATTTAAATATTTTTGATACTTTAGTATTGCTATTTCCGACCCCTTTCCGTCCCACCGACTCCTTCCGATAAAATAATATAAATTACCAAACTACTCGTAAATTATACAAATTGGAATAAATTTTATTTTAAATAGCGAAAGTACAAATAAATTGGTAAAAGATTAATAAAAATAAAAATTAAATGTCAAATTAAAAATCAGTTACAATTAGACTGTGCGTATAATTTAACGTGTAACGTATTCATTGTGAAATGCATGTGACATTTTTCGACAAGCCATTATTTGCTTGCTTTGCTTCATTTTTTGCTATTTTATTATAATCTTATAGTTTGGTGATAGTCTTTTGGTCGGCATAATAATCAAGTAGTAAAACAAATTATTAACTAACAGTTTACTGCCTCGGATGAACTGTTTCATTTCCAATTAAAATATATATTTAAATTAAAATTTGAATGAAATACAGAGTTATGAAAAATTGATGAGTGTGGGAAATAGGATTATAAATATCTCGACAACTAATTATCCGATTGATTTCATTCTTTATGCAAAATTTATAAATTTTTTTATTCCCTTTTACTGCCACTACTTAAAAAAACAATCGAAAAATATTATTTACCTTTCATCAGAACGAATATTTCGAGAGTTCGAAGAAATAGAATTCAATAAGCTTCTTTTCATTATTATATACTAAGTACACACCCTATTTTAAGTCTCTATCTCAATTTGTTCGGGAGATAGAGCGTTCACAGACACACAAACAGACAAAAGGCATTTTTTTAAAAAATATGTTTTTCGGAATTTCCAATATCTAAAACGTATAAATACGTAAAAAAAAAATCGATTTCGAAAACGATTCTGACTTACCCTACACAAGGTACGATGGATAAGTAATAGCAAACTTCACATTAGCTGTGATTCTTAGATAATTGCATATATAAATATAGTGAAGCATCGTTTATACGACACCGAAGGGACTACCGAAAAACGTCGTATAAATGATTACGGCATCTAATCAATTTTCACTTTCAAAACTAGAATTAATTTTGTTTTCACTTAATTTTAATGTTTAACGTGCTGATTTGCATGAATTTGTAAATTAAGCAAACCAAAATAAACAAATTTAAAAAAAATGGGGGGGGGGAGAATTAGTAAGCAATTTCAATATGCACACCTTTATTTATGTTTATGTTTCACCGAAAGGTTCCTCATTTGCAGTACATCATTTCCTTTCCATTTAAAGGCAAAGATCAAAAATTCTGTGTGGCCAACTAAAAGTCGCTAATACTGATACCAGTTAGAAGGGTACTCTATTTGCAACTGAAAACAGGTCGGGAAAGCTGACCATCCCCTAAAAAAGGATGACCCCTCCCAGTGTAATCTGTTACACGTAAGCTGATTTTTCAGACTAATCGAAAACCAGCCCACATTTTTATAATCTAGAGTACATTTAAACACGCTCTTTGGTGTCATTCATAGCTGCCAACTTCCGCTCGTTCTTAAAATACACAAGAAAAATGAACAAAAATAAACCTATACAAAATCGAAAAATCGATGTATAAACGATCTTGGGAGTCGTATAAAGGATATATTTTTACATTAAGATGAATAGGGATGAATCGGGACCACATTAAAACGTCGTATAAATGTAAACATCGTATAAGTGATCGTCGTATAAACGATGCTTTACTGTAGTAATAAATAAATCCAATTTTCTGTTGTTATCCCTTTAAATGGGCAAAGCATTTTCATTGCTAAGATGCTAAAATAAATGAATGAAACCGGTAATTGCGAATAAATATATTTGTAAATAAGAAAAAGTGATTTTTCACATGCATAATAAAATAGATTTTTAAAAATTAAAATTCCGGTTTCTCTATTGCATATCGGAATTAAAACTTTGTAATTTCGTAGAGAAACCAATGAACGCTAAAGGTTTAATTGATTGAGATTATTGTAACAACCTTATAAATTACAGCATATAATCTGTGTCAATGAAAAGATTAAATACTTCTGCAAACGGACACCACTAAAAAGGACTAGAAAATTTCTAGTACATTTGTAAGTAAATTTTCTCAACAAAAGGCTCTAGAATAAGACGAAAATTTCTATTAAAAGTTACTGGTGGAAGTTTTGTTTTGTGAAGAATTTCACCGGCTGTAATCAAAAATTGTTGATTTGATTAACCCAGGAGGATGCGCGCAGGGCCTAAAAGACCCGGAGTGCGTATGGTTTTTACAATTGCAAACACAAATGTTTGTAAACTAGTAATCTTCAACATATTTTATCGCAAAATTTGTAAAAATTTCCTCCGTCTAAATAAAGTTACTGTTATAATTTGATTTTATTGGTGGCAAAGTTAAAACCATTCATACCCTGGGTAAGCGCGCGATCTCCCGGGTTAAAAGAAAAAGCCGTTGTCTTGTGACAACCGCCTCAGTTACTTCACTCGCATCTGTTAAGCCATAACTATACGTCTCTTGTTTATTCATAACTACATTCAATGTTCTTGATGACAATACAATATTTAAAGGGACCAGCTACAACAGCTTGTCTATAGAAGGCGCAAGAAGAGTTCACTGAGCTGCATAAGAAAACGGAAAATTAAGGGAGCACAGGGCCTTTGGATTTTTGAATTGATCAAATACATCGTAAAGTACTCAAACACAAATAATATATAGTTTTTTTCAATTCTACCTAAAATATATATTCTTAACTATATTCTTAACATATCTATCGAATTTAATGTCATTGAATACGACATTCATGATCATCCAGTTTGGCCCTTAATCTTATAGTTTGGCGATGGTTTTTTTTAGTTGATGAGGTAACTAAGTATCCCTTTTTTATTTATTATTATTTCCTTTTTAAAATAATAGAAAATATTTAAAAAATTTGTATGTAACTGGTATCTGAAAACGAAGTTTTCGCCAAATTGGCGTCAGAAAAATAACGCACCAATGTAGTGCATATGACATCTGTTCTGATAAATTAAAAATTCGGTATTTTTATGATAGCATGGCGCAGATAATAAATCGCCAAATATTGCACCCGTGGCATTTTTTCGTATTTCACTAATTTTTTAAAAAATATTAATATAATCCTTTCACTCATTTCATTTATATTACACTACTCTAATTTGAATCTGAAAAATAAAAAATTCGTGAATTTTACTTATTTTTTTTAAAGTAAAAATAACAGAAGAAATAAAAATAATGATATTTGAAGCTCCATAATTGCACGAAAGAACAAAACATAAATAAACCCAATTTAAGACAGCCTAAATCTTACCAAAGGACTTTTGCACAGTAACCAATAAAATGTGTTTCATTTGGACGATGCCATTAAACAATTAACAAATAATCATGATTTTTGTGCCACATACCTTAACGTAATACAGATAGATAAATATTTTAATTTTGTGAAAATGATGCCATTTTCATCTCAGTAGCTTCAATATTAAAAACGAAATCCAAAAACAACAAAATAGATTTCAGAAATTATGTTTTGCATTTCTTTAAATAATATTCTTTGTCACGAAAACATAAACCAATATCTATGAACGGAATAAATAAAAATAAAAATAGAATAAATATAAACAGTGTTGAATCCACTTTTGTCCCGGGGGGGGGGGACACTGAATATAAATAATAAAATAGAATAACACAGATGTACATTTATTTCTTATTTAATCACAGAAAACAAATATGAAATTTCATGCTCACGACAGAAATTTTAAATGATCCAATATATATAAGCAAAAATAAGCAAATTGTTACCATCAGAAGTCTTTCAGCTATAAAATTTGATAAAAGGTTAATCACTCATGCTTTAAAAAATCGAAATTGTTTTCTTAATTGATGGATTTGAACTTAAATGTTATGTGAACGAAGTCACGGGTAACAGCTAGTATCCTATAATATTCAAATGATGTAATGCCCTTTCATAAGATTGTAAGTAAATTGTTTGAGATGCTTGTTACCAATGATTCTGCAGTCTCTCCTTCTAAGTCACATGTTTATTTCATAGCTGCTCGTTTGAAACAGCTTTTTACTTGAATCAAAATTTTTGTTATGCAAAATGCTGAAAACATTCAATAGATAATATTCAATTAAAATACTTTAAAATATTTCTGGGTTAAAACTTTTTTTTTTTTAAACTTTGGACTAATTTAGGTATAATCAAAATTTGTATTGCGCATAAATGAAATTTAGTAATCATCCTTGGCTTCCAGGGTTAATTTCGTCGGTGAATGGTTGTGCGGTGCAAAATGTTTGTGTCATAAAACTCATCTTCGATCAGTACCCTGTTATGTCTATTGCATATCGCAGACCAATCCGGCTTAAATACGGATCTAGGGATTGTGCGTATCAAAGAATTCAGGGGGATATTATTTTAGAACCAGAAATTTCGTAACCGCTTCTCTACTATTATTAATGTACAGTGATTCCTTAACATTCGTCAGGGTTAGGTTCCTCAAATGTCAAAACTGCTTTTTTTTTTTTTTTTTTTTTTTTTTTTTTTTTTTTTTTTTTTTTTTTTATTCTGTCACATCATTATTTAAAACAAATTGTATTTTTCTTGCCAATGTAAATGGGCATGTAAAATGCATATATAAAATATTTCTCCTTTTAAAAAGTGGTACGAATGTTGAAATGTTCTAAATTTTCTATTTCTCGAATAATCAAAAGCCGCGAATGTTAAAACCGCGATTCTTAACCTCTTGGGGACGAGCGGCACTTATACGTACCAAAAAAAAGGCCTAAGTATTCTTGTTTATAGCCATCAGTAAAATTCTACTGTAAATATTGCCTTATTTAATCGGAGCATTTTCTCGCTTTACTAAAGCACAAATTTCTGTTTTTTTAAAAACCGATGATAAAACATTAAAAATTTCGTAAAAAGCCCCCGTCGCGAAGAGGGTAAGGGTTTACCGCAATATTAATCATTATTACTGAAATATTTCTTCTCCATTTCGACTTCAGAATAAAGATTTTAATCTATTTACATCAGTACGAATTTTAGTCCACGACACATATTCGATGATCGATTTTGGAATTATGTTCGTGTATCATTAAAAAAAACTGTGAAGAATGGAGGTCCATTCCCGCTGGTGGACAAAGGTAGCGAAAAGATTAAAGTACTAGTAAGTATATCGAACATAGATTTTTTTTTTAAATTAAATACGGCAAATTTCACTTTACAAAAATTCTTGTAAAAGGTGCTTGAAAGTCCTTGAAAAAGACGAATCTTTGCAACCATTAACGACATAAATGATCAATATTTTTGAAAAAAGTTGTCAAATAATGTCTACATTTTCATGTCTTTTATAGAATTTTTCATCTTTTATCACCGTTTTTCAGAAAAGAAATTTTATTCTAACTCAATCAGAAAAATGCTTGGATTTAATAATACAAAATTTACAATAAAATTTTACTGGTGAAAATAACAAATTATTATTGGAGTATGTATGCCTGTACGTGGTACGGGCAAATCATGATTAGCAAAAACATATTGCCCGTATGACGAACGGGCCAAACAGGGAGGCGGTTAACGCTACCGGCACACTGCGCCTTGTTTGGGATACTTATCTTTAATTCCTAACTTGCAAACGGCGCCAATAATATTTTAATAATATTTTGCTTTTACAGTGAAAGCTTTACTTAAGCGATTCTTAATTTCTCAAAAAACTGTTTTTAAATTCCGGTGTCAGTCGTTAATTTCTCGTTTTACAAACAGATTTTTTCCGTACTGGAAAGAGTTAACCCTTTGCGGCGCACAACAAATTCATTGCATAAGTGTTGAAATAAATGATTGACACCGGAATTTCAAAACAACTTTATTTGTAAATAAGAAAACGCAATATTTCACGCATTCAATAAATTGTAACTTTTTAACCCTTTAACGTTTATTGGTTTCGCCACGAAACCACAAAATTTTAATTCCGATACGCAACACTGACACCGGTATTTTTATCTAGAAATAGCCCTTTTATTTTGTATGTGAAAAATCACGTTTTCTTATTTAGAAATATATTTGTTCTTTATTACCGGTGTCATTCATTTATTTCGATATCTTAGCAATGGAAATGCTATGATCGTTAAAGGGTTAAAACAAAATTCCAGTTCCAGTGTTCCGTTTGGGAATTAAAATTAAGTGATATATCTATGAAACCACCGCGCCTCAAGGAGTTAATGTATACTGAATGACGTATGGATATTACTGAAATGAGAGATGTACGCAGTGTACGTCCTGGCGGTTTAGGGTTTAAGATAGATTCGGTTTCCAGAAACTCAGCAGATGAACACTATTTTGATAAACACATGTTTTTGCGCTTAAATAATATTAATGCTGTTTTTGTTTTTATTCTAAAGAAGATTTTTTAGAATGTAATATTTTTCACCTTTGCGACGAGTGCTGTGCACCATAGAACTATGATTAAAAGGAGGATTTGACATGTTCTCAAAAAGGTGAACCTTCAACTGTTACCAGTTTGGCATGTGGCTCATAACCGCCTGAGTAAACTTTCACCACTAAATTTGAATAGGAATTTTCTCCTTATTGAAATTACTTATTAGTGCGGAGTTTCAGTCATAATTAAGGTCAAAACAGATATTTTATTTACTGTTGAATGTTTATTTCAATGTTGAAGAGATCTTGCATTTCCGTTTTGTAGTTACAATCTAAATCGACTTCTATCAGTGTCAGTGAATGATGTTCTTACTAGGATTGAGATATTAGACATAACCCCTACGCGACGGGCGCCTTTTACGAAATGTTTAATGTTTTGTCGCCAGTTCAAAAAACAGAAATTTGCGATTTAACCCATTAACGTCCGAATTATTTTCTTCGCTAAAATTTAAGTTTTGTATTTCCCACCACTTTTAAAATCAAATTAACTTTTATATAAATTTATCGAGGATTCCGTCTCGTGAAAGAAGGTATATATTTATCTTCCTCTTTACTGGTGGGAAAACCGTTTTTTTTGCTGTTTCTGTAACCGTCCTCAAACGAGGACGCTGGGCGTTAATGGGTTAATAAATCGAGAGAATGCTCCGTTTAAATAAAACAAAATTTACCGTATAATTTTACTGGTGGCGATAAACACGGATTCTTAAGCCTATTTGAGGCACGTATACGTGTCGCTCGTCCCCAAGGGATTAACCACTCATAAAAAAATAGTGGTTGTCGTAGACAATTTTTTTTCAGTGTTTCCGTTCCCTTGATTTCCGCATTATTGTTCGGGGATTAAGAAAGCGAAAGGAAACTTTTGGAAAAAACTGTTGCTTAAATTAAAAGAACCATACAAACGCTTAAAAAATCCAACTACGACAGTCACTGTAGCATCACTTTGGTATAATATTCAGGTGGCGCTAACCGAAGATGTAGTCACAAAATGGCGGTAACTGAAGATATAGTCACAAAATGGCGGTAACTGTAGATGTAATCACACGATGGTGAATATTTATTTCCTTTTTACATTTGATCAACAGTTTATGATTACAGCCTGACCAACTTACACTAATATTTCTTTCTTAAGCGCCTTATTCATATATAATTTTACTCACAAATATGGTTAAAATTTCTATCGTTGTTTCACCGACGCTGAAATGATGTTGTTCAGACTGTCATAATTCGGAAGAACTGCAAGACCTCAATATGGACGGAGTAAACTTCCACTATTAAAGATAAATATCTAATTTATCTGTAATTTTGACTTAAATTCCATATAATTAAGACGTTTAAACAAGGAGAAAGTTTCTGATCAAATTTTTCTGATGGAAGTTTGTCCTTGCATTAATCCGTTCCTTGGATACTGGTTACAGTTGACGTTTCTCCTTTTGCAGGATATATCAATTACCCTTTATTTGTATTTCCATGCCTGCAGGGCCCGAATAACCTCTGAAATTATGGGAACCACAGTATACTTTCGAGGACCCCTTTCAATCGGCAAATAATTTCTAAATTCAACATATCAGGAAACATAACAATGCAAATATTAATAACAAATATTAACTTAATAACAAATATTACTCCAAAGTTTCGCTCAATTGAGAATCACCTATATTTCATTAAACAACTCTTTTGTGTTCCCATCCTGGGATAATAAGAAAAATATACAAAAAATGATTTGACACTAAAAATGTAAATTGGATAAAAAAGATTTAGACAAAATAAATTATGAATATTTTGAAACATGTCTGTAAATTTTGACAACAGTTTAAATTATTAACCCATTAATGCCCAAATTATTTTCTTTATTAAAAATAAAATTTTGGGTTTCCCACCACTATTTAAAGACGAATAACTTTTATCTTAATTTATTGAGGAATTTCTCTTGTGAAAAATAGTTCTTGTTTATCTTTCTATTTACTGGTGTGAAAAGTACTTTTTTGCCTTTTTTATAAGCGTCCCTAAAAAGGGACGCTAGGAACTAATGAGTTAATATTTTATACTGTGCATACCTGCCATTTTCAATCATATTCAAATTCAGTATCTCAAGTAGACACCAATCAAACATTACAATTGTATATCAATAAAATTTCTATAAAATTTGGGGGTGCCTGTTTACTCAACTTATGGCACCTTCAAAAATTTCTAAGGGAAGCACGTGCTTCCCCTGCCTGATTCGGCAATCAGGGCCTGCAAGTTTGAGTTTTAGGGTTGCCAGATCTGGCTTTTTAATTATTTCTGAATTTTGACATTCATTCTAGAAATTCTACATATTATTGTTCTTGGCGCATCATGTCCTACAGGGGACCTTGCGCCATAAAACCCCATTCAACCAACTAACATTAAGTGGCACATATACTGGTAGCTCATTCCCAAGGAGATAAATAAGGATTACCTATTTCGCGCTTAGTGCATTAATGTAAATTTCCCTGCACTAATCAAGGTAAAATCGATATAATTTACCGCACAGACTAAAATCGAACTACTTGGAGCAATCGGATAACTGGAACCAGGAAAATAAGACGCCTAAATAATTTATACTTCCACTTTAGAATCAAGAACTTATATTTTATAAAGCTATAGAGTTTATATAAATATTATTTACTCTGAATAACTTGAAACTAACACAGCATAAAGTAATTTTGATAACACATATTTATTCGTCGGAAAATATTCTGCTCAGTTACTGAGATTCCATTAAATATCGAAGCACAAATTTGTCGTTTCAAAATTTGCTATCAATGTTTGCGTTTCATGAATATTGCAGGATGGATAAACAATCGCGGGAGAATCTCTAAAATTGGATTCTAATGCGAATTAATCTGTGTTCTCCAGAATAATTTAGGTTCCAAGATGAAGTTCTAACGTCAAATTCTTTTGAAACTATTCTGCTACATGGAAGTTAAAAAGTTTAGTTTGTCGTCAATGAGCCGTAAATTTTTACATCCCCTTTTTAACGTTTATTCGATGCAATTTCATTATTTAACCACCATACGTAGTGAAGGGTATGTTTTGTAATCTTTTTGAAAATCGAAAAAATTTTTGATTAATTTACTCGTTCCAGGCATTGGAGATTCAGAAAAGAGATTTTTAGAAAAAACAAATTGTCGTCCATCTGTCTATGTGTCTGTGTATCTAACGCTCTGTCTCCCGAATAAATTGAGATAGAGACTTATTTGGTGTGAAATTCTTATGTATTAATGGGAAGGAGCCTATTAAGTATCAATAACGTCGATTATCCAGAACTGTTTTTTTTCTTTTTCTTTTTCTTTCTTTCTTTTTCTTTTTTTTTTTTTTTTTTTTTTTTGACCCTTGAAATATTTGTTTTGATAAAAAGGTATATAAAAATTTTCGAAATTTTTGTTTTAAAGGGTGAATGTAAAAGACAATGAAAAAAAAAACATGCACTTTGTATAAAGAATGAAGTTAATCAGATAATTATTTATAATTATCATAATAGTATTACCAAGATATTTGTAATGTTTTAAAGGGTGAGTGTAAAAGACAATGAAAAAAAAAACATGCACTTTGTATAAAGAATGAAGTTAATCAGATAATTAGTTATAATTATCATAATAGTATTACCAAGATATTTGTAATGTTTTAAAGGGTGAATGTAAAAGACAATGAAAAAAAAAAAAACATGCACTTTGTATAAAGAATGAAGTTAATCAGATAATTAGTTATAATTATCATAATAGTATTACCAAGATATTTGTAATGTTTTAAAGGGTGAATGTAAAAGACAATGAAAAAAAAAACATGCACTTTGTATAAAGAATGAAGTTAATCAGATAATTATAATTATCATAATAGTATTACCAAGATATTTGTAATGTTTTAAAGGGTGAATGTAAAAGACAATGAAAAAAAAAACATGCACTTTGTATAAAGAATGAAGTTAATCAGATAATTAGTTATAATTATCATAATAGTATTACCAAGATATTTGTAATGTTTTAAAGGGTGAATGTAAAAGACAATGAAAAAAAAAAAAAAAACATGCACTTTGTATAAAGAATGAAGTTAATCAGATAATTATAATTATCATAATAGTATTACCAAGATATTTGTAATACTATTTTCCACACTGTTTGATATTTCGTGTCACTGCATTTCATTCAAATTTCAATTCAAAGATATATTTTAATTGTAAATGAGACGCTTAATCCGACGCAGTAATATGTTAATTAATAGGATTATCAGTTTAAAAATTATAAGGAATCTTTCTTTAACTCAATTTGGTACTAATTCAATATCTCTTCGACCAAAAAACTATTGTTGTCACTTTTCCGTCTTTGTTTGTGTGTCACGTTCGACAATAGAAATACAAAGTGATAAATGTTATAACTCACCAGCTTCATTTATTATTAGGATACATTGAATGTTCGGATCGAAACCCGATTTTATTTTGAAAGCTCGAAGTGTTTGAAATTAATTTCAATTTCAAAGTCTTATCAAATAATATCTTGAGCAACAACTTACCAAATTGCATAAAACAATTAAATGCTTTCTTGGATTTCTCAGATAATTAGCAGTTTTACACTTGATATTTTGCAAAGTATTAATTTGTAGAAATGAAAAAAAAATGTTCTTTAAAGTTATAACGGCATAAAAAACTATTTGGAATACAAAAATCTCAAATTGTTTACAAAATCCAGTAAGTATTATTAAAAGTTATTAATACCATTAAAAATTAGAAAAAAAATATAAATAGTAAAAAAACCCTTTATTGCAATGGCACTTAAAAGTATCAGTCTTCAGTTCAAGTAAACGATCAGTCTTTCGAAACTGATCGTGAAATGTTAAGTACAGTAGAACCCCGCTATTTCGGATCCGTAAACCCATATATCCGGGCAATTCGGGTCGGTTTGGTCGATTTCTTTTTTTCAAGTTTTAGAAGTGATCGGCAAATTTTCATAACATAAATTTATTTTGACCTCGTAATCTGAATAAAAAAGTGTTTTCTGAAATCTTTTCGGGAGAATATCCCAAGCTTTCTCACTTAACCTTTTTTTTGGCGCAAGCAAATTCTATTAGTAAAATGAGAAATTGTCGATTGACACCGGAATTTATAAAGGACTTGTCTAGATATTACGAATTCCTTAATTTAAGCTTTCATTGTAAAAGCAAAATTACATTAAAATATTACTGGTGCCGGTTGCAAGTTTGGAAATAAAATTAGGTGTTGCCGGGCCGGCAACACTGCGCAAGAAAGGGTTAAACTCTTTAATGTTATCTATGAAAGGAACAACTAGGCCTCATTTAAGCTTTGGCAATTCCAGTTTTTACAGTTTTCTAGTTAATCCATTTTAAAAAGTCATCAAAAGTTTACTGCTTAATAAAGTTTTACCCAGAGCATTGCAAGAAAGCAAAGTAAAATAGTCCTTATAGATACACTGACTGATCATGCAAAAAACTGGTGGAGCTAGAGAGAAAAGTAGAGCTTGATCTAAAAAAATATTACACTAAAAATTGGGAAATATTTTCAATCTAAAAATATGCGTAGAAAAGAAATGGAATCCGATGATCTGTAAAGCTCGTGAAATAACCCAAATTTTTGTTTGCTGAAAATGTGAATTGAGCTTTACTGGTGCCTTAAAATCAATCAAGGAAAAAGAGGCATTTTTAACTCACTTTATATTCCAATTATCCATAGCCAGTTTAAAAATTTGGGCTTATAACTATAGGTTACAGGCTGATGTAATGAAGTGTGAGAACGGTCAATTCAATACAAAATGTGGACACAATTCCATTCCAGCGATATTGATAAGTGGAAGATGAAAGCTCCAAGTAAACCCAAAATCTTGAACAGATACGATTCAATCATATACAAAATAGTGTTCAGACATATTTATCTACATAAATTCCTTAACAACCTGATTATATTAATATTATACTTTAATTATTACTTCATGGTTTATATTAGTTTAGCGTTATGGAGCTCAACTGATCTGACACAACATAACAATATATTCTATTGACTACTTTGCTCAGTAATCATTTCGAGTGGATAATAGTATAATTCTGAATATAAGGCACCGGTAAAGCTCAGTCCACATTTTCAGCTAACAAAAATTTGGGTTATTTCACGAGCTTTACAGATCATCTGATTCTATTTCTTTTCTACGCATATTTTTAGAATGAAAATATTTCCCAATTTTTACTGTAACCTTTTTTTAGATAGAGCTCTACTTTTCTCTCTGGTTACACCAGTTTTTTGCATGATTTCATAGCTTTTTCAGATCCTTTCAGGAACTCTATTAATCACTTTCAACTAACAAATCTAAACTATTATTAGTAAGTATTAATTTAAAGTTATTACTAGTTGTCATATTACTTTGGTGAAATACCAGAAATAACGCCAAGTTGGCTTCAATTTTGGCGAGTAATTTTGGGCGCCAGATTTGGCGATATATCGCCAAGATGGCGAAAAATGTGACGATATTTGGCAAAAGAACAACCCCCCCGGTGATAGTCCCACTACAGATTCGCGGTATCTACGCAGATTTTCTTATGACCATAGATATCTACACAGATTTTCATTGCTTCATTTTTAAATCGTTATTTTTAAATATAGAAGATTTTTTTTTCTAAATTATCCCGTTTTAATTCAAATATCTGTATTGTAGCAACTTTTTGACAGTCAACACTCAAATAAAAGTGCGACAAATAACAGCTCAAAGAACAGCTCAAATAAAACATTCAAATAAAAGTGCGATTTTTTTAACACATATTTAGTTACAATTTATATATATGCTTATAAAAAATATGTATTTTCTGCTTCGAATGACGTGAATTTCAAAAATGTAAAAATCTATCAGGATAATTAGTAGTTTTATTAATCTATAAAAAAAAGAACACGTGTATCATTTACTTTTTAAATTATTGAACTGCTTTTAGTTGGTAGCAATTCGAAAGAATTTAATTAATAATTAACAAGTTGGAAATTGCACGTGAAGCGTAGCAAATTAGGTGCGTTCGTACGATAACGAAGTTTTAAAAATATTACTTTCATATGTCAATCTCATAAAATTGTAAATAGTGAATTACAATTAAAACGCTCATCAAACAATGTTCTTCCTATACCATTATATAATGTAATACTTTTGTGTGGCCTTGTAAATCAATAACAAATGTTCTTTGCACCACAAATTATGTATGATGTATATTATAATATGTACTTTATAGTTGCATATAAATTTTATTAAGTTCGTATGAGTGTAAGACGATTAAAATGCATTTGAAACATTTTTCCCATTGACCGTAATGTAACGGAATACTTTTGAGTGTCTCTATAATTGATCTATAAATCCGATTTTCATAAAATTTGAAATAACTCGACAAAATTATGTAATAATTATGTAGTTTAAATTTCAAACGTATAGAATATATTTGAAACTTTTTCCTAATTGACCATAATGTAACTGAATAATTTTGATTGCGCCTGTAATTGATCTATGCACACGATTATCAAAATATTTGAAATAACTCGACAGAATTATGTAATAATTGCGTATTATAAATTTCAAACGATTAAAATGCATTTGAAACTTTTTTCCCCATTGACCGTAATGTAATGGAATACTTTTGATTTCCCCTGTAATTGATCTATGCATCCGATTTTCATATAATTTGAAATAACTCGACAAAATTATGTAATAATTATGTATTTTAAATTTCAAACGTATAGAATATATTTGAAACTTTTTCCTAATTGACCATAATGTAATTGAATACTTTTGATTGCCCCTGTAATTGATCTATGCACACGATTATCAAAATATTTGAAATAACTCGACAGAATTATGTAATAATTGCGTATTATAAATTTCAAACGATTAAAATGCATTTGAAACTTTTTTCCCCATTGACCGTAATGTAATGGAATACTTTTGATTGCCCCTGTAATTGATCTATGCATCCGATTTTCATATAATTTGAAATAACTCGACAAAATTATGTAATAATTATGTATTTTAAATTTCAAACGTATAGAATATATTTGAAACTTTTTCCTAATTGACCATAATGTAATTGAATACTTTTGATTGCCCCTGTAATTGATCTATGCACACGATTATCAAAATATTTGAAATAACTCGACAGAATTATGTAATAATTGCGTATTTTAAATTTCAAACGATTAAAATGCATTTGAAACTTTTTTCCCCATTGACCGTAATGTAATGGAATACTTTTGATTGCCCCTGTAATTGATCTATGCATCCGATTTTCATAAAATTTGAAATGACTCGACAAAATTATGTAATAATTATGTATTTTAAATTTCAAACGATTCGGTTGGGTAGTTTTTGCGTTGTTATATGCGGACGGACAGACGGACGGACAGACGGACGGACAGACGGACGGACTGAACGACAACTATAGGTGCTACGTATTATATAATTACGAACGCACCTAAAAAGGAGAGATTTCTATAATCTTAAATTATGGAATGTATAGCGTTATATAAATTTTAAATGGGTGCCATGAACTTAATATTGGATATTTTTTGACAGGACTTTCGAAAGGCACATACCTGAATTAAAAGTTTTTGAACAAGCTATTACACGTCGCTAAATGTTTCTTGGTTCGGGTTATAATTGAGTTGCTTGTCCTTTTTTCTTGTTTCACGAGAACAAAGTGACAAAACAGGGGTTCTGGATCTCCATAACTAATCAGTGGATCTGGACGAATTTTTGTAAACTTTAAGGTCTAGAGTAGGACACTTCGACTTTTCAATTTGGTCGCAATCTTATCATTGGGTCCAAAATTATTAAGAGGTAAACTTTGGACTTTAACATTAGAGATGCGCCTGAGCTCTACTATACAGCAACATCTTGCTCTATGATAAGGGCCACTTTCCGATCTTTGTCAGCCAGGTCATAGGTCTCTTGGGACTATTTCCTTGTCTTCGCACCAAAACTCTTTTACAAATCACTTAGGGAAATTTGAAATAGAAGGAGGAATAAACGAGAATGAAAGAGAAATTACACCTGAAGATTTTGTCAGCTTGTTTTATAAAATTGATAGTTGCTCAGATATTGATATCAGCGAGATTATCAATTGGTTGGAAGCAGAAAATAATGAATAGTATGCCTCGCTTATAGATGAAATAATAATCGCTTTGTGCACAACTGAAGTAAATGAAGATGATGCAGACAAAAAAAATCAATGATGATCAACCAGAAGTCATAAACTATAATGAAGTAACTTCCCATTTTGAACAATTAACGATTTATTTTGAATGTCGTTTGGAGACTGCATCCAACGAACTACTTATGCTCAAGGGAACGTATGGCCATGCGGCACAGCAAAATATGAGAAATTTTATAATCACAAAGTAAACATTTTTACTGTCTGTAAATATTGAATATGTTCAATATAAAAGGATTTTCTGTGAGTATGATTTATTTTATTTCATTGTTAACGTTCTCCGGATAATCCGGATTTTCGACAATACGGATTGGGCCTCTTCCCAATTAATCCGAATTATTGGGGTTCTATTGTAGTTATATGTATGACTCTCCTGGTTAACCAGGTCGGAATTAACTCTCGCGAATCTTAGCAAGGCTTTAGAAACTACAATAAACTCTCTATCATCCGCGGAATTGAGTGACGCGACTATCGCAGATAATTCACAAAATTTTGAAAAAAGGGAACAAATCAACACAAATATGTACTTGAACAATTCATACACATAATCAGTAACATAACATACATTTGAACAATTTATACGCACAATGGGTAACATAATGATACTTATTACTTAAGGAATAATGAAATTATTCATTACTTACAAATTTGTAGGTTTATTTCTTTAGAAAATCCGTCAAAAGTTACTGTTTTTTTGTAGAGAAACACTTCTTTATTTGCGATTAAAGTTTTTTAAGCACTATTTTATCACAAAGTGACGCATCATCCTCTTCATCTAGATATTGAATAAGGCCTTCAACGTGAGCTAAAGCTTCGTCGTGGCTCATTTTCTTTTATAACTCATCATCTTTTTCGTCACTCTCTTCCAAATTCATACCTAACGCTTCTTCTATAATTTAGTCTTCAGTTGCATGCTCGAAGCCTGGATCGTTAGCATCACAATTAATCCACTCAATGATATTACCTTCATCGACAATTTCTCCACCAGCAACAGATTTTACTAAATTCGCTAAATCATGAATGGAAACTTCTTCCTCTTCCTTTTCAGATTCTACTAGAGATGTTTCTATACTTGGCAAAATCTTCCGCAAAGACTTTATTAGTGTAGATTTCTGTACCGACGCCCAAGCACTGTTTACATCATAAATGCTATCGAGAATCGTGTAATCTTTGAAAAATCTTTTAAGATCATCTCACTCTTGAATTATTACTTTTGTCATTTACTTTGTTCTGTATTTTTTCTTAATTGAAGCGATTACGTCCTGGTCCATAGGCTGGATAAGAGCTGTATCTTTGGGAGTTAAAAATTTTGCAAAAATATTTCCATCTTCCGATTTCAATTGTAGTTCTGCAGGATGAGATGGGACTTTGTCAACTAGCAACACAACTTTCTGGAGTAAATTTTGAGAGACCAGGATGCTTCCTAACTTCTGGAATGAACATTTCTTCAAACCACTTTATAAATATTGTTTGATTCATCCGATCTTTCTTTGTGTTGAAATAATGTACTGGGAGGTTTTCTGTTGTTGTTCCCTTATCCCACTAACTAATTTTCCTGTACACCGTTCGGGCAAGACGAACTTACTTAATTAATCATTTAAAGATTTTTGCAACCACATTTTTTTTTTTTTAAATAGTTTGATACTACTTAAAGACGAAAATAATGAGACTAAATGTTAAGAATATTTTATTTAAAAAATTGTGGTGAAATTCCGTTATTTTCAATTTATTGAACGGAAAAGAAAAAGAAAAAGAAAAAGAAAACAAGATCTTTTAAGATCTCGTTTTCTTTTTATTTTTTTTCAATTATTGCTAACTTTAGTTTATGGGATCCTGCAGCATTACTGCAAGGCAATATTGTTAGCCGCTTTTTACTGCACTTATGTCCCTGAGCTTGATTTTTGCTTCGAAATGCCAGATTTCGTGTATGCAAACGTTTCCAGAACCGTCCTGACTCATCGTAGTTATATACTTGTTCAAAAGAAATTGCTTATGATTGAAGAAATTGTGCAAAATCTTCTTTGAAATTTTCAGCAGCTTCCTTCTCGCGACTTAATTTCTTGCCGTAGAGATATATTTCTCTTATCCCGTGGCGTTTTTTGAATCTTGTCAGCCATTCTGACGATGCATGAAATGTTCCCTTTAATCCCATCATTTCAAAAAATTGTTTTGCTTTTGCAGCAACAATAGGCCCTGTAACAGGCGATCCCTCACTTCTCACTTGTCTTACCCAACGTAAAAGTGCTTCATCCAGTTCTTCAAAAGTGCTGCTTTTCATACTTTTTCTTTTTGTCATCCATGAAAAGTTGTCTGATGAGGCTAAGAATTGCATCAATTTATCTTTCTATTTTAAAATGTTCCTAAATGTGCATTCTCAAATTTCATATTGCAAGCTTATTTGTTTTCTCGTAGCACTATTTTCAATTTTTTAAATCAGTGATTTATCTTGAATCGTTACCATGTTAACATCTGTTTTTATCCTTTTTGTGATATTTTTCAAAAAATGAAAATTCAAAACTATAAAATTTAAATACAAACGCGAACTTCTGTAAGGCACGTGTTCACAGTTCAGCTAAAATAAGCAAACTGATGTGCCTTATGAAAAACGGAAGAAGCAAAAACAGAACAGAAGGAGTGATTTTAAGTAACTGTATATTGTTTATCAACAGGTGTGCGGCCTTACAACAGCTTTTAGGATTAACTGCACCTCCTTTGTGTACGTGGCTATTCCAGGTTTCCAAATGGAATTTATATTTAGTAAAAATGATCGAAAACTCATCCTACATCACAGAAATAAGTTTCTTCTCAAGGATAAGAAAAGAAAATAAAAAGAGAAAAAAATTTAAACTCGTGGATAATCTGCCCGCGGATTAGGGGGAGTTTACTGTGCTAACAAAAATGAATTTACATATTCTAAAAATGGTGAAGTGTAACTTAAATTATTATCAGTTACGTTTGGCCAGATTACGCAGAGAAAAACTTTTACTAGTAAATTTTTATAGACTTTGTTTTAACCTTACATAATGTATTTATTATTCATCCAAAACTTATGTCGTTACTAAAGCAAAAGTAACTATTCATTTTTACTGATGAAAGTTTGACATTACAGCATTGCCATATTATATGTACATAAACAAACCTCTTGTCAATGTCAGTGTGAAAGAGGTTACAATTACTAGTATGACAATCGTCAATCAGTAAAAAAGAATAGAATTTCTTATCTCATTAACTTGTGTAAAATAACTTGGAGGAAAACTTGTACAGCTCATATTCAAAATATTAGAATAATTACCTTTTTTTAGAAATTGAAAATATCGTTTGGTAATTTAATGTCTTTTAATGAAAATATGCAAACGATATTTTTATTAAGAACTTATTGTTGATTAAACTTACTTGGTATCTTAAATTTAATATCATTTTTGAAAAGATTAATTGCAAAAAAAATTATTTTGAAAAGTCAAAATATTAGAATATTTATTCAAGTGGTTCAAAATATTAGAATATTTCACATTAATTCTCCTTTAATTATTACCAATTCTTAACTGGTGGCATCATTGATTAAATTCAGGCTATTTTATTTAAAATCAGTATTCTTTTTTGCAGTTTGTTTCTTTTTCGTCTTAAAATGGGCAGTGTGAGTGATATTCCTGAATCTACTAAACTTCGTATGGTTCATTTGTATCGGCACGGTAAAAATCAATGTTTTATAGCGAATTATTTACATTGTTCGCAATCGAGCGTTAGTAAAATACTAACACAATATTCAAAAATTGGAAAATTTCAAAATAATCGCCGAAATGCTGGCCGAAAACCAAAAACATCTGCTAGAGATGACAGGAAACTGAAGCGTATAGTTAAGAAAAACCGTTTTAAAAGTGTGCGATTCTTGCACCGAAAATGGAAAGAAGAAGGAGTTGAAGTTTCTACATCGACAACATTAAGACGTCTCCATAAATTTAAATTTGAATCTCGTGTACCGAAAACAAAACCTCTCATGACTGCAAGACAAAAGTGTATAAGATTGAATTGGTGTAAATCAAGACGTTTATGGAGCAATGAAGATTGGAAAAATATATTATTTAGTGATAAAAGTATGTTGTGTGTTTCATATGGTAATCAAGGTATTCGAGTTTGGAGAATGAAGCAAGAAGCATTTGATAAAGAATGCCTTAAACGTTCCGTAAAATTTGCTGCTAGTGTCATGGTTTGGGGTTGTATGAGTGCAGAAGGACCTAAAAAGTTATGCATCGTCTACAAAAAGGTTAACTCTCTGATATATCAAGAAATTTTAGAATATTACATGATTCCATCATCAGAAGATTTATTTGAAGATGATTTCATCTTTAAACAAGATTTAGCGTCCCCGCATACCTCGGTGTCAACTAAGAATTGGTTCCGCCAACGCAACAATAAGGTACTTCCTTGGCCACCAAATTCACCAGATCTTAATCCCATCGAAAACTTATGGTGTATAATGAAGAAAAAACTTCAAGAAAATCCTCCTTCAAGTAAAACTGAGTTAGTGGCACGTATAAAGTCTATTTGGGCTAATATTGATAGAAATGTTTGTAAACACCTTGTATATAGTATGCAAGATCGATTGTACGCTGTTATGAAAGCTAAAGGGGATGCTACAAAATATTAACTACCATTTACTTCATATTCATAAGGTAATATTGTTGCGTAAAATAAAATATTCTAATATTTTGAACCAATCTAAATTTTATTCTAATATTCTGGTGTGTTTAAGGAAGCTGTATACCTAATTTATTGTGCTGTATTTTATATTTTATAAATGTTAAAATCTTATCTAAACATTCCAGATTTAATTTATAAGAAATTTAATTGCATTTACTTAGTATAAAAAATAAATAAATGACAAATAATTTTTTCTTATTACTTTTTCTCAATTATTCTAATATTTTGAATATGAGCTGTATTAACTCTTTCCGGCTCAGTGTTTCCACTCCGGCAACACCTAATTTTAATTCCAAACTTACAAACGGCACCAATAATATTTTAGTAAAATTTTACTTTTACAATGACAGTTTAATTCAGGGAATTCTTAATTTCTAAAAAAGTCTTTTGTAAATTCCGGTGTCAGTCAACAATTTCTCATTTTACGAACAGAATTTGTCTGTGCCGGAAAGGGTTAATACGGCGTTTAACACATTTGGTGTCGCCTACAACCTAGCGTGTCCGACTGGCATTTCTTTGTACGCCGATGATGCTCTACAGCAGCCATACCTGCGACCCGCGGGCCTCATGTGGCCCAGTGACTTTTTTATGTGCAAGGTCCGAGACACATACCATCAATCCAAATTTTAAAAAAATAGAGATGTGCATGAAAGGTATTCAAGACTTTAGTTGTTGTTTTATGCATTTTCCTTGGAAGACAGAAATCTCCTGTTATTTGTAATTAGTTTAAAATTATATTAAAACATTCCAAATGCAGTTCAATTAGTAAAAAGACCTTTCTACACGTAGTCCTATTTTTGCTACGGTGACGTATGTATTTCTTAATCTTCAGCAATAATCACACACTATTACAATTTGATTAAATTTGCATTACATATTTCTACATTAAAAAAATAATAAAATAAATTTTACACTGAGTTTAACGAAATGATTTTTTAAGGAAAATGTGATTTTTTTTATATTTCATTGTTATATTACTTGGTTTTCTTCTCATAACACAGCCGATACTATTTGTTGGTGTTGAACATTTGTCCCGAGAAAAAACTGGCATCTAAAATTTTTACAACTCTATTTCCATCAAAAATATTAACAGTATATTTTTACATTTACAATAGAAATTTATCACGTGTGTATTGTTTGGTAATTAGAAGTATTAAAATATTTGGTAAAATTTCCTCCGCAAAGAAAGTTCAACTGTACTGATTGTATTAACTTTGTTAAAATGCTACATTATTTTTGATATAGTAATTTTTAATTATCATCTTTTTTACAATATAAGTTTGTTGCGGCCCGTGTAACATCTCAAACACGTGTTTACGGCCCGCGAGAAAAAAAGGTTGAGCATGGCTGCTCTAGAACATTGAGCGTCTGAAGTACCACTGAGGCTCGTATTTAACCAACTACTTGGATCTCCAGTCATACCGAAAACGTCGGTCGGTCGAACGCTCAAGCGATAATTCACCTTTAATCCTGAATGGACGTGTTCTTGATAATTTCCAATGAAATATCAATAATTTCATTTCAGCGTTCGACCGAGGTTTTCTAGGTCGAAGAAGATGATGAATACGAGCATTAAGGTGCTTCAGAATCCTTCATTATTCTCACTAGGTTTTTTTTTTTTTTTTTTTTTTTTTTTTTTTTTGTGAAAGGGCATAGCCGGATAAGCATTGAAAACATGCCTTTCAATCAAATTTCGTGAATTTTTTCCCAGTTGTGTCTACCTATCTGACAATGTATTTTTCCTAGTATCACCTTATAAATATTGATATTTTATGAGATAAAAATGTTTTTTCAATTTTTTAAAAACCACAATTTCTCATAAACTACTCTACCGAATAGCATGTCATTAATTGAGTTGATATAAACATCAAAGATGTATAACTCGGAATTTTTGCATAATTTTCTAATTATAAAATGTGTGTGAAAAAGCGTTTAAAAATTTTACAAAAATAAAAAGCATGTCTTACTGTTCTCCAAAAATTACCATTTTCTTGTAAAAAATTCCTCATATGTGCCCGTATATTATATATAAATACCGAAGTTTTCAGTTGGGTACTATATATAAATATTTACAAAAATGTGTAAAAAAAATATTAAAATTCATTTAAAGGCATTATTTGGGGCTGAGCTAATCAACTTCCACATTCGAAGAATTTTTGGAATATACACTTACAGAATTGGTGTGTAAATTTTAATGAAGACATAGACATCATTCGCAACGCTGAGGATATTGTTTCGTTATCAAAATTTGTTGCTAGCTTCGCATAGAACATTAGGGAAGAATATTTTTGACATAGAATCTAACTACATTCTTCGATATCGAAATGTAACGATAGTGATCACAATCACTTTAAATGAAAAAGTTTTTCTCCAGTTTTTATAAAGAAAAATTATAATTAGTATTTTCAAGCTTTTTGTATACCGTTTATACTTAAGTATTAATTACGAACTTTTGTTAATTATACTAAGGAATAGTCACCATATGTTATACTTTGTTCAAAAGATTTGTTCATTTGACAGCAGTAATCTATTATCTGTCTTAAGGGAGGTATTTGTCAAAAATTCTAAGACCGACAGAAATACTATCCAATCTATTCAGAAATGAATGCATAACTGTTGTGATTGAAGATGATAATGATAATGATTAATTTCTTTCTTCAATGTTTGTTTTTCTATATTTAGTGTTTGTATTGTTTAAATTAAAATTTTTATACATAAAATAATGTAATACATTATAAAGTGCCAGCTTTTTTTTAAGTGACAGTTTTTGAAAGGGAGGTCTAAAACACTGAAACTGACTATATCATTGATGTATACGTATTCGCATATAAGTTTATAATATATTCGCAAAAAGTTAGCTGTCTTTACAATATTTTAATCTCCTGATAATTTTCCTATTGTTTATGGACGAATATTTATTATTATTTTCTTTTTAAGTTTTTATCTCATCAAACATTAAACGGTTCAAAAATATTACAAATATATTTTTCCATACAAAATATCATGCAATGTTGTCATCTATATTTTTTTTCACTCACACCATGTGCCATTCTCTAACATTTATCTTTCAATTATACAGCACGGGAATTTGTCATTAGAAAAATAAACAAACTGCGAATAGCATGTACCTTGAATAACATATCTATTAGCGCTCAGTCCACGTAAAATCTCAGTATTAATACAACATATTAGGTTCTAATTCCTACTATACAATATCCATACATATTTACCTTATTTTACTATAATTGTACACTAAAAATTTAACGGAGCTACTTACTCGTATTACCCTTTGTTCTGGATTAAGGCTCATCTCTGGTACGCCTTTAACGAGCTGGCCGATTCCCTTGCGAAGGAGGCTGCGTGTCAACCGTCGGTCGACATACTTGTTCCTCTTTCAGGACGTCAAGTCAAGAGGAAGCTCCTTGGTGAAGTTCTTTTGGATTGGCAGCAATGGTAGGACCGATCTGAGGACGGCCGGTTGACGTATGCGATCTTCCCGAAGGTCTCCACTCGGAGAATACAGGGTGATTTCTTCCTCAACCAAGTCCTAACGGGCCATGGTGCCTTCGGCGACCCTCAAGCCCGCTTCTTTAAGGGCAACCCTGCGTGCTTTTGCGGGAACGGGGTGAGTACGATTAGACATTGTGTCTATGAGTGCCCCCTGTGGAAGTCCATCAGGGAAAAGTGCTTCCCATCCAACTTCCACACTTGAACGCTGACCGATCTCGTCCTTGACAATTACAGCAGGAAAGGTATTGTCGACATCGTTGGCGACCTTTTGACAAGGACATTGGATCGGGTTGGTCGTCGGCCAATTGAGCTTTCGACCGTCTCGACCGAAGTCTTTGAACGCTTGATGATTTTCCAGATCATTCGAACGCAACACTCGATTAAGAGGAGTCCGAGGCCTCTCGTAGGCGCGTTTCGGACGAAGCGACTATACAAGGTTTTCCGGGTTTTCCTTGTACGTAACGAGAATTCGAGTCGCTTTCCTGTAAGTCCTCCCGGAAGGCTGGGTCTCTGGATCGGCGGTTGTTCAGGCAGCTTGCGGTACGGGGCCTGCTTGGTTGCTCCAATCGGCGTGTTGGGCGCGGGCGGTGCCGTGTCGGTGGCTGCGGTTGGTGAGCGGCCGAGGCCGCGACGCTGAGTCCATGTCCGTGGACCGGGTGTCCTCGCTTGTCTTCCTGGCCGGCAGCGGGCGCTGTCGTGAGGCCGGACGTCACTTGGTTCCCCCTCATTGGAGGTCTCGTGACCTCCCTGCGTGGACCGCATGGAGCCACTCGGCTCTGGATCGGGAAACTCACTGTTTTTTACCCTTTGTTAAAAGTGGTGAAAATGTTTGAATAAAACTCATTCTATTAACTGTCGTAACATTTCGATATCGAATAATGTTGTTTTCCAAGCAAAAATATTTTTCTCTATTGTTTCCGATACAAAACATCAGTTTTCGATATCGAAATACTATCGACAGTGTTGAAAATTATGGCCTATCTGCTTAATGAAATCTAAAGTACAGCAGTCAACTCATTGTCTGCTGACATTGTTCCAAAAATTGTTCGAATGTAGAAGTTCGTTAGCTCCACCCCAAATAACGCCTTTAAATGAATTTTAATAATTTTTATACATATTTCTGAAATAAATACATATTCTGTAAATATTTATACCTAGTACCGAACGCAAAACTTTGGAATTTATATATAATATGCGGACACATATGAGGCATTTTTTACAAGAAAATGGTAATTTTCGGAAAACTGTAAGATATAATTTTTATTTTCGTAAATTTTTTAAACGCTTTTTCACACACTTTTTATAATTCGAAAATTATACATAAATTCCCAGTTATGCATCTTTGATGTCTACATACACTCAATAAATGACGCGCAATTCGGTGCAACAGTTTTTTAAAAAGCGAGGTTTTTAAAAAATTGAAGAAACATTTTTATCTCATAAAATATCAATATTTATAAGGCGATACTTGGGGAAATACATTTTTAGATAGGTAGACACATGTGGGAAAAATATCAAGAAATTTGTTTGAAAGGCATGTTTCCAATGCTTATCCGGCTATGCCCTTTACCTTATTTAAATCAGAGCATTTTGCCATTCAAGTACTGAATTTTTTTTGTTTTTGAAAACCGGCGGTAAAGGAATAAAAATCAAGCCAATGTTCTGCGTTGCGATGTTGTTAAAACACTACTGTTTTGTAATTCGGTTTCTGGAGATGAAAACATCTTTTTTAAAAGGCAACGAATGCGTTAAAAAAGGCGAAATTTTCTATTGGACTTTATTTGTGGCAGTTTGTAATCAAGCTATATTGATTGCATGTAAACAAAAAACCGTCAATTTGTGACTACAGCCTTAGGCACTGGCAACCACTCTGAACGTAATGCCAGCTGCCGATACATAAAGAAAAAACACCAACATGCTTTAAGAACATTTAACGCTGCTTTCCCTTTAGAAGATTGTATTACAGAAGGCAGAAGCATAGCTGTTCAATGTCGTCGAGAACCCCACTAGCGGACACTAAAATCGATCGTCTCCTATTTATTTAAAAAGTTGTTAACAAAAATTTTAGCTCTTAGTGCAATTTCAACACTCATTTGAGAAAGACTTGACAAAAAAAAAAAAAAAAAAAAAAAAAAAAAAAAAAAAAAACACAGCAAGCCACTTATTTTAAGTAGAGTATTAAGAAAAAAAACTTAGAAAATATGAAATTTCTAGTAAGAAAATTAAAAATAAGAATCGATTTCAATCACATATGTTTAAAAATTAAGAGTGAAATTTAACATCTGAATGGTAACATACCAAGATCGCATGTTTCACTTTTTTTCAAAAATTTTGAATTCACACCGAAAACTTTTAAAGAGGATTTTTTAATTTGTGTAATCGCAAAATGTGTGTTAGTAAGAAAAAGAATAGTACAGGTAATTTTTGGTGTGAATGTAAAGTTACGGAAATCAAAAAAACGAACTTGCTACAATACTTTATATATCCGGAGATCCAAAAGTCAGGACGAACTTTAAAAATGAATAATTTGATACAAAGATACGGTTTGCACCAAAAGGAACGAAAATAAACTGGGTTTTGTGTGGCAACGAAAAAGAATAGTTCTGTTGGAATTTGTTGAGGTACCCTTGCAACAGGCAAAAGTGACAGTCTGGTGTGGCTTCACTGCGGATTTCACAATTGGTCCATTTTTTTCGAGGAAGTCACACGGACGGATTTCACACTCTGTGACTTTTGGCTATGGAGATTCTTGAAGTCAAAAATGCACTGCTACTAATCCGCATGAGCAACAGCATTGAAAGATCTCATCCGCCAAAATGTGTCTGATATAACGCACGAAATGCTACTAAATGCTGTGAACGGTGTGGTACTTCGTCTCACAGGTGTAATTCTGATTTATGGTCATCACATTAAACTTTTATTGAGGTAGTAATTAACTGTAACTAAGCTGACTTGTAAGTTGCCAAAATTTTTTCTATTTGTAAATCCTCTTTTAGTGCAATAAAACACCATTGGAGTCATTTATTGTTCGCCCACATAACTATTTTTTTTCGTTGCCACACAAAACCCGGTTTCTTTTGCATCCGTTTAGTGCAAACCGCACATTTTTATCTTGATTCGCTTTCGAATTATTCAGTTTTAAAGTTCGTCCTGACTTTTGGATCATCCGGACATTTGGATTAACACTGGAGCGTCCTGAAATTTTACCCAAGTTTTTAATTGGTTTATTTGACGTATATTTGTGTGGTTTAAATTTAACTTATTCCAAGAAAAGAATTCTGGCTCGAATTAAAATTTAATTACGTGGTCGGAGTCGAATCGACTCCTTTTGTGTTCTAGTGTTAATTGTTGAAACTTATGATAAGGAGAATGAATAGTTTATACTATTCAAATAAATCATTTGGGCATGCGCAAAAACATAGTTTCTAACCTAGTATATATTTTTTAATCAAATACCACCATAAATTTAGTAATGAAAAATAAAAAATTCTTAATTACTAAGGCTTGTAGATGTTTTAATTGCCTAAGGTTAGCAACTGTGCTTTTTCGTTGTCCGGATGATTTATTTGAATAGTAAAGCTATTCATTCTATCCATCACATGTTGAAACTGCACAGGTTTCGATGCATGTTTCGCAAAATTATTTCAAAAAAAAAAAAAAAAAAAAAAAAAAAACTAGTGGTCTTCAAACAATTTAAATAAATAATAACAATAATAAAATATAGACGACTGTTTTCAAATTCCGGTGCAATTCATTATTTTCCATAATTAAGCAATGAAAGAGCAAGGATTAAATGAATAAAATACTCCGACTAAATAAGACAAATTTTACAATAAAATTTTACTGGTGAAAATAAACAAGGATTCTTATGCCTCTTTGCGGCATGTATGTATGTCATTCGTCCCCAAAGGGTTAATTAAAATTTTACTGAGTCGGATTAAGTGTCTCATTTCTAATTAAAATATATCTTTGAATCGAATTTTGAATAAAACACAGGATCATGAAAGATCAAAGAATGTGAAAAATAGGATTACAAATATATCGGACACTAATTATCCTATAGACTTTATTTTTATGAAAAATTTACTTTTTTTAATTATCTTTTATATTCCCTCCTTCAAATAGACAATTTCGAAAATTTGTATATACCTTTCATCAGAATTAATATTTCGAGAGTCCGAAAAAAATAGTTGCGAATAATCGAGTTTACCGATATTCATATCGCTTTTTTCCATTATTACATACTAAGAATACATCAAATTTCAAGTCTGTATCTCAATTTGTTGGTGAAATAAACATTTAGAGACACACAGACGGGCAGACAGACGGATAGAGAGATAGGCAGACGGCAGGCAATTTTTCCCTAAAATTGTATTTTTCAGAATCTCCAGTAACTGAAACGTGTAAATTCGTCAACTTTTTTTTTTCGATTTTTGAAACGATTACTAGATTTACCTTATACTAGGTATGATAGGTAAGTTCAAAGGAAATAAGAAAAAGCGGTTAAAAATGGATCTTTTAGTATTTCATGCCGAATCTATTTTGCTAGCTTGTTTTTCATTTGGCTACTGTTTTTTTTTTTTTTTTTAATTCCTATTAGCCAAATTGCTAATGTTGGTCAATAGCAGGGATGAAATTTCCGCTTTTTTGGACACCGGTAAAATCTTAGAGAAAATGTTGTTATTATAAATCACAAAAATGTTCCGCTTTAATAATATAGCATTTTCTCTAAGATTTTAATGGTGTGCAAAAAGGCGGAAATTTCATCCCTAGTCAATAGCCAGCGAGATCCCTGTATGTATATAAAGTGAAATTTTTTTATGTGTTATGACACACTTACTTGGATAGATTTAAAGTATCATTATCATGGGAGTATGTTTTAGTAATTTTAAGGGGAAGGAAAAAAATATTTATTAAGGAAAGCAGATTTTTTCCATTAATTAAATTACTGCCTTAGCTAAAAAATTAACGACTATTTACATATTTAAAAAAAAATACTAAGCTGTTTTTGTCGTCTTTATTTTTAAAACCTCTTAAATTGTGAGTTGCACTTTATAATTTAAGAGAATGTAATTTGTTTTAATTTAGATTCTCATTTGAGGACACTATTTAATCAGATGACTACATAAGTTTAAAAAAATGAGAGCTCCTGCTAATTACACTAATTATTTAAAGATCTAAAAAGAAGTGGTTATTTATTATTATTATTATTTTAAAAATATGTCATTTCATTAAAAAAAAATATTACTTGAAATAAAATATTCTTTCGGAAATCTGGATTTTTTTTTTATCAAACACAGAAATCATTACTTCCGGATTTTTATTGCCTATATTTTCGAATGGTATCATTTGTCTTATTTATTCTCAAAGTTAAGGTTACTGATGTTCAAGAGGCTAGTTTCCATAGTTACATAAGAAGCACACACTCAATATTAAATCTCTATCTGAATTTGTTCGTGAGATAGACCATTTATAAACACATAAACGGATAGACTGATTAAAAAACAGCCGGCCGGCCTTTTTTTTTCACAATCTCCAGTGATAAAAATGTATAAATCCGTTTAAAAAAAATTTCGATTTTTAAAACGATTGCAAGATTTACCCTATACTACATATGATGGGTCAGTTCAAAAAAATACAACAAAGGGTAAAAAAAAAAAAAAAAAAAAAAAAAAAAAAAATCAGTGTTTTAAGCTGAATATATTTTGCAAGCTTGTTTTTCATTTGGCTATTATTTTATTATTATTAAATTATTATTCGCCAAATCGCTAATATTTGTCAAAAGCCAGCAAGATCCCAGAATGCGTATAAAGTAAAATCTTTTTTGAATATTATGACACATCTACTTTGAGCGATATAAAGCTTTAATCACATGGAAATATGTTTTAATAATTTTAAGAAGGAAGTATTACTATTAATTAAATTACTGCTTTAGCTAAAAAATTGACGACTATTTCCATATTTAAAAAAAGTACAAAGGTGTTTTTGTCATTTTTATTTTTAAAGCCCCTTAAATTGTAAGTTGTTCTTTATAATTTAGGGGAATGTAATTTGTTTTAACTTAAATTCTCATCTGAGTTCACTATTTAATTAGATGAGTTCTTAAGTTAAAAGAAATGAGAATTCTTGCTAATTAAACTTGCTATTTAAGAGAAGTGGTTATTTATTATTATTATCATTTTAAAAGCAAGTCATGTCATAGAAAATGTTACTTAAGTACAAAATTTTTTCAGAAAATTAGATTTTTTCTATCAAGCATAGAAACAACTATTTCCGAATTTCTATTCCCACTATTCCCTAATGGTATCATTTGTCTTATTTAATCGCAAAGTTAAGGTTAGTGATGTTCAAGAGGCTAGAGGCATTGTTACATACGAAGCATACACTAAATTTCAAGTCTCTATCACAATTTGTTGGCTAGTTGAGCATTTAAAGGCACACAGACGGATAGACAAACAAACAGACGGACGACTTTTTTTTTTCGGAATCCCCAGTGACAAAAACATATAAATCCGTCATTTTTTTCCCGATTTTCAAAACGATCACAAGATTTACCCTATACTATATATTATGGGTAAGTTCAAAGGAGATAAAAAAAGCGTCCAAAAAAAAAAAAAAAAAAAAAAAAAAAATAGTATATCACGCTGAATTTATTTTGCCAGCTTGTTTTCCATTTGACAACTCTTTTTATTTTTATTTGCCAAATCAGTAATGTGTGTCCAAAACCAGCGAGATCCCTTTATGTGTATAAAATAAAATCTTTTTAAATAAATGTTATGACCCTTTACTTTGAGAGATTTAAAGCATTATCCGCATGGGAATATGTTTTAGTAATTTTAAAGAGGAAGGGAAAAATATTTACTAAAGAAAGTAGATTTTGCCTTTAATTAAATCACTGCTTTAGCTAAGAAATGAATGACTATTTCCATTTTTTTTTTTTTTTTTTTTTTTTTAAGTAAAGAGGTGTTTTTGTCGTCTTTATTTTTAAAGCCTCTTAAATTGTGAGTTGCATTTTATAATTTAAGAGAATGTAATTTGTTTTAATTAAATTCTCATCTGAGGACACTATTTAATTAGATGTCTACTTAAGTTAAAAGAAATGAGAGTTCTTGTTAATTAAACATGCTATTTAAAGAACTAAAAGGAAGTGGCTATTTATTATTATTATTATTTTAAAAACATGTGATTTCTTAAAAAGTGTTACTTCAAACACAACCCTTTTTTCAGAAAACTAGATTTTTTTTATCATACACAAAAATTATTAGTTCCGGATTTTCATTGCCACTATTTCGGAATGGTATCATTTGTCTTATTTAATCGCAAAGTTAATGTCAATAAATACGCTATATAATCGCGTATAAACCGACTCCTAATTCATGAGGAAAAGAAAATTTTATTTATATGTTCTGGCATAAATTTGGATTCCCTTAATTTAGAAATTTCTGGAATGGAAAATGGAGAAATAACCTTGACACGTCAGAAAAACTATGTAAAATGGTAAAATAATTGACTCACATCAGAATTTTCAAACGAATATCATAGAAAATAAGAACCTGCTCTTTTACACCTTCATTAAAAACGAAAAACTTTGTTTAAATGTCCTTGGTGTCGATTGCCAATTTTTGAATTAAAATAAGGTGGTCACCCCGTGTGATTACCGCAGGGTAGTTCCATGCGAACTTGTTTGTCTGTTACACAGTTGAAAATCGCTATGCTTGTTGGCCACCGTTTTTTCTGAAGAGCTGGCTTTGCCTTATTCAAGTGATGAGATTTGTCCGCCAAAATAAATCACATTTTTCTGCTCTAAAATACTGGTAGCCAAAAATTATAGTATGACAAACAGACGTAACAGACAAACAAATTCGCGTGGAATTAGCCCGCAGTCAAAAGGGTATACTCCTTCGCGACGGAAGCCTTTTACGAAATTTTTAATGCTTTCTCACCAGATTTAAAAAACAGAAATTTGTGCCATATAAATCGAGAAAATGCTACAAATAAATAAAGCAAATATTACCGTAAAATTTTACTGGTGGGGCTACAAGCATTTTTAAGCCTTTTTTGCTGCATGTATACGTGCTCCTCGTTCCCAAGGGTTTAAAGGAAAATAATTCCGAATGGTATAATTTGTCTTATATAAATCGCAATGCTAATATCAATATATTCCGTATGTACTCACATATAAGCCGACTCCAAATTCAAGAGGAATATTAGACTAAATACTGGTATTTGAAAAAATATATTCGCCATGTTCAATCCTCGCTTTGAGAGACATTCGACGATTCATTTGTTTAACCTTTTACAGGCCAAATTCAGATCCAGGCATATTTTAAATTACTTTTTTGTACATTATGCCTTCTAATGGTTTAGTTAAGAAATATTACTAATTAATATGGTGGATTTTTTTTTTTTTTTTTTTTTTTTTTTTTTTTTTTTTTTTTTTTTATAAATTTCAGAATGCTCCCAGTTGGGAACATTGGTCACTTCCGGCGGTCATTTTCCAGTGGCCATTGATAATTTTTATGATTTTCTGTAGATTTTCTCATAAATGATGGGAATGTAACTTCTATTTCAAAAAATCAAGTTATTCATATTCGAAAAATCTATTTCAAAAAATCATTTTTATGACTGATCATTTTCCAGTGGTCATTGGTCATTTTTATGATTTTCTGTACATTGCCTCATTAATGTTAGGAATAAAACTTCTATTTCAAAAAATAAAGTCATTCTTTTCTGCTAATTTTTTTATCGATTTTGATTAAATTAAATTTTTAATAAATGCTTAAACTTATGTTCCCAATTAGGAACATTGGCCTGTAAAAGGTTAATTATATATAGGGTTTCCAAAAAGTCTGGAAACTATCAAATAACTCCAGAAACACACAACTGATTAGAAAACGGAATTGTACGTTTTAAATATTTTTTTAAAAAAGTTATTCAGTGATGCCAAATTTGACCATGCAACCGACTGCCTGTTTGTCAGAGAGGGTTCAACTTTGAAATCGTGAATGACAACCCTTGTTTTTTCTTGCAGATTCGGATTCTTCGGACAAAAATACGTAACTTTTGTTTCTAACCTCTTTTTCGGATACGCGTTCATTACGGTGTAACAGAGCATATTCGAGAGATACATATTTCGGCTTTTCCAACCACGTTTTGAAATCTCAAAATCTGATTAGCCAGAACGTTTGACATCAAAGTTGGCATTTTTTGCGGTGATTGTGTTTCTCGAAAAACAACAATGGAGTTGATTCAATGACGCATTATATGTTTTTTCTGTAAAGATTAATAGAAATATATTTAATTAGTTGTCTGTTTGCATATATTTGTATTCAGTCAAACATTTTTAAACAATAACCTACGTATTTTTATGTTTTAACGCGTAAATTTGCATCTTCCAACAAAAAAAGGGATAATTTGCATTATTTAGGGGCGGGGCGTGTGGATAATCTGTGTTTCGTTGTTTCTACTTTTTTTTTTTTTAATCATCAAGTTTGGGTGGCTAATGGGGGCTGATGCAAGTGTATGTTTTTTTTTTTTTTTTTTTTTTTTTAATTATTACTACACAGTTTGCACAACTGTACCACTAAATTTTTACATTACTTTCAAAGTATTTCACTGCAGAAAAATCTTCCGAAATTTTAGAATAAACGTTGTGGTTGCTAATTCTGTTTCTTAAAATTTAAATATAAATTTTCTTATCATTAATAGTGGTGCCAGAGTCCTTAAAAAATATAAGGAGTGTGCGAACCTTGTACTAGAATGCAAAATATTGAAAAATAAACAATCAAACATATAAAAAAATTTTGAGCTGGCTCAGCAAAGAATGGGAAAGTAGTGTAAATATCATGGGAGAGTAATTCTATGCAAAAAATAAACAATTTTCTAGATTATCCTTCCATTATAAAAATTAAACATCGACTCCACCAGCAAATAATCATTTTCGAGACCATATAGGGACATAAATTCTATTTGGAATGCACCATTTCTTTTAAAACTGATCCCCTTTATTTGTGAAATAACAAAAAATAATCATTAATAATCATAAAGTTTTCACTATTAATTAGTTATTATAACTACAAAATAACAAGTACAGCAGATTTTTTTTTCACTAATTCTAATAAACGCAATATTTTTTGTTAATTATTTTTTTTCATAATTATAAAAATAGAAAAAATTTGATAGTTTGAACTTTTTATTTAAAAAATTGTTGAACTCTTTAATCCGTTCACGATTTGTGACCTATCGTCAAAAGGTACATGTGGAATTTTTTTTCAGGAAGCATTAATATATGAAAAACGATATTTTTCTTCTTTTATTAGAGTATTTTTTGGTATTTACCAAGTAGAACGGGCTGTTTAAAAAACAAAACAGTGCATACCAAATAAAATTTGTGTACGCGATATGATCTTGAAAGGGTTAAGATTTAATGATTGCTGGAGCAAATATTTTTATTGAAGATTTTTTAATTCTTTTTCACTGGTTTCTCAAAGCAAAAATTTTCCCCTGAATTCAGAAATTAAGCTCGGATTAAATATTAAAAAATTTACAATAAAATTTTATTGGTGAGAATAATAAATTATGATTAAGGTATGGATGCCTGTACTTAACAAGGGAAAATCATTATTGGCAAAAACACAATGCCCGTTCGACATACGGTCAAAGCAGGAAAGGAGTTAACCCATTCGTGCCCAGCACCTTTTGCGTAAATTTTATTTGGTTGGCACCACTATTTTTAGAAGATTTAGGTTTAGTTCATTAATCACGAAAATGCATCATTTAAATAAAATAATTATTGCTTTTCTTTTTTACCGGTGTCAAAAAAAGTGCTGAATGCACCTTTTGAAGCGTCCCTAAAAAGGGACGCTAGGCACTAATGTGTTAATAGTGTCCGATGGCGCGTGGCTTTTTTATGTTACTGACGCTAATCGTATCAAAGTTTCAGAATCAGAAAGAAAATAGGGTTATTGAAAAAGTTCATGCTCAATTTCATAAATGGCAGTAGCTTTCAGTTTTCACTGTGTTGAAGTTTCTTTTATAACTATATTATTAACCCTTTCCGGTACGGGCAAAATCTGTACTAAAATGAGAAATTATCGCCTGACACCGGAATTCACAAACGAATTTTTTAAATATTTTGAATTCCTTAATTTAAGCTTTTATTGCAAAAGCAAAATTTTACTAAAATATTTCTGGTGCCGTTTGCAAGTTTGGAATTAAAATTAGGTATCCCAGACCGGGCACAGTGTGCCGGAAAGGGTTAACGGATAGTTATCTACATGTACCGTGAGTGAATGTAACGTTGATTTTTTTTTTTTTTTTTTTTTTCAAATTACTTTGTCGGTAAGATTTAAAATTTAAAATAGAGAATGAAATGTAACATTTCCATCGTGGAATGAATTTTAAATGGAGTGACTGTTGGACGTACAAAATATTTTCTTAACGTTTGTTTGGATCGTGCTCTTGTTCTTAGGACAGTTAAAAAGGGGTTTTGTCGTCTTCGAAATGGTGAATTCAATCTAAATGTTAAAATCCAAACTGGGTGATCTTTTGCCGTTGATAATGACTTAATTCGTCTTTTAGTGAAAAATAATTAACGGATTATTATTAAGGGGATTGCTGAGATATTAAATAATGACAATTCAAGTGTATTTCGTCATTTAAAACAACTTCGAAGCTCGATATGCTTCGGAAAATGGCATTGTTGCCTCTCGGGACTGATTTTTTTTATATTGCTAGATTTTTATTTTTAAAATGAAATTTGGAAGAGGAGTAGGAGTGTGAAAACCTTTCCAAGAAACAACTTTGGTAAAAAATAGGAAACTTAATAATATTATAAGTATGAAGCTGTGCGTTTTTGTGTAATAATGAAGTTAAAACCAAAACAGATGAATTAAAACCTTTTATCTTTGCATATAAACTGACTATAACCCAGAAATAAACATAGGATCCGTTTTATTTAATTTATAGAAATCTCTTTCTTAATAGTTTCATTATTTTCATAGAGAATAAATGAATATTTTTCTATAAAATATGACAATATTTCTTTCGAATTGCCAAGAAAACCAAAACTCGAAATAATATTTTCTTCTCGACAATAATTTTCCAACAGACAGATTTTCAATTGAAAATAAAACGGATAATTTCAAATACAGTCGAGTCTCTCTATAACGAAACTCCATACATCGAATTTCTCTATATAACGAATTTTTAATAGGAATGGTTCCCTTTTCGCATGATTACATTAAAAACAGTCTCTATATAGCGAAATATCGATCTCCATATAACGAATTTTTTCATAAATTGGTCTTAATTTACTCAGTTTTAAAAAAGCATCGAAATCATATAGAATAAATTTTCCATCACTTATTTTTGATTTATCGTCAGTGCTGAGTTTTTTTTATATTACTTCTCTCCTTGTTCTTTAAATCCAACGAAATCATCCTACCTCCCACACACCTTTCCACATCTTTCTCAAAACAGAGTCAGTTGGATTGATGCACATGTAAGAGAGGAATCAATGAGAGGCACAGAAGAGAGGCTTTCAAATGGAGGAAAATGTTAACTACAATTTTTCACTCCTTGCTAAAATTTGAACATTTTTTTTTTTTTTTTTTTTTTTTTTTTTTTTTTTTTTTTTTTTTTTTAGAGCGTAACAATTTTAAAATCAAAACAACAAAAAAATCATAGATTTCTTCGTCTGAAATTAATGCAAGTCTTGCTTATTTGGTTTTCATTAAGCTTTCAAACAAATGTCTGTTCTCTTTTTTGAAACAGCTTAAATAATTAAGAAATAAAATGTTAGGTTAATATTTACTTTTAAACAACATTTCAAATTATTAATTGAAAAGATCAAAAATAATATTTGTTCTAATTTCACACATTAAATACGATTTTTAACATCATTCTCTATACATCGAATTTCTCTATATAACGAATATTTTACTGGAACGGTGGATTTCGTTATATAGAGACTCGACTGTACTTTTTTATAAATCTAGATTTATAAAAAGGAATAAGTATTGAAGACAGACAGCTATGGCGCCATATATTAAAATAAAACAGACGTGCTTTGATGTAGAAATAAACATTATTGGGTGATGATATTAATTCTTATTATTTAAAGAAAATTGTTAACAATACTTGACGATTTATCGCTTTCTTAAAACGGTTCATTTCACAAAATAATCAATAAATAATACTTTATTTTTTAAGAGACAGCTACATTTTCTTCCAGAAATATTAAAATTTTAAAATGATCACAGTAATCTAATTTTTCTTATGTCAGTATTCAAATTTATTGGCAGGAATTTAAAATGTTGAAGCATATGGAGAGACATTTGTAAATTGTCGATTGCCGACAGGATTTTAATTTCACATTTCTTTGGGATTTAAAATTTTGAAAATATGTAGTCATTTTTTTAAATAAACTTTTTAAATGTGTTTTTGTAAACTCTTTTGGGATGCAATGCATGCATACACAAATTTCACACGAAATATCACTGAAAATACAATGTTCTAATAGAATTCTCCTGGCCGGTTTTTAATTTCTCTTTACGAAGAGAGGGAGAATTGGTCAATTGCCATGATTTTATTTAGCTCTCCTTTTTTCCATGGGTTACAATTTCATTTTCTCGATTGTGTATGTTATATGAAAAAAAAAATCTATTTTATATGACCGAGAAATGTCAAGGTCCATGTAGATAAGAATTTTTGTATTCTCCCCTGAAAATTGCATTAAAAAATATTTAATGATGTTTGTTTTTAATTGTCTGGGGTGAAGTGTCTTGCTTAATTAATCCAGTTAATTTATCTAGCTTTTAATGCTACGTGAATGACGTCACGAGAAACAGCTAGTTATAAATAACTTAATTAATCATGCTGTAAGAACATTCTCATGTTACTTCATTATTGAATGGGATCAACAATTTACTTCTTAATCTTTCTACAACGTTCACCAGTTCAAAAAGCCCCATTTTGAGAAAAAAAAGTTTTGGAAAGTATTTTTTTTCTCTAAACTTGCATCTGACACCAATAATAATTTAATAAAATTTTGCTTTTATAATGAAAACTTGAACCAGCGGATTCCCAATTTCTAAAAAAGTTGTTTGAAAATTTCGGTGACAGTCGATAATTTCCCATTTTATCAACAGAATTTACCCGTGCCGGAAAGTGTTAAATACTACTTTTATTTAAAGAAATATCTTCTTTATAAAGTTCGTAAAAATTAGTAAAAAAAACTGGTTTTAAAAAGAGACAGTGGGAGTTCTGTTTAAAATATTTAATTGATTAATTTAATTAAGCACTGAGCAAGATGGCTTTGGAAATGGAAAGAAAACTCTTTTTACGTTAAATTATTATTTTTAAAAAATTACATGGATGTCCTTACTACCCCCCATTATGTAGACGCTTATTCTTTTCAAAGGTAAGCGTATAAACAACTTCACACGACTATATTCATGTGAAGAAATAATTAAATAGCATGAAAAATTAACTGCAACAACATTCGAGATTCAAAAGTCATTTTTCTGAATTTTGACGGGAAAATACATAAATTATGCATGTAATTTTAATCGCAGCAAATGTTAAAGAGCAGTTTCATTCTTTTTAACATTTTTACCGAATGACATTAAAAAAAGAGTGAAAAAAACTACAACTCGACAGTAATTGTTGTCCAGGGAAAAATAAATTTTGAGCATCATTAAATATAAATCACGTATAAGCGATACAATCTGTATAAGCGAGAAATAAATTTAAAAGATCTTATTTTTTATGATAGTGTTTTTAGGTGCGTTCGTAATTATGTAAATACGTAGCACCTATATTTGTCGTTCAATCCGTCCGTCCGTCCGCATATAACAACGCAAAAACTACCCAACCGAATCGTTTGAGTATAGAATACATAATTATTACCTAATATTGTCGAGTTATTTCAAATTTTATGAAAATCGGATGCATAGATCAATTACAGGGACAATCAAAAGTATTCCATTACATTAGATCAATGGGGAAAAAGTGTCAAGTGCATTTTAATGGTGTTACACTCACTCGAACATAATAAAATTGATATGAAATATAAAGTACTTATTATTATATACATTTTGCATAATCTGTGGTGCAAAGAACATTTGTTATTGATTTATAAGGCCACATGCCAAGTATTCCATTAGATAATGGTGTTGGAAGAACGTTGTTTGGTGTGCATTTTAATTGTAATTATCTATTTACAATTTTATAAGACTGATATTTTTAAAACTTCGTTATCGTACGAACGCACTTCATTTGCTACGCTTCACGTGCAATTTACAGCTTGTTTATTTTATTATAAATTTCTTGTTGACACCAATTTTATGTACGCTCTGTTTGTAGTTGTATTGCAGGGTATATACTGATATCTGCATCTGAGCTATAATTGCTGAGTTATTAAAAGGCGGTTTTCGCATTTCATTTGATCTCAAGTTAGCTCCATACATGAGTTCCGCACTTCGTTCAATCTACGATACGATTTCAGGTTTAAGGCTGTGTCACAGGAATACTACCGTCTTCCATGATATTTCATATTGTTTTTAAGAAGTTTTTTATCAGTTCGATTAATTAACACCAGTTTCCTCTTATTTCCTTAAGTTAATCTAGACCATGATATTTATTAAAACCAATAGTTTTTCCTCATTATGTTCTGTGCATCTGCTTTCGAATAGCCGGCGTGGAAGGACGCGACCTCGAGAATATACACCATTACATGAATTCCTGTCGCTGCACGAGCCGCCAATGAACAACAGAATTTTTAAAAATCGAGAAAATTGCACAAAAATACACTAACGGGAAAAAAAATCCCAACACCAAGAAAAACTTATTGTAAAGTAATGAAATTTGGACAGTGCATTTGTCTAGTTAACATGTTTAATTGATTAGATTTTCGAGATCACAGGTTAATTTAAGGTCAATAAAATGCATCTCAAAGGTGAAATGCCGTTACATCAATAGTCGCTATAACCTCCAGAATTTCGAATACAAGCCTGCATATGTGCATGCATTGTGTCATACAGGTGCCGAATGTCACTTTGTAGTGTGGAGTTCCTGCTTGTGATGTTCAATGCTGGCTGGGGATGACACTGGAGTTTTCATCCAATGATATCCCATACTCGCTCAATGGGAGACAGATCTTGTGATCTCGCTGGCCAAGGTAACATGTTGGCACTGTGTAGTGCGTGTTGCGTTACAACAGCGGCATGAGGGCGGGCGTTATCCAAATTTCGTTTAGCTAACACAAGTCTTTCTTGTTGTTGGGATTTTTTTTTTTCGTCAGTGTAGATAGCACATCACGCTTTACCTGTGGAATATTCTCAAATCCAAGATAGACCTTCAGGCCATATACATAACATCAGAAAAGATTTGGTTTATTTTTGTGCATAAACTTATACAATTTTCGATAGTCCAATAATGGAAATGGAACTGACCTCGCTATCACAGCTCCCCCTTTTGGCAGAAAATTTGGAAACTGAAGGAGGAGCTGCTGGTCATAGCAAAAAATATACACAGAAATTTCGTTTCAATTCTGTGCATAACTTCGTACATTTTCCCATGTTACAATAAAATAAAAATAGACAAAAATCTCCAAATTAGAGTATGTTTCAAGCGGAGAATTTTCAAATTGAAGGAGGACCTGCTAGTTATAGCAAAAAACTGTACACGAAATTTTTGTTTCAATTTTATGCATAACTTCGTACATTTTTCGATGGTACAACAGCGACGCACGGACAGACAGACATTTTGTAAAAACATGTTTTTTTTTTCAATTCCATGACCTCTAAAACGTGTAAATCCGCTGAAAACTAGAAGTAAAACAATATTTTGATTACAATATTTTTTTTTTCGATTGAGGATCAAAGAAAGTAATAATTAATACTTTATCTACCGACGGTACTTATAAGTACCATAAAAATTAGTTATTATAAAATTCTTTTAATACGTCAATTAGTTGTAATACTGTTTAGAATGAGTTACATAGATTACTTTATTTTGTTCCAAAAGCATTATTGGTTATACAAAACAAGAATATTTTTTAAAGGATGATTTCTTTTGCCATTTCATCTTTTCAGCTTTCTTAGCGCTGATGGAGGGGGATGAGGATTTTTCAATTTGGAAATATTCCTATATTTATATTGTAAGAACATCCTATTTGTATATTTTATAATTCTAAAAAATACTAAGAAAACAATTTAAAAGAAAAAAATTGAGTGGGGTTATAAATATTGCACAAAATCCCTGTAAATTTAAATTTATTTAATCTTTCTAAATCCTTCAATCCTTCTGAAATCCTTCAAAAATTTATTAAATGATTATGTAAATCTTTTAATTTAGTTTAAACAATTCACATAAAATGCTTTAGAATGTAAAATTTTCATGAATTCATAATGAGGTATATGAAGGGTTAAATAGACTGTCAAGATCAGCTGCAAAAATATGAATATTTTAGAATACATTTTTGACAATTTCGAAGAAAAATATTTAAATTAGTAATGTAATTTTTATAGCAAAAAGTGTTAAACAACAGTTTATTTCTTTTAAACATTTTCGCTGAATGACATTAACAAAAATACATATCTAGAACTCATCATTAATAGACGCCTAGGGAAAAATAAAACTTCAGCATCATTAAATATAAATGGTGAGTAAAATATGCTAGCAGAATTATTTAGCGAAAAAGAAAACAGTGAAAAAATATTCTGAATAAATGGAAAAATATTCTTAATACATTTTCTTTGATACGATAAATCATATTATTTTTTTATTAATTTAGATTAAATATTACTTTGATTTAACATATTTTATTAATTATTTTAGGAATTGGTTAAAAATTTTTATTACATAATACAAATATAAAATGAATTAAAAAGAAATTTTAAAGAAATTTCTTGTAAAAACCAGAAAAATTTTAATATTCTTTTTTACTTGATTTCATTCACGAAACGACGAAACAAATACTCGCACCGTAGAGGCTTCCCCACTATATTTCTATATTTATGTTGTAATATCTATATTATATTGTGTAGATTTCTATATTTATATTGTAAGAACAACATATTTGTACATTTTATAGTTCTAAAAAATGCTAAGAAAACAATTTAAAAGAAAAAAATTGAGTGGGGTAATAAATATTGCACAAAATCCCTGTAAATTTAAATTTATTTAATCCTTCTAAATCCTTCAATCCTTCTGAAATCCTTCAAAAATTTATTAAATGATTATGTAAATCTGTTCTAATTCTGTAAAAATGATTATGTAAATCGCGGTCATCGCGTCAGGTATTTTGGTGGGTCGTGGAGCAATCGAGATGTGTCAAAAAATTCATATGTGTTATCTATCTAAAGCACATAACAATTTCAACACCAAATATTATTTCAAATATAAAACTTTAATTTTGTTCTACCTCAGCGGTTCCCAAACTTTATTGGTACGTGACCCACTTTAACCCTTTGCTGCGCGCTGGTTTCAGAGATATACCACTTAATTTTAATTCCCAAATTCCGCATTGGCACCGGAATTTCTTTTTAAAAAATTACGGTTTATTGAATGCGTGAAATATAGCGTTTTCTTATTTATAAATAAAGCTGTTTTCAAATTCCGGTATCAGTCATAATTCCAATACTTAAGCAATGAATTTGCCCTGCCCCTCAAAGGGTTAAAGTAGAAAGGTTTTATGCAAACCAACTAATATAAGGGTGTATATCAGTATAGAAATTGCTGTATGACTTGCATAAGCTATCGGCTATCCTATCCTACGGAAAAGGGAAATTTTCATACGATGGATACACTATGACGAAAACAAGAATTCGTAATTCCAATGTGTGTAAGTGGAGTCATAACTAATGCAACACACAAACTACAAAGATTATTAAAAATGTTTAATTATAATCAAAACACAATACTTTATAATCAGAGAGTTTTCTGACAGTGGTGTTATCGATGAAAGCCTCTATATGAGGGTTAAAACTAATTAGTTTTAAAATTAATTTACTTTCAACACACAGTGTCTTTGTCTTTCTATACTTGTTTTTCAAAAACAGCAAAGTACAAAAATCAAGCTCACACGAGTATGTTATATCTTGTGTTTGACTCCATCAAAGAATTCAAAGCTGATTTAAATGTTTCTGGATATTCTATTCATACATTCTTTCATACGGAAATTGACAATTTTTCCTTGAAATATTATTTACTGTTAAAATTTATGGCGCGACTGAGTTTTAACCCCCTTCTTGACGCGCTTCCAAAATATCGCCATATTGGTGCGCTTTTGCGTTTTGCCTCTCGGAGCAGGATTTAAGTACAGGAGACACTATGCAAAAGACATACCTTCTTTTAAAAACAAAACCAGCTTTTTTTAACCCATTCGTGCCCAGCATCTTTTGCATAAATTTTATTTGGTTGGCACCAGTATTTTTAGAAGATTTAAGTTTAGTTCACTAATCACGAAAATGCATCATTTAAATAAAATAATTATTGCTTTTCTTTTTTACCGGTGTCAAAAACAGTGCTACATGCACCTTTTGAAGCGTCCCTAAAAAGGGACGCTAGGCACTAATGGGTTAAATAAAAAAAGAAATCAATAATAGATTTTCTAAAGAAATATACTAAGCTTTGAAGTCAAATAATGTTTTTCTTTTATATATAATATGAAACTAAATAGCATTAAGATTCAAAACATCTAAAGTACTAAAGAAAGGCCTAAAACACTTACTTTTAAATACAAAGCACGGTCTCCTCAGTCAAAAAACAATAGAAATGTAGAAAATACTTCTTTTTAAATACAAAACAAAGTTTTCTAATTAAAAAAAATCACTCGTATATTGCCCCCAAAAAATTTACTCACTCGATGTTACACTCTTCGAAATCCAACGGCTCTAATGAGACACAAGATATTTAATTAATTTCAAGGCGCGAGACTTCAAACTTTTAAATGTTTCTCCTCTCTCGTCAAATAAAAAAACTAGAAAAGAAAGAACGAACGGAGCATGCACAAGCCGAGGAGCAAAATCTCCGAGGGTTGCCAAGAAGAGCAGCACCTAAACGGAAAAGAAAGCAAGGCATGGCGCAGTCATCGCGCGTAAAAAAAAAAAAAAAAAAAAAAAACCGCTTCCAAGAAGTGAATTAAAACTCAGTTTTAACTCACTCAGTGGGTAAAACTCAGTTCTGTATATATATATATATATATATATTACAAATAAAATGAAAAACACATTTTTGTGGCAAATCCCGATTGTCCCACGACCAAGAAAAACAGCGGCTGAGGCCTACCAGTGGGTCACGACGCATAGATTGGGAACCGCTTTCTAGAATAATATATGAGCAGAATATCTAGAAGTATCTAAATTAGCTTTGAATTGCTTTACCAGCTTCCCTGATTTGCCCGTATGCCATAGAGACAACGTGTTTTTGTCAGTCGTGATTTGTCCGTACCAAGTACTTTTCCGATCCCGATTTATTATTCTCACCAGTAAATTTTTGATGTAAATTTTACATCATGTAATCCACGCATTATTCTGAATTAATTAGGCCGAAAATTCTGTTTTGAAAAACCGGTGAGGAAAGATCAAAAATTTTATAACAGACCTAAAAAAAGGGCATTATTTGAAAGGTTTCTTTTCAAAAATATTGATCATTTAACCCATTCGTGCCCAGCATCTTTTGCGTAAATTTTATTTGGTTGGCACCACTATTTTTAGAAGATTTAAGTTTAGTTCATTAATCACGAAAATGCATCATTTAAATAAAATAATTATTGCTTTTCTTTTTTACCGGTGTGAAAAACAACCTTTTAATGCGTCTCTAAAAAGGGATGCTAGGCACTAATGGGTTAAATGGTTAATCGAGGTTCAACACGACATACTTTATTGAACATGCTTTTTCTATTTTGATGTTTTGGAAAACCAAGTACACACAAGTTTGTGTATAAATAGTAGTAACTTAAGGTTAAAATAAACAAATTTTACCTTGTATAGATGCTCTCATCGGTAAACACCAATGCCAGAAATCTTACAGATAATAATGTTATGTTTGCGATGTAAATAGATGTATTTTTCTTTATGTTCTTTAGATTGCTTTATTATTATTTCCTTTTTTGTAGGATAGGATAGTAGATAGCTTATATAAGTTATACGAGATATTGTTACGTAATAATAATAATAATTAAGAAATAGAAAGTACAAACAACTTTCTAAAATTTCTGGCGAACCAGTTGAGATACGGCAGTGAAATTTTTTTAAAAGATAGAACTCGACGAGACGAATAAAATGATAGCATTCAAAAAATTGCTGCAGCTTCCAATAGTTTTTTATTTAATTTTAAATGAAAAAGTGAAGGCAAAATATGTAACTAAACCTAGCTAACGTTTCCGTGGATGGAGTAACTTCGTTTTTGGTTTATTTTAATCCTCATGGTAAAACTTAAAACAGTTTTTTTTTTCATCTTTGTATGTTTGACGGTCGCTGAGAAAATCGAATTTATGTCTGAAACCTCCAGCTGAACATAGCCTTTTTCTTATATTTGTTTCTTCTTGTAATTGTTGCACGTAAGTTTAAATGAACATAAAAATTGCTATGTATGTAACATAAACTAGTAAATCTACAGATCAGGAGCAAGTGTACTATTATTCGTACGATTAATACTCGTAACCATCGTACTATTGTATTATTATTCGTATATTGTACTATTATTAGTATTCGCATAATAATTTTCATGCTGACACACAGTCTTATATTAGGTGGTCGCGAAAACAAAAATGCTTTATGGTGGGTCCCGTTACCAATAAAGGTTCTGAACCGCTAATCTATAATATCCAAAAAAATATTATTAAAACTTTCTCGGAAGAATTTAAAAATATTTTAATGACGGTATTAGAAAGAAAATATAAATATGTCAGTGTTATGTATAGTGATACCACTGCTTACAAAAATAATAAGGATTAAAGAGACAAAACTTTGCGTTTTACAGAATAAATTTTCTCTAAGATTCTGCTTTGAAAGTTTGAGCTATTGTTGAAAATTACTATTCTACTATTATAAATACACTGTATTATTATACATATGCACTGTTATTTACTGGGCATATTACTTATACATATAGATTATACTAATATATGTGTAAGGTCAGCAGAAAGTAATGTAATTGAGTTTTAAAAGGGTGGTCGAATTTTCCCTACATTCATATTATATATTCCTTTATTTTTTTTTGTCACGGACTAAATCTGTTTGAAATAATTAACTTAAATCAGAATTCATAAACGAACTCATTAAAAAATACGAACTTGATTATTTTTAGCTAAGACCCCCTTTTTTTCATTGCTGCCAAAAGAACGAACCTCATCATCTGCCTTAATTGTTATATTGCCGGAAATGTGGGACATAAATCCCGGGTTCCTCGGTAAAATGTCTACGTATCGATCCAGAAAGTATAAAAGGAAAAATTTAATTAAAAATTCTGGGTGTCAGTAAAATACAAATTAGGTGTAATTTTTTAAGGGCGCCATCCTCGAAAGGGTTAAGATCCACCCACACGATCGTGCGGGTTAGACATTCATTTAATTTTACTTATCCACCATACGTAGTATAGGGTAAGTCTTGCAATCGTTTTGAAAATCGAAAAAAAATTTTTGACGGATTTACACGTTTTAGATAGTGGAAATTCCGAAAAACATATTTTTAGAAAAAAAATTCTGCCGTCCGTCTGTCTGTCTGTAAACGCTCTAACAAATTGAGATAGAGACTTGAAATTTTGTATGTAGTTAGTATGTAAGTGTGGGACGAACCCTATTTAATATCAGCAACCTCGGTTATCCTGAACTATTTTTTTCGGACCCTCGAAAAATTCGTTCTGATGAAAGGTATATAAAAATTTTCGAATTTTTTTGTTCTAAGGAATGGAAGTAAAAGGCAATAAAATAACACACATTTTGCATATAGAACGAAGTCGATCGGATTATTTGTTGCCGAGATATTCGTAATCTTGTTTTCCACATTCTTCGATTTTTCATAACCCTGTATTTCATTCAAATTTCAATTCAGAAGTATATTTTAATTGGAAATGAGACGCGTAATCCGACGCAGTTAATTGTTAGTTAATAGAATTATTATTTTTGGAGTTATAAGGATGTTTCTTTTACGCATTTCGGTACTACTTGAGTAGTTTGGCATTTTATATAATTTGTTGAAATTGGTACATCAGCAGTTCTTTATTATATAGCATTACTATGTATATTAACAATATTTAAATTTTGTTTATGAATTGCAATGCATTGTATAAATAGTTTCACATGTTTTATTTTCATATACATATCCATGATGGGTAAGTATTACGGTGGCCCCCAACGACTAGTTATACTTCTGACTCGTATACAATAAAAACCCGAGTCCAACGATCGTTCTGGTTTACAAAAAGAGTAAAGTGTCATCTTTTACCAACAAATAGCGATTGTAGTACATGTTTTACTTTCAATCTTTATTACTAGTTTTGTTTACAAGTGCAAGGTATACATCTCATCTTAACACTACAACCGCCATTAGGGGTCATTATGACCCCTGCCAAATTGAATACAGCCGATTTAAACCAGAAATATCTTGATAAGATTTGTTAAATATGTGTAGCGCAAAAATAGACTAATTAAATAAGTTAAATAGTTTTAAACAAAAATTCTTGTGTCAAACATATTTTATAAAACATGAATAAAATAGCCGGCTGTTCTAGTGTTAAAGCTTCCCTGATTTGCCCGTACGTCGGCGTCGCCGGCATTTTTGCCTATCCCACCGAAGCTAGCATAGGGGAGAAAAATACGGGCTTCTGATTGGTTGAATAATTTTGCTTTCCTTCATTTTTGCGTTTACGTTTATTTAACCATCAACTTCTGTTTGAAAAGCTTTTGAAAGCTGGATTTTCTTTCTGTTCAATCATATTTATTAGTAGGTAAAGAAATAGATAATTCGTAATTTATAATTAAAGAGGTTAATCTGAATGTTTAACAATTGTTCTGTTTTACTTTTAGAAAATAATAAAAAATAGATTCGTTATTTCTTTTTTCCAGTGTTGCCAGTGGGCTACTTTTTTAAAATTCCGATTTCTTGATTGGCACCACATTTTTGAAATAGTAAAATTTCTCTTGTTACCGCCACACTTAATATGTGATTAAATAGGGTACATTTTACCATTTCGAAAAAGCGGTGCCAATCAAGAATCTGAATTTAACAAAAGTAGCCCATCTGGCAACACTGCTTTTTTCTGTTTTTTTAACATGATATGCACATATATACACAATCAGAACAATTTATTTAGAAACAATAGCATTTTCATTTTACGGCGTCAAACTCAATTGTTCTATGTTACTTTTAAAAAAATGCATTTTTTTCTTCTTATTATTATTTTAATGATATACCGATATACGCTCCTAATACGTACATTAGCATTCAGGATGATCTATTTGCAAACAATTTTTCGACCAATCAGTAGACCGTATTTTTCTCCCCTATGCTAGCTTCGGTGGGATCGGCCAAAATGCACGTCGCCGAGCAACGTGTTTTTGGCAATCATGATTTGTCCATACCACGTAAAGACATCCACATTCCATTCAAAATTTATTATTTTCACCAGAAACTTTTTGTTGCAAGTTTTACATTATTTAACCCGATCGTTTTTCTGATTCAATTAGGCAAGGATTTTTGTTTTGAAAAAATCCAGTAATAAAAAAATAAGTATTACTTGAAGATTGTTTTCAAAAATATTGATCAGTTAAGTGGTTAACACCAGAAAGGCCGGAAATTTTAGTAATTTTTTTTTATAAAATTATTTCACACCAGAATTTTTATTTAAAACAGTTTAACTATTTTATTTAACGTTTTTTCTTCTTTGTACTTTTTTAAGCTTATTTTATAATGAGATTTCTGATGGGAACCAAAATATGTTCATGTAATAAAGGTTAAAATGATCGCTCACTGCTGTCCTAGTATTAAAGGTATGTAGAAAATAAAAGGATAATAAAAGGAAAATAAAAATGTAGAAAATAAAAGGATAGATTTTCAAAACTTTTCGATTTTTTCCCGTCAATCGAATAAAAAAAGTCACTTTTTTATAAATCTAAGAAAAAAAAATAATTCTAGATGATTTATTATTTCCGTTACAACAAGTCACAAGACATGTCTTTATAATATTATCACTGAATAACATTAAATAAAAAGAACATTTTGAACACGTCAGTAATAGCTGCCTAGGGAAAAATAAAACTTCAGCGTCTTTTAATATTAATGCTGCGGAACGACGCAATCTGAAGTACTGCTATGAAAAAAAGGAACATAAAAAGTAAATTGTGAAGTTTTTTATTTGTTTGTAAATTTAGATTTGATATTACGTGTTTTCATCCATTTTCTTTAGTTATTTTAAGATTTGCTGTCTTCAATTAGTTTTGATGTAAAGGAAAGGCAAAAATGTTTTCAAGGCTTTAATATTAGAGAATAAAATTTTTCTGGTTTTACTATTTTTACTTCATCTATTGCTTGTGAAAAAAATAAAACTCCAGGGTCATAATATAATACCACTAGTGTGTGGAAAAAAATGAAGCTGAAGTAGAAATGAAGATAAATTTTGCTTGATATATCGATATTTTCTTTTTTTTTGGGGGGGGGGGGGTGGCGGGGTTTATTAATTTATGTTTGACGTTCATTGCTGAAAAAAAAATACGTAAAAGAAAAACTTATTTTATAATAAATTTTCTCATGGGAACCGAAATATATACATGTGACAATAATCAAAATAACCGCTCACGGCCGTTTTAGTGTTCTGATTAATTGAAGAAAAGGTCGTTTTTTTTATAAATCTGATTAAAAATAATTCTAGATGATTTATTATTTCCGTTACAACAAGTCTCAAGACATGTCCTTACACTATTATCACTGAATAAAATTAAATAAAAAGAACATGTTGATCACGTCAGTAATAGCTGCCTAGGGAAAAATAAAACTTCAGCGTCGTTTAATATTAATGCCGCGGAACGACACAATCTGAAGTACCGCGGTGAAAAAAAGTAACTTAAAAAGAAAATTGTGTTTGATATTGTGATGGTTTTTGTTTGTTTGTAAATTTAGATTTGGTATTAATCACTTTCATCCATTTCCATTAGTTATTTTAAGAGTTGTTGGCTTCAACTGCTTTCAATGTAAAGGAACAGCAAAAAATTGTTTCCAGACTTTAATATTATAAAATAAAGATTTTCTGAGTTTATTATTTTTACAACAAATTTTAATTTGGGAAAAATAAAACTCCAGTGTCATAATATAATACAACTGATGTGTGGGAAAAAAAGAAGTTGAAACGAAAATCAAAATAAATTTTGCTAAATATAACGATTTATTATTATTATTATTAATTTACAGTTGACGGTAATCGCTTTCATCTATTTTCGTTCATTTTTAAAATGTTTTATTCAACATAGATAAAGAAAAAGTACACATAAAGTAAAGGGGAAAAATTCAGAATCTACAATTAGAAATATTTTTTTTTCAAGAACAATTATTTTTATACTTTTTTTCAGAAATTATTCAAACATCATTAAATAATGCGGAAATATTAATCAACAAGTTTGAACGTCGATTTATTTTCTTCATTTATATGAAATTACGTTCACATATTCAGTATCAATTTAAATAAATGTTATATAAAAGACTATCCGAATTATCGTGCAAAAATAACAATGCATAGCAGCAATTTACCGATAAAGTTGTATCAGCATAACCTATATTAAAGCGATTTTACACCGGAAAAAAATATGTGTCCCTTTACGTAAAAATCCTTTTAATAAATAAATTCGTCAAACGGACTCTTACGAAACTGTGCGCTTTTTTATTAAATAACTTTTTCTGCGCTAAAACGCGATTATTTACTATTGGAGATATGGATAAAGGTTGTTGAGAAATATGAAAATAAAAAAGACCATGGGTGTAAATATCTAAGCGCCAGTGGGCTGTTTCTTACCATAAAGTTTTATTTGTTATTATTCGTCTAATATTTTGACAAATTTTCTTGTGAAGATACTAATGAAATTTAAGAGATATATTTTAATCCTTGGAGACGAGTAACCGGTATACGTGCCGCACAAGATGCTCAGAATCCTCAATTATCCTACATTTTCGCAATTCATCTAACAAGGAAGGTCTTCATACTGAGCATATTCAGAATTTCTTGGGGAAAAAATACGAATTAAACTACTTATGTATGTAATAAATGATGAGTAAAATTTATCGGCTGAATTACAGTACAAAGTCTGTAAAAAAATAAAATACTTTCGGGTATTTGGCGCGAAAAGATGAAAGCCTCACGCGATTTGGCGAGCAGCACTTTCCCTCGCCAAAAGCAAACGATTTTGATGTACTTGGAAATTGTTTGACAATTAATTTTTAAAATGCATGTAAATAGTATTTAATGAATTTAATTTTGAACAATGAAAGAGTTTATGCTTACATATATTTTGTATTACATATTTATGTTGCTTTAGCTGCAGTTATTTAATTTTATCACTTTAAAAATAATTTCATATATAAAAAATGAAAAATATTCTGTATTTAAGCGTATGACAGAATAAAGGCAGATGAAGAATGATGCTATAATGCATTTCAATATCAGAGAAGTTTTTCTTTCCATAGCAACGAAATTTAATCGACAGTGCTCAACTGGATTGTACTTTTTGAGATTGAAATAATTTTAATTAATTTAAATTGTATATTAATTCATAAAATTTCATAGTTAATTTTCATTATAAATATATTATGACAAAACTATAGTTAAAATAAATTAAAACTGACAAAATTAAAGTTATTTGGATATAATTTCTTTAAACAAGTTCAATGTGAAACAGTTTTACTTTAAAAAGTATTTGAAATGAAAAATGTATTTTGAAATTTTATTTTACCGACAAGCGATGATAAATCGCCAAATAAACGAAATATTCATTATTTTTTTACGAATGTTCCATCAGGATTCCGCAGAAATTTTTTATAAACATATATAGCCACATGAGAAGAACATTCGGTATTTTTTTCAAAACTTTCTGAGTGTGCCCGTATGGAGACCTTCCTTGTAAGTAAAAATCTCTAAGAAACCGGTAATAAAAAAATTAAAATTTTTTAAATAAACGCTGTCCGAAAATAACTTTTATTTATTGAATTAAATTTTTTAAATTTTTGTTGATGGTCAACAACATAATTTTTTAATAATATCACTAAATCAAATTTCTCATATATATATTTTGTTTACAATTTAAAATTTATTAAATAAGTAAGGCAATTTTAAACCGTTATAACTAAAAATATTATCCGCATACTTTTTTTTTCCATTTAAATAAACACATGTATGTATGATTTAATTTCTATTTAGCATTAAAAAATATTAATTTGAATAAAAATTAAAAATAGTTAAAATAAAAATTTGAAAAAAGAAGGATGTAACTTTTTAAATAAAAATAATATTGTCAAAAGTATTTTTTTTAATTGCTTAGTCAAAGTTAAAGTAAAAACAATTGAAAAAGACTTGCTCCAAGTTTAAACCATTTATCTTTAACGGTTATTAATTATTACAATTTAAATACGAGAAATGGTGAAAAGACTCATCATGATGGAAAATAATATTTCCTGTTACAGTTAAATCAGAAACATAATTTAAGCGTCATTTAAAGCAGAAAAAATAGAAAAAAATTTAGTAGAATATGTATATATTTTTTAGAAAATTTGAAGATTTTTGTGTCCCGGTCTCTCTTATGGCTGTGTTCGAAAAAACGCTTTTTCATCTTCAAGAGCTCGAAATTTTCCGATACAATTTCAGACACATTTTTAGAAGTAGAAACATGAAACATGCTGAGGGTTAAAGGGGATTCTTAAAGGGACGTATGAGGTACCGTGGGATGCTATTTCATGCTCAATTCTTCAGAATTTGATTTATAAACAATTATCGTCTTAGTATGACTCCTTTTTTCGTCCACTAATCTCCCGTTTCGGAGAAATCTGTTCAGAAGGCCGTTTTTGATTACTTTTTTTGCAATATTTTCTGCATTTATCAAAGAATCGATGATTACGGCACCTTAAACACGTTCTGAATAAGACAATTTCCCAGTTTGATGCATATGAGAGCAAAAATGAATTCAAAAATAAATCGGAAAGTAAGCAGTTTGAATCGAAATACACCCTTAAGGATAAAAAAACTGATGAAATTTGGTAAAGAGAGTCTTCCCTCTAGCGCCTAAATTTTTACATCGCTCATCAAGGCATATCATAAATAAATTATATTGTAATGCTATTAAAATGTTTATTAATTTATAACTCATATGTATCCCCCTGTATTTGTACAAACTTTCTACCTCTTCCAACAAGAGAACAGATAAATCCATTTTTTATGCTATCATTTTGCAAGATAATAAGAACAGTATTTTCTGATTTATTTAAATACAGACTTTTCGTGATTATATAAATAAAAAATACCTCTTTCTTTAGCTCCTGTCTGAAGTCCCAGTTTTGGAATAAAAATGGTTGCCAAACTGATAACCTCGGTCCTTTGAATGCAGTAAAAAATAGTGTTTATAATAATGATATAAAATGTCTAATGTAAATTCGTTTTCTTTTAATATTCTTTCGATAAAAAAAGAACATCTTGAACTAGTCAATAACAACCGCCTTGGGAAAAATAAATCCTCATTGTCATTTAATCAAACTACTGCCAAGGAAATAGAATCTGAACTATTGATGCTTATAGCGTCAGATTTGATTTTTCTTGTATTTTCTTAGATTTTGTATAACCCATTAGTGCCTAGCGTACCTTTTTAGGGACGTTCAAAAGGTGCATTCAGCACTGTTTTTGAAACCGGTAAAAAAGAAAAGCAATAGTTATTTTATTTAAATGATGCATTTTCTTGATTAATGAACTAAACTTAAATCTTCTAAAAATAGTGATGCCAAACAAATAAAATTTACGCAAAAGATGCTAGGCACGAATGGGTTAATTCTATTAATATGAAATTTCATTCGGATTTTTTTTTTAATTTAAGCTATCCCAGTTAAATTAATTTCAGAAAAAGCTTTATGTGGAATATTTTGGTGTAATTGCTTTTAGTGTCTTACTTTATGTTTTTTTAGGGGAGGGGGGGTGAGGAACACGAATCAGACGTTTTCCTAGAAACATTTTCTCAAGAAATATGGCAAAAAAAACGATTAACCCCTTGAGGGTCGGTGGTATAGCTATAAAATCCCCTAATTTTAATTTCTGCAAACCACATTGGCTCCAGAATTTTGGAAAAAAAAATCGATTAATTAGATTTGTGAAATAAAGCTATTTCTTATTTATAGATATAGTTGTTTTCAAATTCCGGTGTCAATTATTAATTTGAATACTTAAGCACTAAAAGTGCGTTGCGCTGCAAAGGGTTAAAAATCGTAGATTTTGGTTTGTTTTGGGTATTGTTTACAAAATAAACTTTTTAGCAAGAAGTGTTTGTATATTAACCCGTTCGGGTCCATGGGTGCATATTGCAAGCGCAAAGAGCTTGTTTTCGTCACCAGTAAAAAAGCAAAGTTATTTATGCTTTTGTTAATTTAAGCATTTTTGTGATTGGTTAAGTAAAGGTAACATAAAAAAAAGTGGGGAGAAACGAATCAAAATTTTGTAAACGCTGTCCGTGCCGAAGGGGTTATATTACAGATGAGAAAATTATTAACAAGTCATATGCTATTATTTATTTATTATTATTTTGCTTTGTTTTGTTTTGTTTTGTTTTATTTTATTATTATTATCAGGGCTGTCCAACCTTTTCGTAAGCAGGGGCGCACCTCAGCTTTTGGTATTCAATGAAGGGCGCCATTTTTCATAAGACTGAAGACATGCGGCAGTATTATTGCACAGTTTTACTAGTATGCATGCACATCTTAATGATGTGGGAATGAATCTTAAGGCAGTAGACAAAAGGCACCCGTGGTCTTGAAATTGCATGTATTAAATTTCAAATTATACATTTTTATACGTAAAGTCCTACGCAAAAATGTTTTTAACGTAAGGTATCAAACATTTTAAATATGCCTATAATAAAAACAATAACAAAAAATAAAAATAAATAAACATGGAGATCAAAGATATTATAGGTTTCTTTTAGGAGCTAAAATACGTTTTGACTCATTTTAAAAGCATGAATTAATTTTATCAAAATAAAATTAATAAAGAATTAATAAAGAAAAATTGAGCTTCTTTATCCCTCGTATAAAACAGCAAATTCACTGTGACAACAGCAACATAAAAAAAAGCTGAAATTTAATGCACATGCAAATTTGTCTTTAAAGGGGCGGGCGGGGGGAGTGAAAAAGGTTTATTTTTATGTTACTTCTTAAATATTAAAATAGCTGTTTCAGAATATTATAAAATTTAACCATCTTAATTACACTTTATAAACATTAAACAATAACAAGAAATCCTCAAAATATGCATGATTAAATTTTCAAAGTATGTTTCTGACTTAATATATTTTCACAGGTTTTGAAAATATCTCTCATGAAAATAAGAATGGTTTTTAAGAAAAAATTCTTTATAATGGAATTTTACTGCTAACAGGAAACCTTCAAAGGGCGCCAAAAAAACCTGCAAAGGGCGCCATGGCGCCCGCGGCCGCCGCGTTGGACAGCCCTGATTATTATTATTATTATTATTGTATAACGTATGGCTTTCACAGAGTCGTTGAAGAATCGACGAAAACCCGTAACTTTGTAAAATTGCTATTTATATCCCTATTATATTTTTTCCGTTCCGATCATAAAACTAAAGGTAAGGATTTTAATATAAATGTTTGCTGAAAAAAACGTACCTATTTATTAGGTTATACATTATGTATGACCTCGAAAATCCTGTAACAAAAAATCTACCATGAAGGTCATCTATCCCTTTTTTTTTCGTCCTTACTAGCGAAATAAAAACATCAATTGTTTACAATGTAAAAACTAAGATTAAAAACGACATCCTAGCGGACAGCGACGTCACTGATGTTGTTAAATACAGCCCTAGATAATATTGGTAGGACAGTCGCAGCGTCCCTAAAAATTTCGCACTTTTCCACCAGTATTTTAAATCAAAAATCTTCATCTCAGATTCCTTTAACATTTACAAAGTAATTCTACAATAAATATTATCTTTTTAAAATTGTGGTATGAAAACATGAAAATTTTAGGGACGCTGCAATCCCTGGTAGGATTTCTGAGGAACGAGGACTAGGACCTGCCAGAAGGAAAGATCTCGATGGAAAGCTGCAAAAATTCACCGAAAAATTAATGTCATTTTTAGAAAAACAAGATAGTTTTTTCTGAAATTGTTATCCATCACTTGTACAAAATGTATCCATTGAAATTCAGATACATTTATCGTCACCACAACAAGATACCTTGCACAATAACATAACGCTGTAGTTATCGTCGGTGAATAACACGATTTGCTAGTTAAGATTTGTCGCTGTAGAAGTGTACATTCAAATGTATATTTTCTGATGTCAAGCATGGGGAAGGTTTTACCAATCACTTTTCCTTCTGACTAAAAAGTCGATCAGTTGATTGCTAATAATATGTTATTTTTGCGTGCCATGTAGTTTCTAAAGACTCTCAAGAAAAACCTTGCCTTAAAGGGGTTCAGGACATTTCTTTAAAATACTTTTTATTTATTAATTAAAAATTTTGAAATTTGTTGTGATAGTTAAATTTGTCATATCATTTGTAATAAAATTCACATTATAAAACTTCTCATTCTTTTATAATTTTTAAAAATTATTAAAAATTATTTCAATTCTTTTAATTTAAATAAACAAAAATATATAAGCTTTTATTATTATTATTCAGTATTTTAAAAAATATCAATTTAAATAAAAATTGGAGAAAAAATGATGTGGAAGCAAAAATGCAATCCTGAAGTGTTCCAATACGTGTGGGCTGCGAAAGCAGTTGCAAAAATATGCCTTTCGGTGAAATCGAAGAAGAGGAGAGTGATCCGGAATTCCCTGATGTACTTGAAGCAGTGGAGTAACCAGGGTGTGAATCCAAAACCAATAATATCAGTAGCAGCTAATCAAGGGGTGCTGCATCATTTTTTCACACCACTCAAATTGTAGAAGAATTTCAGTTTTTGTTAATCAACAAAAATTGTCGGATAAATAATGTAATAGATTCTGTTAAAATTTAGTGGTGAGAAAAATCAGATGCTGCACTCATTGGCGAGTCGCAACTGGGTAATACTATTAGGTTTTTTTCTTCTTGATTCTCAGCAGAAAATTTTCTGGTTGATAAATTGAACAGAACTTTTAAAAAATTATCGGTATTTAGAGCATTTGAGCAACCAGTCTGGTAAGCACTGTTGAAAGTAATAATGCATAAATAATTCCATATCACTTTTATTTTTTCACTAATCTTTATATTTGTGGTTTCAAAATATGTACCCTAATGCAGAGTGTTTTATTATACAATTTTTAAAGAATCAAAATTAAATCATATATATATTTTTAATTTCAAAATGTTTCTTTTACAAATTTATAAATTTATACTTTCATAACTTTCATATTTTTCACCCTGAAAAATTTTTTCTCATTACACTTAAAACTTAAAAGTTACTAACAATAACAAAACTTATTTCTTAATAGCTTTTAGCATTAAATATATATTTTTTAAATCTTAAAAAATCCTTCAGAATATCATGCTTATTCTGAAACATTTTTATGCCTAGAAAAAAGACAATAATAATACAGCAAATCGGGCAATTAGTTGAGTTTTAAGGAGCATTAACTACCTTTTATATTAAAAAAAGACATCCTAAATTGTAGAAAGCCTTTTGATTTAAAATTTTTATAACCAAACTTTTCACACTTCTTTCACCACATTCAAAATTCAAACTTCGTATCCTTAAGCTGTTTAAGAAAAGTTATAAAATGCTGTTACTTGAAGTGTTTTAGAAGTAAGAAAAAAAACTAACAGGAAAAAAAAAATAAGATTAAAGAAATTTCTTCTCGCAAAATAAAATGTATAATTTTAATTCTATATATTGATTCTAAAATATTAAGGAGAAAAATATTAAACCTAAGGCAAATCCTTTTCTGATATGGCTCAAAAACCATTACTGAAGAAAATTAATTGAAGTCAATGAAGCTTATATTATAAGTTATTAGTAAGTGAAAAGGTTTTCATTGCGAGTAATTATCGTAGCTAATTATATGAATATTGAGGTAATTAATTCCGACATTTTTTTTTTTTTTTTACAGAACATAATAATGTATTTAGTGATAGAAATTAAATAACTCATATGATGAATCAATTATAAAATTGAAATATTTAATGTTTTTTTTAATTATTTTAAGGGATCTAGAAAAACTGAAAAAAAAATTCTTAAAACGTAAGTGTATGAATGTCGATTTACGTGAGAGGAAATATAGGTTATGGTGCTTACATTTTTGTCAAATCAGCGGATTTCATTTTTATCCAGATTGGCCAATTTCTACCACTTTTTTGAAAAAGTACAACATTTGCATTACAGTCAATCTAGTTAACTCTGGGAATCGGGGTAACTTCGCTTCACTTTTACGAAACTTTGAAAAGCGGCCAAAAAATTCTGCCATGGTGTATTTTTTGGTGAAACCTTGATGAATTATTTCCAGTTAGCCGCCAAACTCACCCTAGTGCTGCTTTCTATACTTTGAGACTAAAACTTTGCCGTAACTCAAGTGATGTAGCAAATTTAATCTTTTTTCTCTTAGACAAAAGTTACTCTGATTGACTGTTTTATTGATATTACGATTTCTAAAAGCACTAGCAATCAAGAAAGCGGAATTCTAAAAAGTTCGTTAAATGCAACACTATGAGTGCAAATATTAATAAGTAAATGATGAATTGCAGTCTAGTCAAACTTCGGTTCGCACGAAAAAATATTACAGTTTTATCTTTGGTACTTTTCTGTTATATATATATAGTTAAAACTTCAGTTATGAAAATTAACACTAACCACACATCATAACTTTAAACAAATAAATAAAAATCATAAACTATAACTTGTCAATAACCAAACTGAAGAACAAAACAGGAAAACTGCAGCCAAAAGACTATAGAATGGCTCACGACAAGCACAGCAGGGTTAAATCAAAATTTTATGCATGCAATGTGCATCTTCACCCTCCAAGACAAAAACTGAAAAAGGTAAAAAACAAGATAAATATACAAACAAAGTCCAACAAAATATCTCATTATATCAATCAAATTATGTAAATCACTACTTGCATCTAAAATTGAAATCAGCTTATTTCTATAAATGTTTACCATTTATAATATCTCTTATACATTGTGATTTTAAATTCATGGTACAAACTTTAAGAATACATACAGTACACAATAAAAATCATTTTTGTACAGAAATGTATGCGCAACTAAATGTATGCGCAACAAATGTATGCACTTTATACAGAAAAGTGGCGCGTTAAGATACATACATAAAAGGGCAATTGGACCTTTTTTTATTTATAAAATTTTCATTCATAAACCAAAAATTGTGTTTTTTTTTTTTTTTTTTTTTTTTTTTCAAGACAAACATTTTATTTAAGAGCGTACACTAGTCACGCGGTAAAAACCGAACGCTAATGTAAAGTCTATGGGAGCGTTCTTTTCAAATATCTCGTTCAAATTTTAATATTTTTAAATGATTTTTTTACAGGATAGCTGAGGACGATCCAGAACCGGCCTAGTTTTTTATTTTTTCAATTTTGCTTTTAGATTTTTTTAAAAAAATTACTTTAATTTTCAAAACCGGTTTAAACCGGTTCTGAAACTGAAACTATCATAATATAAAAATATATAACCAAAATCGAAAAAGTAAAAACTAGGCCGGTTGTGGAGCGTCCTCAGCTATCCTATGCAAAAAAAAATCATGTAAAAATATTAAAATTTGAGCGAGATATTTGAAAAGAACGCTCCCATAGACTTATCATTATCATCCGGGTCTTTTTGAGTACTTTTTCTGTGACTATTGTGGGCTCTTAAGAGCCCACAATAGTCACACAGATCTGACATATCCTGAGAATACTAAAGTTTCAACTGTAACCGTTTCGTAGAGGATCATACGAGCCGTTAATTCCCAAATTGGCTCAACCGAGCTCAGCAATCTGATTGCCTAAAACTAGAGGAAGTGACGTAGATTCGAACCGGTTCTAATTAAAAAATTAAAAAACACCGGACCCGATGCAGGAATTTGTTTAATGAGGTTTATGTTATTCAGAGGTTTTACTATATTTGAACATTAAAAGAATACAGATTTGTCCAGTTTTCTATATAATACATAAAACTTTAGACTGAGCCAGTTTTGAAAATAACGGCTCTTGGTGATCATCACCACTGCCCAAAACTTCCACCAGTAATCTCGAATAGAATGTTTTCTTTATTTAGAAGCCATATTATTAGAAAATTTTCAAACAAAAAGATCGACAAAACTGACATTAATTTTTACTGGTAGACATTTAATTTGTCAGTAGTAGTACCACCACGCTGTGACAACCAAATCAAACTACTGTCTTTGTCAGTGGAACGATTATAATAATAATGCAAAATAACACCAGAAAAAAGAAATAGAAATATTTTACCATAACTGTGAGTAAAATTTCCCATCAATAAGGAGCTTAAATTAGACAAAGTTTTCTATTTAATTTTATTGGGGGAATTTTTCACCGGCTGTAGTCCGAAATTGGTAATCCGATTAAAAAAACAACCATCATCTTGTGATAACCTCCTTACTTTACCTACCTCACTTACTTCACTCGCAACTGCTAGACAAAAAGCTACGTGTCTCCATTTTTTAGGTGCGTTCGTAATTATGTAAATACGTAGCACCTATTGTTGTCGCTCAGTCCGTCCGTCTGTCTGTCAGTCCGTCTGTCTGTCTGTCTGTCCGTCTGTCTGTCTGTCTGTCTGTCCGTCCGCATATAACAACGCAAAAACTACCCAACCGAATCGTTTGAAATTTAAAATACATAATTATAACATAATTTTGTCGAGTCATTTCAAATTTTATGAAAATCGGATGGATAGATCAATTACAGAGACAATCAAAATGATTCCATTACATTACGGTCAATGGGGAAAAAAGTTTCAAATGCATTTTAATCGTTTGAAATTTAAAACATATAATTATTGCGTAATTTTGTCGAGTCATTTCAAATGTTATGAAAATCGGATGCATAGATCAATTACAGGGACAATCAAAAGGATTCCGTTACATTACGGTTAATGGGGAAAAATTTTTAAATGCATTTTAATCGTTTGAAATTTAAAACTTATAATTATTTCGTAATTTTATCGAGTCATTTCAAATGTTATGAAAGTTGGATGCATAGATCATTTACAGGGACAATCAAAGGTATTCCATTACACTACGGCCAATGGGGAAAAAGATTCAAATGCATTTTTATGATATTTCCCTCATTCGAACATAATAGAATTGGCATGAATCTATGAAATATATACTAAAATATGCATTCTGTACAATCTGTGATGCAAATAATTTTTATTATTAAATTACAGAGCCACACAAAAGTATTCCACTATATAATGCTATACGGGGAAACATTGTTTGGGGCTTGTTTTAATTATATTCAACTATTTCACATTTTATGAATAAGATATACGTTTCTGAGGTGTAATAATAATTACTTTCTGCAAATTTATAGAAACACAAAGATTTCGACTACTATACTGTATCTGAAGTACGCTCTACTATATCAGCAAGATCTGAATATTTTTAAAACCTCGTTATCGTACGAACGCACCTCATTTGCTACGTTCACGTGCAATTTCCAACTTGTTTTATTTCTATCTCCATTGTTCCATCATCATTATACTGTACAAGTGCGGCACATGTGACTTTTTTTATATTCTGTTGCACCACTCTTATTTAAAAAGTATATTTTATTGTACATTTTTCCTTGCGTTTGTTTTCGAAGCATACGGGAGTGATTTTTGATTTTAAAAGGTGGTGCGCTGTAGAATTAAAAAGCAGTCGTCTGTGACAACTAGCTCTGATTATACGAAAAAATTAGTATACAATGTCAATAAATCACTCAATCAAAATATATTTGAACATCAGCTTTCAAGATTGAATACACATTTTAAATGAAAACTGTTCGCTATATATTCAATTTTGAAGATCAAAAGTCCATTTTCAAATGTTTATTGAAAATGATTTTTCCTACATTATCATTCTCTACAATTAAACATGACTTTGTTTAACCCCTTGCGGCGCGGTGGTATATCTATGAAACTACTTAATTTTAATTCCCAAATGCAACATTGGTACCGGAATTTTGGTAAAAAAAGTCGATTTACTAAATTCTTGCAAAATAGCTGTTTTCTTAACCCATTAACGCCCGAATTAATTTCTTCGCTAAAATTTAAATTTTGTATTTCCCACCACTTTTAAAAGCAAATTAACTTTTATCTAAATTTATCAAGGATTCTGTCTCGTGAAATAAGGTATAAATTTTTCTTCCTCTTTACTGGTGGGAAAACCGCTTTCTTGCTGTTTTTGTAACCGTCCTCAAACGAAGACGCTGGGCGTTAATGGGTTAATTATAAATAAAGTTGCTTTCAAATTCCGGTGTCAGACATCTATTTCAACATTTGAGTAGTGAATTTTCTCTGCGCCGCAAAGTGTTAAGAAAGAAAATACTAAACAAAAAAGGTTCTCTGAGCTGGAATATTCAGCTCCACTTATGCAGAAAGGCAACTCTAAAGTAAATATGTCGTTCCGAAACAAAAAGAATATAACACTACAGAAAGTTAACTTTTCTCTTTCCAATTCACTAAACTTAATTAAGATAAATCGGGTATTCTAAAGTACATCCTAGCTGCAATCATGTTTCTGTTTTGACTGAAAGATTTTGCAATTAAATAAAGTATGAGTTTGTAGATTTATGTAATTTTTGCTATTTATTCATTTACATTATAGTATGAGTTGTTACATGTTAGTTATGGGGGAATTAAAGAATAAATATACTATTGAGTAAATAACACATAATGAAATAAAATAGTGCTTCAATGTAAATCTCTATTTAGTATAATTTTGGTTTATAATTTTGCCACATTAAGATAATACTGATGTGTTTTGAAATATTTAATCCTCTAAAGTCAAAGAATGACTCTCAGTAACTATTGGTATTGCCAGATATCCTGCCGTAAATTAAAGCTACCAATGCTTCAGATACCACTAATTACTTACAGTTTACTTTGCCATCTTTAATAACAGATAGTTCACAGATTAGATTAGGCGAAGAAAAGTATTTTCAAATACTTGTGTCCAGAGTACTTAGAGTTTCGATTTTGAGGGACACCAAGCAATACTTCCGGTGAATAAAAGTTATTTCTTGAGTGCAAAAGGTTAATACATCTAGTGAAAATTCTTCGACTTTAAACGAAAAAGATGTATAACAAGTCGGAAATTGCATGTTAAACGTAGCAAATGAGGTGCGTTCGTACTATGAGGAAGTTTTAAACATATTCAGATCTTGGTGTAATAGTATACATCACTTCGGATAGTGTAGAGTGTCCGAAATCTTTTGTGTATCCCTATAGACATATCTGCTTTCCATTATGCAGAAAATAACTTGAACGGAACAGTACACTGAACGGAAATATTTAGCTGCACTCACGCAGAAAGACAACTCTAAGGTAAATATGTCGTTCCGAAACAAAAAGAATATAACACTACAGAAAGTTAACGTTTCTCTTTCCAATTCACAAAACTTAATTAAGATAAAACGTGTATTCTGAAGTACATCGGTAGCTGCAATCATGTTTCTGTTTTGACTGAAAGATTTTTCACTTAAATAAAGTATGAGCTTGTAGATATATGTAAATTTGCTAGTTATTAAATAGCATCACAATATGAATTGTTACATGTTACTTATCGGGAGGGAACTAAAGATTAAATACACTAATGAGTAAATAATACATTATGATATTAAATTCGTGTTTCAATGTAAACCTCTTATATAGTATAATTTTGTTTTATAAAATTGGTACATTAAGATAATACCAGGGATGAGATTTCCGCTTTTTTGCACACCAGTAAAATCTTAGAGAAAATGCTATATTATTTAATCGGAACATTTTTGTGATTGAACAACATTTAACAACATGTTTTGAACAACATTTTCTCTGAGATTATATTGGTGTCCAAAAAAGCGGAAATCTCATCCCTGGATAATACTGATGTTTCTTTAAATATTTAACCCTCTGATATGAAAGGATGACTGTCAATAGTCACTGGTATTGCCAGGTATCCTGCCGTATATCAAAGCTACAAATGCTTCAGATATCCTTAATTTCGTACAGTTTACTTTGCCATCTTTAATAGCAGATAATTCACGGATTAGATAAGGGGAATATTTTTTTTTCAAATACTGGTGTCCAGAGTACTTGGAGCTCCAATTTTCGTGGGACACATGGCAATAGTACCGGCGAATAAAAGTTATTTCTTCAGTGCAAGGGGTTAATACACCAAGTGAAAATCCTGGTTAAACGACAATGATATATAAAAGTAAAAGATATACAAAGGTATATAAAAAGATAAGTAAAAGGTATTTAAGTCGGAAATTGCACATTAAGCATATCAAAGGATGTGCGTTCGCGCTATATGGAAGTTTTAAAAATATTCAGATTTTGGTGTAATAGTATACAGTACTTTGGATAAAGTACAAATATCCGAAATATTTTGTGTATTCCTGTAAACAGTATCTTCTTTCTATTATACAGGAAGTAACTTGTAGTAAAACTCAGCAACGTATATAAAATTCATAAAATGTGAAAGAATTTAATATAATTAAAACACGCGGACATGTTTTCCCCTATACCATCATGTAATGAAATGCTTTTGTGTAGTCCTGTAAATTAATGGCAAATATATTTTTTGCACCACAGATTGTTCAGAATGTATATTTTAGTATATAATTCCTAGATGCATATAAATTTCATTATGTTCCAAAGAGTGTACATTTTACTCGAAAACTGTTGGTGATATATTCAATTTTGAAGATAAAAAGTCAATTTTAGAATACTTATTGAAATTTATTTTTCGTACATTATCATGCTGTAATGCAATGAAACGTGATTTCGTTTATAATGCAAAATGCTAAACAAAAAATTACTCTGAACGAGAATATTCAGTTGCATTGATGCAGAAATGGAGTTGTAAAGTAAATATGTCGTTCCGAAGCAAAAAGAATTTAACACTACAGAAAGTTAACTTTTCGCTTTCCAATTCACTAAACCTAATTAAGTTAAAACGGGTATTCTGAAGTACATCGGTAGTTGCAATCATGTTTGTGTTTTGGTTGAAAGATTTATCAATTAAATAAAGTATGAGCTTGTAGATATATGTAATTTTTCTATTTATTCATTGACATTACAATCCGAGTTTTTACATGTTAGTTATTGGGAGGAAATGATAGATTAAATATAATATTGAGTAAATTAAATGCGTGTTTTAATGTGAAACTTTTCTATAGTATAATTTTATTTTCAAAATCTGTTACATTAATACAGTACTGATGTCTTTTAATCTTTAAATATTTAACCCTCTGATCTAAATTATGACTGTCATTGGTATTGTCATTTATCCTGCCGTAAATTAAGTTACAAATGCTTGAAATACCACTAATTATTTAGAGTTTACTTTGCCATTTTAATAGCAGATATATCATAGTTTAGATTAGGCTAGGAAAATTATTTTAAAATATTGGTGTTCAGAGAACTTGGAACTCCGATTTACATACGACACCTGGAAATACTATATGTGAATATATGTTAATCCTTGAGTGCAAAGGATTAATGCTCACAGTGAAAATCCTTCGGGTTTAAAGGAAAAATATATATAACAAGCCCGAAATTGCACGTTAAGCGTAGGAAATGAGATGGATTCGTACTATAGGAATGTTTTAAAAATTTTCAGATCTTGATGTAAGAGTATACTGTACTTTGGATACAGTAGAATACCTCAAATCTTTTGTGTATTCCTGTAAATACTATCTTCTTTCTATTAAAAAAAGTAACTTGAAGTAAACCTCAGCAACGCATACCAATTTTATAAAATGTAAAATAGTTTAATATTATTAAAACGCGCCACAAAAAAATGTCCCCCCCTGTACCATTATGCAATAGATTGCTTTTATGTAGCTCTGTAAATTAATGACAAATATTATTTGCACCACATATTGTACAGAATGTATATTTAAGTATATCAATCATAGATTCACATCAATTCTATTATGTTCGAAAAAGTGCACATTTTACATGAAAGTTGTTGGTAATATATTTAATTTTAAAGATCGAAAGTAAATTTTCGGAAGCTTATTCGAAATTAGTTTTCCTACATTATCGTGCTGTAGTGCAATTAAATGTCACTTCGTTTAAGAAGCAAAATGCTAAACAAAAGATTTGCTCTGAACAGGAATATTCAGCTGTACTGATGCCGAAATACAACTCCAAAATAAATATGTCGTTCCGAAACAAAAAGAATACAACACTACAGAAAGTTAACTTTTCTATTTCCAATTCACTAAACTTAATTAAGATAAAACAGGTATTCTGATGTACACCGTAGCTGCAAACATGTTTCTGTTTAGGCTGAAAGATTTTCAATTTAAAAAACTATGAGCTTGTAGCTTTATGTAATTTTGATAGTTATTTATTTGAATTACAATATGAGCTGTTACATGTAAGTTATCGTGAGGAAAATTAAAGATTAAATATAAATTTGAGTAAATAATACATAATGCAATTTTCATGATTCAATGTAAAGTTATTACATAGCAAAAATTTATTTTATAAATTTGCTACTTTAAGATAATACTGATATCTTTTTAAAATATTTAACCCTCTGAACTCAAAGAATGAAGGTCAGTAACCATTAGTATTGCCAAGTATCCTGCCATGAATCCAAACTACAAATACTTCAGATACCATTAATTTCTTACATTATTCTTTGATATCTTTAATAGCAGATAATTCGCAGATTAAATAAAGTGAAGAAAATTATTTTCAAATACTGGTGTCTAGAGTACTTGGTGCCCCTATTTACAGGTTTTTCTGTTTTGGCTGAAAAAATTTTCAATTAAATGAAGTGTGAGCTTGTACATTTATGTAACTTTGCTATTTATTGATTTGCATTACAATATGAGTTATTACATGTTAGTTATTGAGAGGGAATTAAAGATGAAATATAATTTGAGTAAATAGTACATAACGGGATTAAATTCGTGTTTCAATGTAAAATTCTTATATAGTATAATTTCGTTTTATTTTACTGCACTAAAATAAGACTGATGTTATTTAAAATATTTAATCCTCAGAATTCAAAGGATAATTGGCAGTAACCATTGGTGTTGCCTGGTATCCTGCCGTAAATCAAAGCTACAAATGCTTCGGTTGCCACTAATTTCTTAGAGTTTACTTTGCAATTTTTAATAGAAGATAATTCACAAATTAGATTAGGCGAAGAAAATTATCTTCAAATACTGATGATCAGATTTCTTAAAGCTCCTATTTACGCAGGATACCTGGCAATACTACCAGTGAATAAAAGTTATTTCTTAAATGCAAAAGGATTAATACTCCAAAAGAAAATCTTCTGAGTTTAAATGAAAAAGATATATAACAAGTCGGAAATTGCACGTTTAACGGCACAAATGAGGTGCATTTGTAATATAAGGAAGTTTTTAAAATATTCAAATATTTGTGTAATAGCATACGGTTCTTTTGATACAGTAGATTGTTCGAAATCTTTTGTGTATCCCTATAACTAATATCTGCTTTCTATTAAACAAGACGTAACCTGTACTAAACCACAGCAGCGTATATTTAATGACAGTTTAATGACAATTTAATAACAGTTTAATGTAATTAAAATACGTCACAAACAATGATTCCCCTATATCATTATGTGATGAAATGCTTTTTTGTAGCCCTGTAAATTAATGACAAATGTTCTTTGCACCACTGGATGTACAGAATGTACGAGGGTAATTCGGAAAGTAACCTCCGTTTATGAATTTAAAAATATCTAATGAAAGGAAACATGTTTTATTATTCACGTATGAAAGACACGTTCTTCAGCTACTTCTCAACATAATTGCCATATTAATTAAAACAACTATCATAAAGGTAAATCAGCTTTGAAATTCCATCGTCACAGACTCCTGCCGCCGGCCTATTCAACTGCGATTATTTTTAAATTCAACTCGCACCACTCTTTCAATCCAAAGAATTTTAACATACTCTTTTGACAAATTCCAAATTGCTCTCGTAATATTTTACTTGACCCACTATTTTTTAAAACATTTTTGATAGTGCATTTATCAGAAAATTATATAGAAAAATATGTTAAAATTCTTTGGATTGAAAGAATGGTGCGAATTGAATTTTAAAATAATCGCAATTGAATAGGACGGCGGTAGAAGTCTGTGACGATGGAACTTCAAAGCTGATTTACCGTTATGATAATTGTTTTAATTAATACGTCAATTATGTTGAGAAGTAGCTGAAGAACGTGTTTTTCATACGTAAGTAATAAAACATGTTTCCTTTCATTAGTTTTTTTAAATTCATAAACGGAGGTTACTTTCCGAATTACCCTCATATATTTAAGTATGTAATTCATACATGGATATCAATTATATTATGTTCAAACGAGAGCACATTTTACATGAAAATTGTTCGTTATATATTTAAATTTTGAAGATGAAAAGTCAATTTTCGAATGCTTACTGAAAATTAGTTTTCTTATATTATCATGCTGTAATGAAATTAAATGGACTTCGTTTATTATGCAAAATACTAAACGAAAAATCACATTGAACGGAAGTATTCAAATATTCAGTCGCACTGATACAGAAATACAACTCTAAAGTAAATATGTCGTTCCGAAACAAAAAAATATATAAAACTACAGAAAGTTAACTTTTCTCTTTCCAATTCACTACACTTAATTAAGATAAAACGGGGTATTCTGAAGAACATCGTAGCTGCAATCATGTTCCTGTTTTGGTTGAAAGATTATTCAATTAAATAAAGTATGAGCTTGTAGATATATGTAACTTTTGCTATTTATTTATTTGTATTAGAATATGAGTTGTTACATGTTAGTTATCGGGAGGGAATTGAAAATTAAATATAATATTGAGTAAATAATGCATTATGAAATTAACACTAGAACCGCGGAGACAGGTCATTTTGACCCGTACTTTGTGAAAAGATGTCGATTCGAACCAGATAAATCTTCTTAAAATAATTTACATGCAAGCTACACAAAAATTATTTAGACTAAATAAGTTAAATAGACTTAAATACAAATTCTGATGGGAATTATTTTTATAAAATTTATACTGATGTCTTTAAAAATATTTAACCCTCTCAAATGAAAGGATGACTATCAATAATGACTGGTATTGCCAGGTATCGTGACGTAAATCAAAGCTACAAATGCTTCACATACCCTTAATTTCGTACAATTTATTTAGCCATTTTTAATAGCAGATAATTCACGGATTAGATATACCGAATTGTTTTTTTTCAAATACTGGTATCCTGAGTACTTGGAGCCTCAATTTACGTGGAATACCAGGCAGTAGTATCGGTGAATAAAAGCTATCTCTTCAGTGCAAGGGATTAATACACGAAGTGAAAATCCTTCGGGGTTAAACGGCAAAGATATATAAAGTAAAAGACACAGAAAGATATATAAAGATATAAAAAGATATGCAAAAGTTATATAAGTCGGAAATTGCATTTTAAGCATATCAAACGAGTGCACTCATGCTATAAGGAAGTTTTAAAAATATTCAGATTTTGGTGTAATAGTAATTTAATATACAGTAATTTGGATACAGTAGAGGATCCGAAATTTTTTTTGTATCCCTGTAAATAATATCTTCTTTCTATGTTACAGTAAGTAACTTGTAGTAAACATCAGCAACGTATATCAATTTCATAAAAAGTGAAAGAGTATAATATAATACAAACTCGTGACAAACAATATTTACCCTTAAAACCATCATGAAATGGAATGTTTTTCTGTAGTCCTGTAAATTAATGACAAATATATTCTTTGCACCACAGATTGTTCAGAATGTATGTTTTAGTATATAATTCCTAGATGGATATTAATTTTATTATGTTCAAAATAGTGCACATTATACATGAAAGTTGTTGGTTATACATTTAATTTTGAAGATCAAAAGTCAATTTTCGAATACTTATTGGAAATTAGTTTTCCTACATTATCGTGCTGTAATGCAATTAAATGTCACTTCGTTTAAAAAGTAAAATGATAAATAAAAAAATCAAACTGAACAGTAATATTCAGCTGCATTGATGCAGAAATGCAACGCTAAAATAAACATGTCGTTCCGAAACAAAAAAAAATATATAACACTACACAAAGTTAACTTTTCGCTTTCCAATTCACTAAACTTAATTAAGATAAAACGGGTATTCTGAAATACATCGTAGCTGCAATCATGTTCCTGTTTTGGTTGAAAGATTTATCAATTGAATGAAATATGAGCTTGTAGATTTATGTAATTTTGTTATTTATTTATTTGCATTACAATATGAGCTGTTACATATTTGCTGTTTAAAGGGAATTAAAGATTAAATATAATATTGAGCAAATAATACATCGTGAAATTAAATTTTAGTTTCAATGTTAAACTCTTATATTATATAATTTGATTTTATAAATTTGTTACACTAAGATAATACTGGGGATTTTTACAATATTTAACCCTTTGAATTCAAAGGATGAAGTCAGTAAACGTTAATATTGCGTGGTATCCTTTCGTAAAACAAAGCTACAAATGCTTCATACGCCATTAATTTCTTACAGTTTACTTTCTTATCTTAAATAGCAGATAAATCGCAGATTAGATAAAGCTTAAAAAATTATTTTCAAATACTGGTGTCGAGAGTACTTGGAGCCCCGATTTACGCGGGAAACCTGACAATACTACCAGTGAATAAAAATTCATTATTATGTTCAAAGGGTTAATACAACCAGCATAGCTGCCAACTTTTATGCATTTTTGCTACCACTAAAATTGTGCAGAGATTTTCCATTTGTTTAATCAAAAGATTTCGATGATTAAATAAGATAATATTTATTATAAAATTTTTGTGGTAGGAAAACGCGTAAAAGTTGGCAGCTATGCAACTAGTGAAAATCCTTTGAGTTTAAACGAAAAAGCTGTATAACAAGTCGGAAACAGCAAGTTAAACGTAGCAAATGAGGTGCGTTCGTACTATAAGGAAGTTTTAAAAATATTCAGATCGTGGTGTAATAGTATACAGTACTTCGGATACAGTAGAGTATATGATTTTTTTGTGTATCCCTGTAAATACTATCTGCTTTTTATTTTACAGAAAGTAACTTGTAGTAAACCTCAGCAACGTATATGAATTTCTTAAAATGTGAAACAGTTTAATGTAATTAAAACACACCATAATGTTTCTCCCTGTACTATTATATAATAGAATGCTTTTGTGTAGCCGTATAAATTAATGAAAAAATTATTTGCATCCTGATTGTACAGAATGTATATTTCAGTATGTAAATCATACATGCATATCAATTTTATTGTGTTCTAAAGAGTGCCCTTTTTACGTGAAATCTGTTGGTTATGTATTCAATTTTGAAGCCAGTGTTGCCAGTGGGCTACTTTTTTTAAATTGAGATTTCTTGATTGACACCACTTTTTTGAAACGGTAAAATTTTCTTTTGTTTTCGTCTTAATTGTCATGTAATTGAAAAAGACACATTTTGTCTTTTGTAAAAAGTGGTGCCAATCAAGAATTTGAATTTAAAAAAGTAGCCCATCTGGCAACACTGTTTGAAGCTGAAAAGTCTATTTTATACGCTTATTGAAAATGATTATTTCTACATTATCATGCTGTAATGCAATTAAAAGCGACATCGTTTAAGAAGCAAAATGCTAAACAAAAAATTTCCTCTGAACTGGAATATTCAGCAGCAATGATGCAGAAATGCAACTCTTAAGTAAGTATGTCGTTCTGAAACAAAAAGAATACAACACTACAGAAAGTTAACTTTTCGCTTTCCAATTCAATAAACTTAATAACTAAGATAAAACGGGTATTCTGAAATACACCGTAGCTGCAATCATGTTTCTGTTTTGGGTAAAAGATTTTTCAATTAAATAAAGTATGAAACTGTAGAAGATTTATTTAATTTTGCTATTTATTTATCTGCATTACAATATGAATTGTTACATGTTAGTTATCGGGAGGGAATTAAAGATTAAATATAATATTGAGTAAATAATGCATAATGGAATTAAATTCGTGTTTCGATGTAAAACTCTTATGTAGTATAACTTTGTTACATTTAGGTAATACTGATGTATTTTAAAATAATTCACCCTTTGAAGGATGACTGCCAGTAACATAATCATTACCAGATATCCTGCCGAAAAGGAAAATTACAAATGCGGTACCACTAATTTCTTATAGTTTACTTTGCTATAATTAATCGCAGATAATTCGCAAATTATATAAGGCGAAAAAAAATATTTTCAAGTACTGGTATCTAGAGTACTTAGAGCCGCGATTTCCACGGGAATATGGCAATAATATTTTGAATAGAAATTATTTCTTGAGTGCAAAGGATTCATACACTCAGTGAAAATCTTTCGGGTTTAAAAGAAAAAGATACATAACAAGCCGGAAATTGCCCGGTAAGCGTAGCAAATGAGGTGCGTTTGTACTGAAAGTTTTTTTTAAATATTCAGATTTTGATGTAATAGTATACAGTTCTTTGGATATAGTATAGTGACCTAAATCTTTTGTGTGTCCCTGTAAATACCATCTACTTTCGTTTATGCTGGAAGCAACTTGTAGTTGACCTCAGCAATCAATTTCGTAAATTGTTAAATAATTTAATATAGTTATAACGCGTCCCAAACAACGTTTCCCTCTATACTATTATGCAATGTAATGCTTTTGTGTACCCCTGTAAATTATTGATAAATATTTTTTGCACTACAGATTGTACAGAATATACAGTATGTACAAAATGTATTTTATTATATAATTTATAGATGCATATCAATTTTATTATATTCGAAATGGTGTACATTTTGCATGAAAACTGCTGGTTATATATTCAGTTTTGAAGATGAAAAGTCAATTTTCGAATACTTATTCAAAATTAGTTTTCTTACATTATCACGTTGTAATGCAATTAAATGTCACTTCGTTTATTATGCAAAATGCTAAACAAGAAATTTGCTCTGAGCGGGAATATTCAGCTGCTCTGAAGCCGAAATGCAACTCAAAAGTAAATATGTCATTCCGAAACAAAAAGAATACAATACTACTGAAAGTTAACTTTTCTCTTTCTAATTCAATAAAGTTAATTAAGATAAAATGGGTATTCGGAAGTACACCTTAACCCTTTAACGTTCATTGGTTTTGCCACGAAACCACAAAATTTTTATTTCGATATGCAACACTGACACCGGTATTTTTATCTAAAAATATCCCTTTTATTATGTATGTGAAAATTCACGTTTTCTTATATAGAAATATATTTGTTCTTAATTACCGGTGTCATTCATTTATTTCGACAACTTAGCAAAGAAAATGCTTTGATCGTTAAAGGGTTAACTGCAATCATGTTTCCGTTTTCGAGGAAAGACTGTTGAATTACATAAAGTATGAAATGTAGATTTATGTAATTTTACTATTTATTTATTTGCATTTTCATAAGAGTTGTTACATATTAGCTATTTGAAGGGGATTAAAAATTAAATACAATATATAAATAATTCTTAATGAATTTATCTTTGTGTTCCAGTTGAAAATTTTTATATTTTTTATTTAAAGAATTAGCTGCACTAAGGTAACATTGATGTATTTTATAATATTTTAATCTTTGGACCCGAATTGTGACACTCACCCACTACTAGTGTTGGTGAATTTTCCATCCATTTTAAAATTACTAACTGTTTTATGATTTTTTTGTTCGTCGAATTATTGTTTTAATATTTGTTTTAATTTATAATTTACTTAAAACTAGTTGGATGTGCCAATACCTTATCCTGTTATCAGCAGCTCTTTGCAAATAGTCGGCCTAGCAGGAATCGAGTTCCAGTCTTTGCACGAGGCGATGCTAACAGAACGAGGAAGAATCGAGAAACTGATATATAAAGCACTATCACAATGCTTCTATCCCACGGAATATTTCCAAATTCAAGGAAGATCTGGTGGTCATAGCCGAAAACATATACGAAAATTTGGTCTAATTCTGTACACAACTTTATGCATTTTTGAATACAATACGCTTTTCAATTACAATAATAATTGTGGCCGGGAATAACTTTTACAGCGCCCCTTCCGGCAGATTTTTCTACAAATTCTGGAAGCACCTGTATTCTATACCAAAAATAATCACGCAAAAAAATTTAGTTCAGTTCTATGCATAACTCTATACACTTTTTGAGGGTGCAATAATGAAAATGACTCAGATATCGCGATTATAGAGCCCCCTTCTGGCGGATTTTTTTTTATATTCAGGGAGGGCCTGCTGACCATAGTCAATCACTTATATGAAAAATTTGGTTGAATTCTATGCATAATTTCATACACCGTAATGAAAATATTGAAAATGGCAAAAAAGTCACTATTACAGCACCTTCTTCCTGTGATTTTTTTTTTTTTAATTCAGGAAGGCCCAACTAGCCAAGCCTAAAACTTACACAAAAAATTTGGTTCAACTCTATGCATAAGTGCATATACTTTTCGTTTTAAAATATTGAAAATGGCACAAAAATCGCTATTGCAGCGCCCCCTTCTGGTGATTTTTTTTTCAAATTCAGGGGGACCAACTAGTGTTAGCCAAACAAGTATATAAAAATTTTCGCGTTCTAACTATCTCTAATTTCCAAATTAGAGAGCAACTACATTTGGAAAATATATTTTTTCTGAATAGTCCTTTAGTTATTAGCAGCTTTTAATTTAATTGCAAAACATTTTTCTGTATTAACTCGTTCGCTGCCACCCACGCGCCAGTGCATCTAAACGGCACCTCTTTGTCTGACGACGACACTGTGAAGTTTCGAGAGTTTGGAACACCTTTTAAGGTGTTCAGAATCGTTCATTATTCTCACCAGTTATTTTTTTTATCGTAAAGTTTACCTTATTCAGTCAGAATATTTGCGCTATTCAGCTACAGAAAATGTTCTGTTTTTAAAATCCGGCTATAAAATATAAAAATTTAAGCAAAAGGTTCTCGTTGCGATGGTCTTAAAACGCTGTTTTGTAATCCGGCTTCTAAGAATGGAAATATAATTTTTTGTGTCACCCGATGTGTTAAATAACATTTTCTATTAAATAAGTCAAACATATTGTAAAATACTGATGCATAGCAGCCAATATTTACGCTTTTTATCCCGTTAAAATTTTGCAGAAAATTTATATTTGTTCGATTAAAGGACACAAATTTTTCCATTACTTTTTTACGGTGATGAGGAAGTATAAATTTTCAAAGTTATGTTGATGTTCAAACAATTCTGAAAACAGATTGTAATAAAAAGAATATTGCCCAGTTAAACTGATGGCATTGAGCTCACAGGCTACGTATACTAATTGTACATTACAGCCTTATATTTTCAAAGGTTAATTCCGTTCGAAAAAAAATAAGAAGGGGAAACAGCTCTCCCCTTTCCCCTTTTTTATACTTAATTATTGAACCTCCTAAACTATCAAGGACATGCTTTATCATATAAAAAATCTATATCCAAAATTCAAAGCAAATCGGATAATTCTTGATAAAAACCCATTTATCATTTATATAATTTAAGAGGAGTTGTCCCCCTCTTTCATACTTAACCATTAAACTTCCAAAACTATTCGGAGATTTGAACGAAATCTGACAATTCTGCTTGCAAAAACCCATTTATATAAATTAAGGGGAGGGGCATTAGAACCCCCGTTCCCCCCTGTTTGTACTTATTCAATGAACACCTAATAACAGTCACGGAATCGCCTCGTCAGAATGATCCTAAATCTAAATTTTGAACGAAAACTTAATTCTGCATGAAAAACGCATTTATATCAATTAAGGGGAGGGGCATGAGCCCCCCGTTCCCCTTCTTATACATATCGAATGAACTCCAAAAACTAATCAGGGAAGCGCCTTGTCAGGATGTACCTATATACAAAATTTCAAGTGGATCGGATATTATTATCATGAGTTATCGCGTTACGCACGAACGAACATACATACAGAACAGACGGGCACATAAGCTCTCAGGCTATGATAGCCTGTGAGCTAAAAAACTTACTAGAGTTTCAAAGTTATCGGAATAATTTTTACAATAGCATAAAAACTGTTATCTTTATAATACATTAAAGATATTTTAAAACCCATAAAAAATAGGTTGTTGTTCCGTAAATATTAAAAATGAAACGTCTAATGCACCATTGGAGACAAATATTCTTCAAAGTTTCATAATATTACTTTTCGGAAGAGTTTTCGTGAATTTACATCCAGGTGGAATTTCTGAGAAAATGATGTTTAAAACTGTGTGACAGCTGTGCTTCGTAAACTCAATTGCAAAGTTGAAATGTTGAAACTGGCTTTTAAAAAAGCTTAACAGTTTTAAATAAGTAGAAACATTATTTTATTGATGTAACATGGTACAAGAAATGTAAATAAAACGAGAAAATGCATAATCGGGAATTATTTCATAAGATAAAACACGTTCTACTTCTTTGGATTAAAATTCATGACTTTTATTCTTTTTTATGTACGTTCGTAATTATATAAATATGTAGCACATAATTATATAAATATGTCGTCGTCCGGTACGTCTGTCTGTCCACATTTAACTGCGAAAAAACTACCTAACCGACTGGGTTGAAATTTAGTAATATGTACGGGCTAATTCACAATTCCATCCGGGGATCAGTGTTACCAGATGGGCTACTTATTTTAAATTCAAATTCTTGACTGGCACCACTTTTTGAAATAGTAAAATTCATCTTATTTAATAACATATTAATAAAGACGAGAACAAACGAAATTTCGCCGTTTCAAAAAAGTGGTGTGATTCAAGAAATCTGAATTTTAAAAAAGTAGCCCACTGGCAACACTGCCGGGGATTCTAAGCACTGAAATGAAATAACTAAGATAAATCCAGTAAAAAATACCATTTGCAAGAATACAAATCGAATTCTATTGTCTGCAGTTACCGGTAAATAAAAATGGCGTTTACGGGCGAATCGAAAGCATTTGTCTCTTCGAATTTGTTAAATCTGAACGAGCGGTGTTGGTTCAGCGGGCATTTCGTATGAAGTATCGAATATAGGGACCAACTGACAAGGCAATTTATGTGAGGTAGAATAAGTTAAAAGAACGTTGGTAGTACTATGCTGAGTAGAGGATGACAGTAACTGGACTATCGCGTTGATGTATGCCATGTGGCCAGGGGTTCACACATTAGAACACCTGTAAGTTATAAGTACAACTTTATTTGTTTATGTATTTTTCCAAATGTTCTTTTTGCTATATTTGTTTCGTTTTTCTATTAAGGCGTATAGAAAATTCTGGTGGAGTTACAGGGATCCGAATGTATAGGACAAATTTTATTGTTCTTACCAGTATTTTTTTATCCATAATCGTCATCAAATATTTTTACAAAGTATGCAATAGGCATATATCATGAAGCTTAATGATAAAACATACTGGTAAGAACAATAAAATTTGTCCTATACACTTCCACCTCTGGAATTGTTAATAACCCATAATATTTGCATAATTATGAGGAGTAAATGTTTTCGGTGTGCTGTTAAGACTATAAACTTAAAAGTCGTCAAGATTTGTACTTTTAAGAAGCGAATACTGGCAACAAAAACATTCCCTTTATTTTTTTAAAAAAAAGTAACTAACGTGATCACCGCTGCCGTAAATGAAAATTATGTGATCGAAGAACTTTCTTACGAGAAATATTAAGAGAACTACCTGATACAAAAATATAAAAATTGGTAATATTATAGAAAAATGTTTGAAAAACAAGCCGAAAAAAAAAATTGTAAATCGAATAATTATTTTAAGAGCTATTAATTGTTTAAATTGATTAAAATCTGTCCGCTAAAAAAGTTGTATAGGTAAAAATCTATACATAAAAATTTAATATTTTTTTTCTGAGGATATAAATTACAAATTTGGAGTGTGTAGATTGCATTTATTTTTTTAATTAGACTAATTTTTGAGGGTTTTTTTTCAATTTCTTATTGAAGTTTTCATAATTTCAAGGGATATTTTTTTCCTATTTTTCACAAGGTTTTTAGTTTTAACTTTTTTCCAGTTTTAAAAACAGCGCAAAGAATGATATTTCTTTAAATTAAAAAAATTGTTTAAGCATGACTGTTAAAAGCAGAAAAATACCTTCTAAAATTAGAATTTACTGATTACGTGTCAAAAGCAGGAAAATATCGAAATTTAGATCTTAAGATTTCTATTTACATGCGAATATTAAAAAAGAAATAAAACTTCAAAATAACAAATACATTTAAATTAAAAACAATAAATGGGGGAAATTATCGCCAAATAATAATATTGCCTAGTAGATTAAATTTAAAAAATATATTTATAGGAGATATTTATTTCATATTTAACGATGAGTTTTAAAACTATTGTTGCCAATTCTAAAAAAGCGCAAAAAATAACATTTCCCTTTTTCTAACAACAAAAATATTTTCATTTTAATATTAAAAAGGGAAGGAAAATTTGCTGAAAATTACGTCAGATTTAAAGAGATACACCTAAAACACCTTATTTAAAATATTTTTATGGCAGCGTTGTTAAAAAAATACAGAAAGGGAAAAACTGTTTACGTAGTTCATTTTACCGTAATTATTTTCAAATAGTTACCAGAACTTATTTAACACTAGAACGCCCGGATGGAGTCGATTCGACTCCAATCATGTATTTAAATTTCAATTCGAACGAGAAAAATTTTCTTGAAATAATTTAAATTTAATCCGCTCAAATTTACATTGAATAAATCAATTAAATAATTTCGAATAAAAATTCTGGTGAGAAGCATTATTTTAAAACTTGAGTAGAATTTCCGGGCGTTCTAGTGTTAACCAAACAAAAAACAGCACTAGGTGTCTTAAGAGTAGAAGATTCTGCCTTAAAATAACTCAATAAAAAGGAGATGAACGAAACTTAATTTACAGGGAGGCTGCCAATGATTTTTATTTATTATTTAATCTTTCGCAATCGATTTAAATAAGATTAAAATTAGAATCTGCAGTGTTCGTACGAGAGTTTTCAAACATAGATCGTAGACGTGAAGAGCCCTTTGCCCTCTGGTGTCAAAGATAATCAAGCGCAGGAACAAAAAACTTCCTATTTTTGCGATTTCTGTAATATTGCTGGTAATTGCTGCTGAACTAAAACTATGTCTGACAAGAAAATCAAAAATAAGATATGAGCGGGAAACAGTCTAAATAACGCTCTAAATTAAAAATATGTTTAAAAAAGTAGCCTTATTTTCCTTCCAAACAGTCGAAAGACCTCGTGCGATTAAATGCAATACAATGACTTGTTATGCAGCTAGTGTTTTCAAAAACTACAGATTACCAAACCAGAAATAAAGTGAACTCAAAACAATTTTCGTAAATCGAGTTTCTGCTGCAATGCAGTTTCTGCATCAAAAGTATTTGATATTTCTGACAGGACCATTTTCAAAACAGTACAACAGCAAAAGATGTGAAAACTTAATTATCCGGAACAAAATATTTGAGTAGGTATTTTCCCTTGGAAAATTGATTTCATTTAATTGATTTTTCTATATCTAAATACACACAGAGATTGTCCTATTTATAAACACGTCGGTTTGTTTTATTTTAATCTCTTTATCATAAAATATACCTCTATGAATTTTAAAGAGTATTTTATGTGAGATTTTAAATGCTAAAATCGATAATATTGTATTTGCAATCGTTATTGGATTAGTTACAGAAAAATAATTCCAACAAGTAATAAAATATTACTGTCATAGTTAACACATCATAACAATCTTTAACAACATTTTTTAAAAATCTTAACAGCTCTTAAACAATTCCCAAAAGCATTGAAAATCTTTTCACTTAAAGACCATTTTTATGCTTATTTATCGATCTTTAAAAGTGGGAGTCTCTCGTAAATATACTTGGAATACCGTGTTATTTTTAAATTATATTGGGATTCACTGGGTAGAATGTTCACTATTAGAGTTTAAGTGTTTAGTATGTAGAGTTTATGTAGAGGGACACACAAAGGTCTTTTGTCACATTACAATACATGGGGAAAAATCGTTTGCCGTACATTATACAGTGCTCAGCAAAAGTTTAGACACTGGTGTTTTTTAACCTTTAAATAAAAAATACGAACACTTGAGTTTTACAAATGACTATGCTTATTTTTAAATATATTTTAAACAATGTAGGATAAAAATAATGGTTATAGTATAAGATAATGTTTAGTTTAACTGAAAAAAGCGAAATTTGCATATTGCAAAAGTTTAGAAACTTTTTGATTTTTTGCCAACTGTTCATGAAAAAATGCAAATTTCTAAGTTATGATGACACATATCTGAAGTATTTAATTATGCCTCGATATAGCATCAGTTAGTGAAGATACCGCGAGCTAAAAATATTCAGTTAGATGAGGTAATTGAAGTAGGAAAGCCGAAATGGAAAGGGAAGACTGTTGCAGAAATTTTATTAACAATGAATCGTCCAAAGTGGTCTGTCTATGAAGTATAATCTACAGATGTCTCCTTTAAAACAAAACATAAACCTAGAAGACCTTGTGTGAGAAGAAAATGAGATGACAGAAGGATCCATAAACTAACATTTACACAAATAATGATTGGTAATCACATTAAAAGTAAGTCAGGACTTTCTATATTGACGGAAATGATTCGTAGATGAATTAAGGAAACAGGTAAATTAATTTACATGAAAATGATAAAACAATCAGCTTTAAAATCTGGCTACAAATTGGTCAGAATGCAATGTACTTGAAAACATACATCATATGGACCCAAATGATACGCTATGATATTCAGTAACGACAAAAAAGTGGAATTTGAAAGGCCCAAAAAGGTGGACATACTATTGGCAGGACTTGTGTAAAAATTTTAAGACACTTTAAGTCGACAACAAGGAGGTGACTTTTTAATGATTTGGTCCTCACTTTTCTTTAATGCTCGAGTATCTCTGGAGTTATCCAATGGTTGCCAAGCAACACAAGACTATGTATATACATTGAAGATTAATTTTTAGTCATTTGGGGAACTTTTAGCTGATCCAAAGTATGGATTTTCGCAAAATAATGCGTCTATTCATGTTACATACAAAAGGAAAACATCGTTTAACTTTGAAAATACTACTGATGTCAACTAGCCGGCTTATAACTCTGATCTAGACCCAAGTGAAAACCTTTGTAAGGTCATATTTCGTAAGGTTTATGCAAATTTTTACGATACTTTTTTGTTAATGACCTTCGATCTGCTGTTGAACATGTTTGGTACAAAATAGACCCCCAAGTGACGCAGCATTTATTTTCTTCGATGAAAAGTCACATACTGCAGACAACCTGAGTGCAACTCGATTTTAATTAGTAGTTATTTTTCTGTAAATATATAAATTGTCTATACTTTTGCCACAATGTTAATTTCGGTTTTTTGTCATTATATGTTATGTGAAAGGAAAAATTTAAAATTTATTATTTGTATATAAAGTATAAGTCACAAGTAATGTATGAGAGATGAATTACAAAAATTCGGTACATACTTCTGAATATAGAAGCGTAATCGTTCATTGTCTAAACTTTTGCTGAGCACTGTAAATTATGCTACTTATAAGATAGCCAAAGAACTGTTTCTAAATAATTTGAAATATGAAAGGTTGACATAGTTGAAAGTGCACTAAAAGTGTGCTATATTACGATTAATTTTGAACTATCGAGATTAGAAACTAGTAATGAATGTTACTTTTAATCCTTCCCTGATTTCCGTGTACGTCATACGGACAACGTGTTTTTGCCAATCATGATTTTCTGGTACCACGTACGGGTAGCATTTTTAGAAAGAATCACGTTTTGAGCACCTTATCGCCAGAACAACTATTGGCGCGGAAATGAAATCAATGCTACGCACCATTTCTGTTTGTGACATCAAACGCCTAGCGAATAGCAACCCTTCCTTCCGTAAAGAGATCGTGCTTATTGTTCATTTGTTTTTCCGAGGATATAATATGAGGAAATGTTATTCACCGTTGTTCACGGTTAAAACACAGTTTAAAACAAAGAGCTTTTTCAGATTAAAATGCTTTAAATTTCACAGAACATCCGCCATTTCGGATTTGAAAATCAAAACAAAACGACGATTGCCGTTTGGCGATGCAGATAGCTGAATGTTCTCGTTTTCGCCAACTCGCCAAGGCTGGTGCTCAAAACGTGATTCTTTCTGAAAATGCGTACGGGTATCCATACTGCAATAATACTTTATTATTCTCACCAGTAAATTTTAATCGAAAATTTTTCATTATTTAATCCGAGCATTTTTCTGATTCAATTAGGAAAAAATTTCTGTTTTGAAAACATTTGATAAAAATTTAAAAATTCTGTAAAAGACATGAAAAAACAGGAATAATTTGAAAGTTTTTTTTTTTTCAAAAATATTCATCAGTTAAGTCGTTAAGACGTACATATTGACAATAAAACAATTTCTAAAAAACCCCATGAAATTTAAAATGCAGGAATAGAAAACATCCTAAATTTGCTATTTCTTATATTGCTATATTTATAAAGAGATTTAGAAACGAGAAATGGGCGAGAAATATTCTAAACTATGATTTATTTGGAATTGGTATGACAAGAGATATTTAAAATGGATGAAAAATTGGGTTTCTTTTCACTCCAAATAATAATTCGTAACAATACCTCGAAAAACCTCATGTGATTTAAATGCAACACAATAGATTGTTATGCAGTAAGAACTTTGTATAACTTTAGATCGCCATTAACCACTTAACTAATCAATAATTTTGAAAAAAAACTTTCAAATAATCTATGTTTTTAGGAAATTGTAGATAACTACAATCACAAGTATAATGTCTCCATACATAATTTACTTTATTAAAAATACCAATTATAGGCATTAGTTTTAGATCTTTTAAAAAAACCAGAAGATAATTTTATATATCATAAAATACATTGTCACTATCACAATAAAAAGTTTGTATAATCCGAAAGTTAAAACTGATAACGTTTTCGTCCCTTCTAGGACATCTTCAGTCAGCATAAGTGAAAATCATTTTCTCTTGAGCCTTATCAGGGTTCGCACAGATTCGCACCACTAAATTTTAAGAATATTTTTGAAGTGTTTCACTGCAGAAAAAGATCGTAAAATCTGTGAATGAAGGTGGGGATTACGAATGTTGTGGTTAAAAAATTAAATGTAATTTTTCTTATATTTAATAGTGGTGCCAGAGTCCTTGGAAATTCCAAGGAGTGTGCTTATATACCGTGCAAATCCCCCGATTTTCACTCTTTTTTAGCTCACAGGCTATCATAGCCTGAGAGCTTATGTGCCCGTCCGTTCTGTATGTATGTTCGTATGTTCGTATGTTCGTGCGTAACGTGATAACTCATGATAAAAATATCGGATCCACTTGAAATTTTGTATATAGGTATATCCTGATAAGGCGCTTCCCTGATTAGTTTTTGGAGTTCATTCGATATGTATAAGAGGGGGAACGGGGGGCTCATGCCCCTCCCCTTAATGGATATAAATGGGTTTTTCATGCAGAATTAACAGTTTTTGTCCAAAATTTAGATATAGGATCATTCTGATGAGGCGAATACGTGACTGTTATTATGTGTTCATTGAATAAGTATAAACAGGGGGAACGGGGGGCTCATGCCCCCCCCCCCTTAATTGATATAAACGGGATTTTCATGCAGAATTAACGATTTTCGTTCAAAATTTAGATATAGGATCATTCGGATGAGGCGATACCGTGGCTGTTATTAGGTGTTCATTGAATAAGTATAAACAGGGGGAACGGGGGGCTCATGCCCCTCCCTTTAATTGATATAAACGGGATTTTCATGCAGAATTAACAGTTTTCGTTCAAAATTTAGATATAGGATCATTCTGATGAGGCGATTGCGTGACTGTTATTATGTGTTCATTGAATAAGTATAAACAGGGGGAACGGGGGGCTCATGCCCCCCCCCCCTTAATTGATATAAACGGGATTTTCATGCAGAATTAACGATTTTCGTTCAAAATTTAGGTATAGGATCATTCGGATGAGGCGATACCGTGGCTTTTATTAGGTGTTCATTGAATAAGTATAAACAGGGGGAACGGGGGTTCTAATGCCCCTCCCCTTAACTTGCATAAATGGATTTTTCAGTCAGAATTGTCAGATTTCGTTCAAATCTCTGAATAGTTTTGGAAGTTTAATGGTTAAGTATAAAAGAAGGGAATAACTCCTCTTAAATTATATAAATGCTAAATGGGTTTTTATTAAGAATTTTCCGATTTGCTCTGAATTTTGGATATAGATTTTTTAATATGATAAAGCATGTACTTGATAGTTTAGGAAGTTCAATGATTAAGTATAAAAAAGGAGAAAGGGGAGAGCTGTTTCCCCTTCTTAATTATTTTTTCGAACGGAATTAACGAAAATACAAGGCTGTATTGTACAATTAGTATGCTTAGCCTGTGAGCTCAATGCCATCAGTTTAACTGGGCAATATTCTTTTTATTTCTGTTTTTCCCTTCTTTTTCGCCAAGCATCTTTACCCATCTGGGGTCAATGGCTGCATGTGTCATATCATTACATGTTTTTTCTTTTGAAGTAAGGATTTCGAGAGTTTCCCGGATTCATGTGTTGTGTAGGTTATCGTAATTAGCTATTTTTTGTATATGTACAGATTCTATTTTTAAAGGTATCTTATGGTTGCTTCTGGACAGTGTTGTAACAATGTATGTTTTTTTTCATGTTTTTACAGAATTTTTAATCATTTATTACCCTGTGGTTCAAAATAGAAATTTGTGCTTAATTAAATGAGAAAAGTACTCGTATTAAATAATGCAAAATTTACGATAAAAATTTACCGCTGAGAATAATAAATCATGATTGAAACACGCATGTCCGTACGCGGTACGGACAAAATTTGACTGGAAAAAACACGTGGCCTTTATGACGTACGGGCAAATTAGGGAAGCAGTGTTGCCAGATGGGCTACTTTTTTTAATTTAAATTCTTAATTGATGCCACTTTTTTGACATAATAAAAAGAGGCTTATTTAGTGCCATATTAATATAGGTGAAAACAAAGAGAATTTTACCGTTTTAAAAAAGTGGTGCGAATCAAGAAATCTGATTAAAAAATAGTTGCCCACTGACAACACTGTAGGGAAGCGGTTAAATGCAACACAACAGGTTCTTACACAGCGAGTACTTTCTATAGCTTCAGATCGCCATTAAAGATGAGAAGTAAACGGAGAACAAATTTCGTAAATTGAATTTCTGCTACAATACAACTTCTTCTAAAGTAGTATGCGATATTTTTAGCAAGACTGTTTTCAAAACTACACAACAGCTGTGGCCTCATAAACTCAATTATCAGGTAAAAAATTTACGAATGATTTTTTTTCTCTTGGAAAATCAATTTCATTCACATGAACAGCATTTAGTTTTCATCGATGTATAGACACGCGCAATACTAGTCATCATTAGTACCATGACGGATTGTTTGTCACTAAAAACATTTTAAATTACGATTTATTAGGAATTCAGTGGTGTAACCAGAGAGGCTGCCGAAACCCAATAATATTATAGGGTTTTATTTCTGGTTGTATCGTAACAGAAAAATTCTGTTTAGATTAAGCAAACGGAGCTTTAAAAATTACCAATTTTCAGAGTACTTTCAACTCACCCTGGTTGCGCAGCTGGAATTGGTAAGGTTAGAAATTTAAAATGCATTTAAAATGTATCAATAATGTATAAATAATGTAATAATTTAAAATCTATTTAAAATGTATCAATAATGTATAAATAATGTAATAATTTAAAATGTATTTAAAATGTATCAATAATGTATAAATAATGTAACAATTTAAAATGTATTTAAAATGTATCAATAATGTATAAATAATGTAATAATTTAAAATGTTTTTAACTGATCAATATTTACGAGAAAACTTTCAAACAATGCATATTTTTATGTCTTTTACAGAATCCTTACTAATATTATAAATCGGAAAGTGAGTTTGTTTGGTTGTTTGTTTGATCCGCTTTCACGCCGTAACTACTGAACCGATTGCTTTGAAATTTTGTAGACGTAAAGTTAGAAGTCCGGATTAAATAATAGGGTAATTTTTATTTATTTTATTCAAATATTTTCCTTAATAATTCAAAATTTAATTATTTTTCATACAAAATCAATAGGCATTTTTCAGATAAAATGTAACCATTTTCCTTTCCTGTTGCCAAGAAAATAAAAAATTGGAATAATAATTTTTCAGCGGCAATGAATTTTTAATAGAAAACTTCCACGCGAAAAACTATAATAAAATAATTTAAAAGAAAATAAATATGACGTCATGTTTGAAATAAAAATAAAAGGTGTATTTTTATAGTACATTTAACAAGGATATTTGTTTAGTTAATGGGAATTTTTGTGTAAAATATGGTGACATAAATTAAAAGTAAAAAGAATGAAAAAGAATTATATTTTTAATAAAATGGTTCACTCATGAAAATGTGACGTCATAGTTAAAATAAAACAGGTACTTTATAGCAGTCGTTAAAAATACAAGGGGTATGAATATCAGTAGCTAATGGAGCGAGATAAATAATGACGTCATATTTAAAATGAATCAGAAATATTTTTTACTGATACTAATTAATAAGTTATAAGTTACATACAAATAAATATTTTTATTCAAAACTCATACTTATCAATGGAAGAAATTTTTTGTGGGGAAAAGGTGGAAAATAAAATCACTGATTAATATATTTTTGGCTCGATTTTTTAACACTTTCGAACAAAGTTGAAAAGTTATTCTGCTTTCGGTTTGTCTGTCTGTCTGGTCGCTTTCCAACTTTCGTAAATATACTCCGATTTCCATGAAATTTTTGGACATTATTAACGTTTACCTAGCACGAATACCTATTGAAAATGAAGTTTCTACCATGATTAGTTTATTTACAGGGATAGTCAAAAATTTCCTTATATTACGGCATTATGGGGAAAAATCGTTTTAATTAAATTTAACGATGTTACAGCCTGTAGAACATATTCAAATTTATATGCATTTACAAAGTGCACTAAAATATGCATTTTGTAAAGTATGTAGTGAAAAGGGCACTTACTATTCATTTACAGGGTCAGACAGAAGAATTCCATTGCATAGGAATAAAGGGAGGAACAGTTTCCGACATATTTTAATTATGGTGAACGATTTCATGTATAATCAAATTGATATATGTTGCTGAGGCTTAATGTAAGTTATTTCATGCATAATACGAAGTGCATAGCATTTACAGGGACACACAAAAGATTTCAAATATTATATATTCTATCCGAAGTACTGTATATAATGGATGATGACTGTTGCATGGATGAAATGCATTTTGAATTATGATATGTGCTTTTAAGTTTCGCTAAATGCATGCATATTAAATGGAGAGTATAAATGGTAATAGTATAAATAGTTAAATTTAGATATACAGGGTTACACAAAAGATCTCGGAAAGGTTACTGAATATGAGCGTAATTTACTTAAAGGTGGTTTTTAAATAAAATATGCATTTTTATTTTGAACTGCATTTAGTAAACTAAGAAATGTTTGTAGTATATATGTAAAATGATAAACAGGGTCCCGCAAAGAACTGGATACAAGGTTGTCTTCGGATGATAATTTCTGAAAATGTAATTTAGGTAGTAATAAGAAATATTTTTGTTTGAACTAAATTTTAGAAAGATACTTTCGTGTATTAAAGGCACTTGGAAAACTACAGGGCTGAACAAAAGAATTCAAGAATGTTTCTATCTATTAGTATTATTCGCTGAAAGAAAATTTTAACCAGCAAACAAATTAGCAAATAGGGATTATCAGAAGTTTTTTACCTTAAATTCGCGATAAAAAGTTAATTATACATGCTTTTCATCATCGAAATTTTTTGCTTGATTGATCAATTATTTCTTCTTTAAATGTTATGTGAACGAAGTCACGGGTAACTACTAGTTTTTAATATTTTATCACTGGTTATTTAAAACAGAAAATTTTGTCTTATTGAATCAGAGTAATGCTCGGATTAAATAATATAAAATTTACAATGAAATTTTACTGGCGAGAATAACAAATCATAATTGGAATATGGATGCCCGTGTATGGAACGGGCAAATCATGATTGGCAAAAACTCGTTGCCCGTATGACTTACCAGCAAATTAGGGAAGCGGTTTAAAACTACAGTGGGCTTTCGTTAATTCGAACTCGTCGGGACCACAAGAAATGTTCGAATTATCCGAAGTTCGAATTATGGAAAATATGAAATAAAAACATGCTTAATATGGTACTATTATAAAGGAATTAGTTTATAATGTGTTTTTAATTTTTAAATAAATGTATTTCGTCCGTTATCATTAGAATATGATATAATAATAAATTAGAATATATAAATACATAAACTAATTAAATGATTAGAAGCAAGCACAATGGAAGAAAAATTTGAAGAGTCACTGATGGACAGACGGGGCAATAAAAAAGTGGATATCAAATGCATTGGATTACATGTATACTCGTTTGGAACAATTTTCACAAAAATCAAAGAAAGAAAGTTATTCAAATGACCTGAAATCCGTGAGAAAGAAAAGAAAAATGAAAAATCAGGATTCTCGTTAGTTCGAATTAAACGATGTCAAGAGAAAATGAGTTCGAATTAGCGAAAGTTTTTAACGCTATTCTGCCATTGAAAATTTCGGGACTTCATGTTTAGTTCGAATTAAGCGAAGATTCGAATTATCCGATTTCGAATTAACGAGAGTCGACCGTATATTTCTTTTCCCTCTAAACATTTGAAAGATCTCGTGCAATTTAAATCCAGCACAACGAGTTACTATACAGCTAGCACTTTCCAAAATTTCAGAGAGCCTATCCAGAAGCGGAGTAAACGAAAAACGATTTTCATAAACTGAGTTACTGCGACAATAGCGTGCGATATTTCTGACAAAATCCACTTTCAAAACTGCAAAATAACATATGGTGCGTAAATTCGATTACCAGGTACAAAATTTAAGAATGGTTCATTTCTCTTAGAAAGTGATTACATTTTCATGAACTCTAATGATGTTTGTTCGCTATACAAACACACGTGGGAATAGTCCTTATTAGTAACATGTCAGATTATTTTATTTTAATCTCTTTAACGTAAAATATATTTATGAATTTTAAAGAATATTTTATGCTACATTTGGGATTTTCTGTGCGAAAATAGATAATATTGTATTCGCAATCTTTATTGGATTAATTATAGATTAAATAATGGCAACAAGGAATAAAAAAAATACTTACATAGTTAATTTATCACAACATGGTTTAACAAAAGTTTAAGAGTTAAAATTATTTTTACACTAAGCTTATTATCCTGTTTGTTTGGACTTTTAACCCCTCCCTCTAACACTACGTTTGCGCTTGCGCGTTTGTTTTTTAGATGTACAATTAAGTAAGGGACTCTTTAGTAAAAACACTTGGTTTGCCATGTTATTTTTTATGTCATTGAGATTCTTTATTGAATGTACACTATTAAAATTGTCTAACATTTAGAGTTCATTTACAAAGAAAAATCATACAAAGTAAAATTTCTGCATTATGATCTATGGGGAAAATCGTTTGCCTTACATTATATGTTATTTTTAAGATGTTCTTGAAGAACGGTTTCTAAGTAAATTGAATTTTACATTGATGAAATGACGGAAAATGCAGTGAAACGTCTATATTATGATAAATTTTTAACTATTATGACTAATAAATTTAAACTTGTCGAGACAGTTTTAAGATTCAAAAGCTGGCGATTTCTAAAAACATCGATATGAAAATAGCGCAGGAACAAAAAGCATCATACGTTTTTTATTTCTGTGACAGTGTTGCCAGATGGGCTACTTTTTCTAAATTTAGATTCTTCATTGACGCCACTTTTTTTGACGTAGTAAAAAGAGGCTTATTTAGTGCCATATTAATATAGGTGAAAACAAAGAGAATTTTACCGTTTCAAAAAAGTAGTGCGAATCAAGAAATCTGATTAAAAAAAAGAGTAGCCCACTGGCAACACTGGCTGTTCTGGCTGTTCTGGGATACTACTGCTTCTAAAATCTTTCTAAAGGAAATTTAAAAATAAATGAGAAATGTTTGATAAACATTCTAAATTGCGATTGATTTAGAATTAGTAAGGCCAGAAATTTGAAATGTATTAAAAACTATATTTCTTTTCCCACCGAAAATTTAAAGCACCTCTTGTGATTTAAATGCAGAACGACGAGCTGTTACGAACTAGTATTAGTCCAAAAGCCGAACACACAAAAAGCTATGTCTTCGAGAACAAGAAAAAAACCTTTATTTTATGAAAGAGTAGTAATAGAGGAATCTAATGATCCCTGTCTGCCGGAAGTGAAGTGGTGCATAAGCGAAAAATTAATACCATTAGTGGCTCGCTCGTAGCTTGTGCTTGTCCTACAAAAAAAGGTATAAAAACAGTTAAAACTGGGAGCAGGAAAACACAATTTTAAACCTATGAGTGAACCACTTGTGGTATTAACATTAGAACCGCCGAGAATTTTACTCAAATTTTATAAAAAGTGTTTTTCACCAGAATTTTAATTTTAAACCAATGAACTTGTTTAATTAGTCTATTATTCTGCTGTATACATTTAACATATCTTATGCAAAATATTCTCGTTCGAATCGCCTATTATCAATCTTGCAGGGGTCATTTTGACCCCTGATGGTGGTTCTAGTGTTAATTTTTGGCTTATGCACCACTTCACTTCCGGCAGACAGAGATCATTAAGTTCTCCTATCACTACTCTTCCAGAAAATAAAGGTGTTTTCTTGTGCTCGACAACATAGATTTTTATGCTGTCGGCTCGAGGACTATATTTGCAAAGTTCCAAATCGCCACTCCAGAAGTGAAATTAACTGAAAACAATTTTCGTAAATTTAGTTTCTGCTATAAATGTATTTGATATTTCTGACAAGGCCTTTTTCAAAGCAGCACAACAGCATACGACGCGTAAACTCATTTATCAAGTACAAAATTATGAGTCTTTCTTTTCACCTGGGAAATTTATTACATTTACATGAACAACTATTCTGTTCAGTCGTCATATAAGCACACGCGGGAATAGTCCTCAATAGTAACATGCCAGATTATTAACTATTTGGAAAAAAGTTGTTGTCTTCGGAAAAGAACTGGGAAATCTGGATTTTATCTAAATCTTTTTATTGGTTGAATTCCGCAACTTATTTTATTTTATTCATTTTCTTATCGGCCCATGTTTAATGTCTAAAAATTGAATAATTCTGTTACCACAATAAAAATAATAATAATAAAAACTTAAAAAAAAAATACAATTTGAAAACAAATTGCGATAAAGATTTCAAACAAATTTCATTTAAAAGTGAATTTTTTTCTCTTCCCAACGGGATAAAAATTTAAAATATGCTATTTTTAGAAGTTTAAAAATTTGCAGTTACAAAAATTGTAAAACTGAAATTTCATTTAAAATTTGTTCATGATAGGTCCCGGAATATTAAGATTTAATTCATGTCGTGCTCGTACGTAACATGAGGCATTCAGAAGTAAGTTTGATTAACTCCATCAAATAAAATTGCACATTTTAAACAATTAAAGTAGTATATCTATAAATTACAGTTTTTTTATCATTGGTCTAGAAATATTAATGTATAGGGGAGAGTGGGGATACTTGAGCATAGGGGATAATTGAGCCACCCCCTTTATCTCTACAGTTGTTCAATTTTTCTTTCTAAAACTGGCAACATGGTAACATATTTATAGTTCTGAACATGTAAAAAAGAAATCATATACCTTGGTACCATTTTTAAAGTATGGTGATTAACCCTTTGAGCTCTGCTGGTAGAATTTTCTACCACAAAATTTTAATTCTGAAATGTCACAACGACACCAGAAAATTCGACCAAATTTATTTGAAAAAGGTTTAATGCATTTTTTCGCGTATATTGTAAATCGGTTTTTTTCTTTGCAAAATACTGGTGCGAATGTGACATCTGGCTCAAGTATCCCCTCCATGGGGATACTTGAGCCACAATGTAAAAGAAAAAGTAAAAATTTATTAGACATAGAAAAATAGTTCAAAATTAATTGAAAGTGGTTTTCAAATGAAGAAAAAATATCAAATTTTCATTTTCAATATTTTATTTTGTTCTAAGAAATTCTAAAAAATTTTAAAAAATTAAAATTTAAAAAATGGCTCAAGTATCCCCATCTTCCCCTAATGCATGGCGTACGTAATATATGACTTGTTATGATTATGATAAAAATGATGTTTATTATTATTATTAGTTTAAATATGGAATTTATTTATAAATCTTTAAAATTTTAGTCTTTGAAAATATCATTTTTCAAGTAGTCGTTGCAATTTGTTAAATTACAACAATGTTTTTTTAATTTTATTTTAATATCATTATCGTAAAATATGTCTTTATGAATTTTAAAAATTATTTTATGTGATATTTGGGATTTTATGCACTAAAATCGATAATGTTGTATTTGCATTTTTATTGGATTAGTTATAGACATTAAAAGCAAGAAATAAAATATTACTGTCATAATTAACATATCATAATACTGTTTAACAACAGGCTAAGCGATAAAATGTTTTCACATTAAGCTTATTTTCCTATTTGTTTATCTGTCTTTTAACCTCTTTCTTTCGCGCGACATTTTTTGCTGGCGCATTTATTTTATAGATGTACAATTTTATTTATTTTATAGCATTTATTTTATAGATAGTACAATTATCTAGTAAATGTACTCGATTTGCCATGATATTTTTTAATATCACTGAGACGCTATATAGAATGTACATTATTAAAATTCAAGTATTTAACATTTAGAGCTCATTTACAGGAACACACAAAGAAACTTTTCTGCATTATGATCTAAGGAAAAAAATCGTTTGCTTTATATATTAACCCTTTCGCGACGAGAGTCGTTTACGAAATTTTTAATGTTCTGCCACCGGTTTTAAAAAGCAGAAATTTCTGACTTATTAAATCGAGAAAATGTTACGAATAAATAATCCAAAATTTCCGGTAAAATTTTACTGGTGGCGATAAACACGAAATCTTAAGCCTATTTGCGGCACGTATACGTGTCGCTCGTCTCCAATTGGTTAAGTGACATTATTTTTTAAATGCAAAAGTTCCCAAAGAACGGTTCCTAAGTGCCGTAATTTCGGGTGTATAAGCCGCAGATCAAACAATTCTTTTTCTACCCAGAATTTTCTAAGAAACAAATATAACTAGTTAGATCGCCGTAAATATTTGTCTTCATTCACTAAATAAGATTTCTGGGTGCAAAAAGAATTGTTTGATCCGCGGCTTATACACCCGAAATTACGGTAACAAATGTTCCAAAGATTGGTTCCTAAGTAGTTCGAATTTAAATAGATGACATGACGGTGCACTGAAAACGTTTATATTACGATTAATTTTCAACTGTTAAGACAAATAAATCGAAACTTGTCATGACTGCAACTTTTAAGACGTAATAACTGGCGTCAGAACAATTTCTAAAAACATCAAAATGTAAAAGAGTGCAGGAACAAAAAACATCATAAATTTGCGATTTCTATAATACTACTGTTTCTAAAATCTTGAAATGTTTCTGAGCGAAAATTTAAAAAAAGAAAGAAATGTTCGGAAAATATTCGAAATTAATATTTCATTTGGAATTACTAATGCTAGAAATTAAAAATATATTAAAAAACTAGATTGCTTATCCCACCAAATAATTGAAACACCTTTTGAGATTTAAAAGCAGCACAGCGAGTAATTACGCAGTTAGTACTTACAAAGTTTCAGATCACCATCCCAGATGCTAAATTAACTGAAAGCGGTTTTCGTAAATTGAGTTTCTGCTTCAAAATTATTTTATATTTTTGACAAGAACGTTTTCAAAACAGCATAACACACAGCTGCCAACATCTTCCGCTTTTTCGGCCTTGAAAAATTTTACAGCAAATTTTACTTTTTCAAATCGCCGTAATGCGCTTAAATACGGCAAATATTTCTGTTAAATTTTTCCGGGTCAAAAAATCAGAAGAATTGGCAGCTATGATAACAGTACAACATGTGCAAACTCAATTATCCAGAACAAAATTTGTGAGCATTTCTTATCTCTTGAGAAATTGCTTACAGTTAAGTGAACAACAATGATGTTTCGTCGGTATATACACAGAGGCACGCGGGAATAGCCCTTAATCAGATTATTATTTTCCCATCATAAGTAGCAATAGCGGCTCGTCAAGGAGTGCTGCACCAGATTTTTCTTACCTCTAAAATTTAACAGATTTTTTTTTTTTTTTTTTTATTCGACAAATTTCGTTTTTTAAAGAAAACTGAAATTGCCATATAATTTTAGTGGTATGAATAAATTGATTGTACCTCCTGACGAGCCGCTACTGATGCGTAGTCTTGCAATCGTTTTGAAAATCAATTTTTTTTGACGGATTTACGCGTCTAAGACACTAGAGATTCCGAAAACATATTTTTAGAAAAAAAAGTGCCGTCCGTCTGTCTGTCTGTGTGTCTGTAAACACTCTACCTCCCGAATAAATGGAGTTAAAGACTTGAAATTTAGTTTGTACTTAGTACATAATAATGGGAAAAAACCTATTTAATATGAGTAACTTCGATTATCCAGAATTTTTTTTCGGGCTATCGAAATTCGTTCTGATAAGAGGTATATAAAAATTTTCGAAATTTTTTATTTTGAGGAATGGATGGAAAAAGCAATAAGATAGCACACATTTTTTATAAAGAACAAAGTCGATCGGATAACATCGGATAACATAGGATTGTACATTAGTTGCCGAGATATTTATAATCCTATTTTCCACACCCAATTTTTTCACGACCCAATATTTCATCCAAATTTCAATTCAAAGATTTACATTAATTCAATATAAGACGGTGAATCGGACGCAGTAAGTTGTTTGCTAATATTGTTATTATTTTTGGAGTTATAAGGATATTTTTTCTACGCAATCCGGTACTACTTGAGTAATATACACAAATTTATATAAGCCAGAGAGTTAAAATTTAGTCTTACAGCTGAATACTTCTTGTCACACAACAAATGATAAATCTTTAAAAAATACTAGTATTTATAATTAAAATATTTTTTAATATCAGTTCGTTTTTTTAAAAGTTTTTTTGAAAGATATATTAAACGAAACCCTCTGTGCGATCTGTGATCACACTTACTCACTTGTTTGTTGTTGTTTTTTTTTTCTAATTGTTGCACGCAGGTTTAAGTAGATATAAAAATTATTTCTTTTTTTACCCTTTACTTTAAAAAGAAATGGAGTACTTTTGTTGCCAAAATTACAAAATTGGCACTAAAAATTACAAAAATAAATTAATAGCTCAGAAATAAACTGAGATACAGCTTTCAGACAAATTGCTTTTAAAAGTACATTTTTTTCCTATACAATAGGGTAAAAATTGGAATTGTGCGATATTTAGAAGTTTAAAAATTTGCAGTAGCGTAAATTTCAAAATAGAAATTTCGTGTCTTCTAATTGTTGCTCGCAAGTTTAAATAAAATTATTATTTATGTAACATAAATTAATGGATTAAATAAATAACGTGAAAAATATGCTTATTTGTTTTTATTTCATCATATTACATCCTATTTATCATCTATTTTGACATGCGAAGTGAAATATTTTTTTTTATTTATTAAATTCGTAATCATTTAAATCACTAGCCACGTCTGGTGATCAGTTTGGTCTTTCTTAAATTTATTCTAGGCTTTGAAAAAGTTTACTTTTATTCGTAATTTTATTTTCTTGCGTACTTTCACTAAATCTTCAGATTCTGATAGAGACATCACCATCTATGCGATCAGGGCAACATTTAGAGGAAGAATTCAGTATTCTGTTCTGGCTGGCGCGATTGGCGAAGAAATCTGAAATAGCACCGAAAGACAGTTTTCGTGTTTTTATTTAATGATAAAATGTTTAGAAGGAGAATTTAAACGAAACCCTCTGTGGGATCTGCGGTCACACTTACCCACTTATTTTTTAATCTATTTATTCGACATATCTAGACTTGGTATATATCAATGGATTCAGTGGTTTTTAGGGACTTTAATATCAGGTATTTTATAGAGTATTTGTCGCATTGTCCCTAGATATTTTTTTTTCATTAAATAAGGCAATTATTACTTTGAGAAAATTCTGGCAAAACGTCCTTGAATTTTTTTAAAACATTGGAACCCTCACATCAAATCTACTTTAACACTTTCAAGTCCTTTTTTTTTTTTCTTTCAATTAAAAAAAAAAAAAAAAAAAAAAAAAAAAAAAAAAAAAAAAAAAAAAAAAATGGCAATAACATTAACAGTTGCTATCCAAGTAGATTAATTAGCTTTAACGAATGATTCATTTTCTGAATGATAATGAATGCTGCTGTGTTGTCACAAATATTGCATTATAATAAAGTTCAATTTATATTGCAACTTTATAATACTTTTTGCGCTTTATTACACATGATTCTTTCAGGAAAATAACTTTTATTTTAAATTTAAAGAAGTAAATATAGGTTTAAATTAAAAGATTCGCAAAAGCCCAAAGATAATTAAGCAAATAATAATAATAATTATTATTATTACTAAATGCCTAAACATGAATGAAGTCATATAGTAAATGCATAGACATAAACTAACGTTACTTCATGTAAACAGTAGCAAAAGTTTTTCTTAAAACAAGATAATACTCCATTAAAAGACATTTACTATTAATAGTACAACAGACACGAAAGGGTTAAATTTCAATTTTATTTTGTTTAAAACAGCAAAAATCATATGATAAATAGAAGAATTTAACATATAAGCAATAGAATTGAAAATGCAGAAATTGTTTTATTTATTTTGTTATATTTTCTTAAATAACTTTCACATGTATTTTATAGTAATTTTTATTTCATTTATGTCATTTAATCTCTTTATGGAATATCATCCAGACGCTATTTTTCTGAAAGTTTTACGATACAGGTAAACTGAGAAATTCCAGTTAGTAGTCAATTTTAATCAACAATATGGCTTTGAAACTTCGCCTTTGTAGTTTAGAGAGTGATTGAAATACTCAATATGGTATTTGTTAATACTTAGCTGATAGAGTACCAGGTATGAGATTTCCGCTTTTTTGCACACCAGTAAAATCTTAGAGAAAATGCTATACTATTTAATCGAAACATTTTTGCGATTCAAGAGAACAACATTTTCTCTAAGATTATACTGGTGTCCAAAAAAGCGGAAATCTCATCCCTAGAGTACTTACAAGGTACTAATGAAATTCGTTTCCCTTCGCGACCAAAATTAGCCGGTTAAGTTAATCAAAATATATAATATTACAAAATACATAGTACGTACAAAATATAATGTATGGTAAAATGAATCTTACAAAACTAGTTTTTTATTTCATTAAGTCTAACAGACGGTTCAATGGACTCGACTGGTACGTTTAAATTATTTCTTCAAACCAGGGATTTCTTTAAAATAAAATAACAAAAAATTTCCGTGTAGAATATTTTTCGATGAAAAAAAAAATAAAAACCCGACAATTTTTTACCGTAAATCGCAATTTTTCAAGAATTTAACCTCAATTAGGCACGGGTAATGTTATTGAATTAAGTTGAAACTTTGAAAATCTCATTTTCTTAAACTGAAGTCCCCCAAAAGGTAAGATTAGAATACATTTTCTTCATTTGAGACCACCCTAATATGAATATTTATGCAGCAAAATATACGCATTTACTAATGATATTAAGTACTTTTTGTCTTGAAACCTTGACACAAAATAATAGAGGGTCAATCCATTTCAAGTGGTCCAGCACTGGTCGCTCGACTATTTTTAAAAAATCTGAAATTTTTTGTACAACAACCCTAACATGATGGAAGTTCAAAATGACCGTTATTTTAATTCTACTATTTTTTGTTTGTGCATGGCGCCCATCTTTGTTTCATCGTGTGCAGCGATTTTCTCAGATACTAGGATACACAAAATTGTAAATATCTCGTATTCTATTTTTCCAATTGAAATGGGGTTTGCAGCATTTTGTTCATAATAAAATAGGCTAAATATACAGTGTAAGAAAAATTTTGAAAAATAAATTTTTACAAGTGAAATTTTAGCACAAAATTTACGATTTTTTCCAAAATCTATCCGTTTGCAAGAGTAAAATTTTCATGCAAGGGAAACTGTCAACCTTACACAATTTTTCCTATAAATAAGTCACAAGTGCGTGTACTCATACACCAAGTCCCAGATCTGGGAGTTAATTTCTCTTTGCGAAAAACATTCCGAAATTCGTCAAAAATTTCAAAAATCGCACTTTTTAGGCTTTGATATCTCTGATGGGGCACGAAGAAAAAATCTGAAATTTTGGCCTATGATAGTATCGTCTAGTAGCGTTACATACAAAAAATTTCAAGAAGGAGATTTGACTACAAGTTGAGATATGACATGGAAAATATGTGAAAACAATACTACCAAACTATTGTAAACCTACTATGTAACTGTTCAAAAAGACTGTCAACCTTGCACAATCTTTTCTACAAATAGGTCAAAAGTGCGTGTACTCATACACCAAGTCCCAGATCTGGGAAATAATTTCTCTTTGCGAAAAAAAATTCCGAAAATCGTCGAAAATTGCAAAAATCGCACTTTTTAGGCTTTGATATCTCTGGTGGAGCACGAGATAAAAATCTGAAATTCTGGCCTTTGATAGTATTGTGTAGTAGTGTTATGTACAAAAAATTTCAAGAAGGAGATTTGACTACAAGCTGAGATATGACATGGACAATATGTGAAAACAATACTGCCAAACTATTGTAACATACTATGTAATTGTTCATACCTCCAAAATTTTAAATTAATTATTTGTGCTACAAAGTTAAATGTTAGTTAAAAATATCTTTTTCAAATGCTTCTGTGTGATTTAACAATTCAGAATGTATGCTAAGCCAATACACTATTTGTCCAGATGAACAAATCTACTAGAAATGCTATTGCAACAATTTTATTCGGAACACATTTCAAGAAAAGTAAATTACAGACAATGAATTGCAACTGATCGAGTTGACATGGCTTCAATTATTAAACCTAGAGAATTTCATTCAAGTTAACAAGGGATGACAATACTTGGGGGCTTCAAATAAAATTTTTAGAAAGAACAGCCTGATGGACTGATAACAGTAACTGGTCGAACTCATAACATCTCTCGTAAATATTGTTAAGCTCTTTGTTGAGCATATATAGTATTTTGTAAATTAAATGCTCATTATTTAATTGTTTTCAACAAACGATATTTTCTGGGTAAATATTGTAATAAAAGACACTAATCTCATTTCTCCTAATGTACTCGTAATAGCATTTCTTAACATTTCTTTAATCACCGTATCTCAGCTTGTAGTCAAATCTCCTTCTTGAATTTTTTTGTACATAACACTACTACATAATACTGTCAAAGGCCAGAATTTCAGATTTTTATCTCTTGCTCCACCAGAGATATCAAAGCCTAAAAAGTGCGATTTTTGAAATTTTCGACGAATTTCGGAATTTTTTTCGGAAAGAGAAATCTTTTCTCAGATATGGGACTTTGTGTATGAGTACACACACTTCTGACCTATTTGTAGAAAAAATTGTGCAAGGTTGACAGTCTTGTTGAACAATTACATAGTAGGTTTACAATAGTATAACAGTATTGTTTTCACATATTTTCCATGTCATATCTCAGCTTGTAGTCGAATCTCCTTCTTGAAATTTTTTGTACATAACTCTACTACACAATACTATCACAGGCCAAAATTTCAGATTTTTATCTCGTGCCCCACCAGAGATATCAAAGCCTAAAAAGTGCGATTTTTGAAATTTTTGACGAATTTCGGAATTTTTTTCGCAAAGAGAAATTAACTTCCAGATCTGGGACTTGGTGTATGAGTACACGTACTTATTACCTATTTGTAGAAAAAATTGTGTAAGGTTGACAGTTGCTCTTGCATGAAAATTTTCCTCTTGCAAACGGATAGATTTTAGAAAAAATCGTACATTTTGTGCTAAAATTTCACCTGTAAAAATTTATTTTTCAAAATTTTTCTATCACTGTTTATTTAGCCTATTTTATTCTGAACAAAATGCTGCAAACCCCATTTCAATTGGGAAAATAGAAGACGAGATATTTACAATTTTGTGTATCCTAGTATCTGAGAAAATCGCAGCACACGATGAAATAAAGATGGCCGCCATGCACAAACAAAAAATAGTAAAATTAAAAGAACGGTCATTTTGAACTTCCGTCATGTTAGGGTTGTTGTACAAAAAATTTCAGATTTTTTAAAAATGGTCGAGCGACCAAAAAAATATTTTCTGGACCACTTGAAATGGATTGACCCTAGACACTTATTCTGGACATTTTATGGTACACGACAGATATTGAATGATATCCTTAAAGAACAAAGGTTGTTTCGTACTGAAATGCTGATTTTTCTGCAACTTTACTGAAAATTTTGCATTTGTTTTATTTTAGATTCTTGTTGCTTTCGAATATTTGCAAGCAGTAGCAATTGGTTATGTTAGTTTGGACAGGATTGCCAACTTGACTTCTTATAATGAGAAATTCGAAATTCATACCTGAAAATTTGAAAGATAAATTTATGGATTACTTATTCAAGAAATGCTTCGTAATCAATGAATCAAAAATGAATAATTCGAACTTCTCGTATTGATTCGGATTTTCTAAACAGAAAAGCAGATCGTAACGATAACTTTCGTTTTCGGGCACATTAACAGCCCCTTGAATAAGAGACATGCTCTCTAGTTCAAATCATGAAGGCTAAAGAAAGTGACCTTTCCCCAAAATTTTTATGGCTCTATCAAATTAAGTAGAATTTTTTCCAAATAGTAATATCAGCCATTTATTAAAAAATAAATAAATAAATAAAACAAAGCTTTTTATTCAGAAATATTGGTACTGGAATTCAAAGAGCTGTACGAACGCTTTGAACTTACGAAATGAAGAAAAGTTACCTTTTGACAGCCTTCCTGTCTTGAGGTACTACAGAGGCCTAGTATTTATAAGCTGCGACCGATTGAGTAATTTAGGCGCAACACTAGTAAAAGGAAAAGACCCGGATGATAATGAAAAGTCTATGGAAGCGTACTTTTCAAATATCTCGCTCAAATTTTTATATTTTTACATGATTTTTTTTGCATAGGATAGCTGATGATGATCAACAACTGGACTAGTTTTTACTTTTTCATACCTAACATGCCTAGTATGATACGATTATAGACTAAATAAGAAATCAATTAAAAACTTATATTGTATAGAAAAAAAAAAATCCGCGTAAATATTTACATACAAATAACGTTCTAAAACATAAACAGAGGTTTGTAATGACTGTAGGATATGTTTACGGTAAAAAAAAAAAAAAAAGATTGTTATAAAATAAAACATTTTAATATTGAATACGCAGTGTTTTATTGATTTTATTTCGGGGAAGATATATGAATAAATATGTAGATTTTTAACAAACTAGCTGACCCGCCCGGCGTTGCCCGGGTCCGTTATAATAATGTTAAACGAACTTGAAATTTTTATGATTTTATCTTCAACTCAAAATATGTGTTAATACACTGTTAAGAATTTGACCCTTTTGCTGCATCGTCACTCCACCGCTTTTATAGAAAATGATTACTTCAGCCTATTTTGGAGCATTGCCATAGGTCAAAAGAGATATATTCTATAAAAGCGGGGGAGTGATGATACAGCAAAAGGGTCAAATTTTTTACAGTGTACATTATATTAAATACGTGCCCCCTGACTGTGTCAAAAATTGGTTTTTTAATAAACTAATATTTAGCTGCAAAAATACCTAAAATGACTGCAATGGGAAACGCAGGAGGGAATATGTGTCCAACGATTTCGTGTTGATATTTATCCTTAAAATTACTGTTAAGTGACTTAACTAAATACTTTTTTCACATAGATATCCCAAGTGAAATATTTTGAATTTCAAACTAATTATATATCACTCTTAAATCTGACTATACCGTGAATGAAATCGATTCTCGATGATTCGCTAAAAGGTTAGTATATAATATTATAAATTCAGAGCCATTTTACAAAAATAGGTGTATATTTTTTATCAAACATGCGTAATGTTCATTCTATGAACAAAATCCTAACCGTAACCTAATTGTATCGGAATCATAACTTGTCTGTAACTTAGCTGTATCTTAACAGTAACCTAACTGCAAGTTAAATATACCATAAATGTAACTTGGCCGTCACCTAATCATAACCTACCCATAATCTAACCACAACCTAACCGCAAATTAACCTTAACCTAACTGTAACTTAACCATGACCTAACTGTAACCTAACCGGAAAATAAAATAACAAAAGGGTCACCGGAACGTAATTGCAACCTAACTGTTATCTAACCGTAACCTAGTTCTAATTTAACATTAACTATAAACAAAATATTTTAACCATCTCGCGCTAAGTACTTAGTTTCACTTTCCACCGCTACGGAGTGCATTATGTTTTGTAGAACATCCGAATTTTAGGTTCGGATTGGATTCATGTTCATGGAAATTATTTTGTCTTCTTCGGATACGGTTATGATTGTGTGGAATATTTGTGTTCAGTTTAGATTCGGTTCAATTCAGATTTCGTGGGGGTTTTTTTTCCCTTCAAATGGGATTTTTAAGTTCGGGTCGGGTTGTACTTATATGAAAATTATTTTACCTAGTTCCAATGAGGTTATACTTCACTGAAATATTTTTGTTAGTTCAGATTAAGTTTGGTTCAAATTTCGGGATTTTTTTTTCTTTTTTTTACAAATTTTTTGGTTTGGAATGGGGATTATGTCCATGGAAATTATATTGTCTTGTTCGTATCTGGTTATAGTTATTTGGACTATTTTCGTCGGATTCAGATTTGGTTCGATTCAGATTTCAGGTATTTTTTTTTAATTGATTTTTAAGGTTCTGGTTGGATTCATGTCCAGGGAAATTATTTTGTCTTGCTCGGATCGGGTTTTGGTTCTTTGGAATATTTTTTTCGGGTTCAGATGTCGTTCAATTCAGATTTCGGCTTTTTAATGGAATTTTTAGGTTCAGGTTGGGTTGCGCATCAACGGAAATTATTCTGCATTGTTCGAATAAGGATATGCTTCTCTGGAATATTTTTGTCAGATTCAGATTTAGTTCATTTTTTAGGTTCGGATTGGGTTCATGTTCATGGAAATTTTTTTGTCTTGTTCAGGTCCGGGTATGGTTCTGTGGAATATTTTTGTCGATTCAAATTTCAGGTATTTTTTTTCAAATGGAATTTTAGGTTCCGATCGGTTTCATGTCCACGAAAATTATTTTCTCTTATTCGAATCCGGTTATGGTTCTTTCGAATATTTTGATCGGATTCAGATGTAGTTTGCATAAAACTTCAGGCTTTTTTTTCAAATGGAATTTTTTAGGTTCGAGTCAGGTTTATGTTCATGGAAGTTTTTTTGTCTTGCTCTTATCAGGTTATAGTTCTTTGGAATATTTTTATCGATTTCAGGTTTCCTTCTGGTCATTTTTTGGGTTTTTTCAGAGAAAAATTTTAGGTTCGGGTCGGGTTGCATATACACGAACATTATTTTTCTTTGATCGAATTGGGGTATGCTTCATTAGAATATTTTTGTGGGATTCAGATTTGATTCGGGTCAAATATCAAATCCATAGTTTTTTTTCAAATGGAATTTTTAGGTTCGGGTCGCGTTTATGCTCATGAAATTTTTGTCTTGCTTGGATCGGAGTATAGTCTGTTTTTTTCTGGTTGGGATCGGGTTATGTGTTAATACGCCTAAACATTATGTTTTGCTACTATTCTTTTAGTGACTATTTTTATATATAATTTATTTTGCTATTTGATAATTTATTACTGTGTATGAATCGTCTGCCTATTCGAAAAATTGTACGTCAAAGAGCCATTTCATTTTTGTTTTAAAAACAAATTAAAGTTTTAATAAAATTTTAACTTAAATAAATGCATTCAAATTTAATCAATGATTTAAAAAAACTGCTAAAAAAGCCTCATATATACATATACATATATTAACTGCAACATAGCCAACCACAAATACATTCTAATGTACGAAGTACCAACGATCTGACGTAATAGCTATGTTCAAAAATCCTAAGTTAAACTGACATTTTGCCAGTCTATGAATTTTAAAGGTCTTTGGGAAAAAAACAGTCACTTTTGAAATGTCAAAATCTCAAATTGGTTTCTTTCATAGAGTAAAAAGAAATTAATAGAGTGGAGGTATTATCTCTGGAGATGATGCTTAAGATGTAACCCTACATTAAGTCCAATTAAGTACCAACAAAAGCACGTGCTTTGACACGCCTATCAATTGGCGAAATTTTAAAATGAAGGGCCAAAATCACAGTCAAGTGAAATCCAGCCACCCCATTGGTCGAGTGGTAAGGGTGAAAATCACGAACTTGTTTCTCCATTTGAAAAAGGTGAGGAGGAAAGTATTTTTTAAGCGATTGTTACCGTTTGTTCTTATTTAAGATAAACCATCGAAATTAACTCAATTAAGATATTTTGATGCCATTTTATAAAATGAGAGTGAAAAATTTAGATTATAAATGAAAAGAGATAAGATTTACTTCAAAACTGCCGCTACGATTTTTTCTCGGAAAAAGGAGTATGAGAACATTTACCCAACTGCTAAGAGATTGTTCCCTGAAAAGGACGCGGCTCAATGACCAATGAGGTGCTTGGATTTCACCGGACTGTGATTTTGGCCCTCCATTTTAAAATTTCGCTATCAATTGAAACAGGTTTAAACCTGTATTTTTTTTTCTCTCGTTTTTAAAAAAAGAACTAATTTATCGCTTCACCGGTAAAAATTTATTAATTATTTTATCATATGTGTTTTAAATATCAATATAGAAAATTATTTTAACGTTTTGCTTGAAAATATAACATTATTTTGTTAGTACATTAAAATCGTCTCCAGTCAGAAATTTATATTTTAGATTAATATTTATTACTTAAGTTTTCATACATGATTTTAAAAGAATGTTTTCATCATTATATTTTAAATATTTATTTACATGCAATTATTAAGTCATAAACATTTTTCATCTACGTTATAAAGTATTGAAAATTACATTAATGAAGGAAACTTTTAGTTATACAATTTTTAATTAGTATTAAATGTTTTCAATATCTTATTTAATTTTAATTTGATATTTAATTATTGCTAATTTTCCAATTTCCTTCATTTTAAAAGCGAATATTTATTCTAATAAATAATAATAGAACGAAGACCATTTTAAAAATTTGCTATTTCCTCTTGAAATATGCTTCAACTGTAATTCATTTCTTTCAATTCGTCTTATAATACAAAATCTCTTCCACGTCCTTTTGTTTGCCACATTAAATTTGAGCGATAAATGGTTTCATATCGCAAACCTTTTTTGAGCTTACTTCACCTCCACTTATCTTATTCCTCCATGGGTTTCTTTAATTCTGTCTCAGCTTTCTTATTACTTCTCCGAAAATTTTTACACAACCAACCAACCGTAAACAAATGAAAGAGAAAAGAATTGGGAAAAAGATGATTTTTTATGAGAGTGACCTCTTGATTTTAATTAATTACTCAGTTAATAATTGGAATTTTGAAATTCTGAAGCTCAGGTGCATCAGCAGAGATATTGGGCTACTCTCAAAAAAATTTTGAGCTTTGTACGTGCTGTAGATTTTGCTAGCCATCGCAGACACACACACAGACAGAGCGTTTTGTTCTTTTATTAGAATAGATACTATTCAGCCATTGTTTTTAGAGCTCATAAACATACACAAAACATTCTTGAATTAATACACTTATTTATCTACTAAATACAGTAGCTATTATATATTTCATTTATAAATTAGGGTTATTAAGAAAAATGCAGAAAATATAAACAACAGGGATCGATCATAACAGTAGTATGGCAAGGACAAAAACGAAACCGAAGCCTAAATTCGTTATTCCTCCAATTTTTGGACGAAAACGAATACGGAAATGTTCAAAATCCTTTTGCAATACTTAATTCTTAATTAAATAAAGAAAAAATTACTATTTAGATTTTTCTGGTATGAATTCTGATTCTTTGAATTGCGCATTTTTTGGAACACGTTCTATCCTATGCATTTAAGGGTTAATGCAAACGTAAATGTACATAATTCTTAAATAAGCATGAATGGAAACACATATCTAACAAATAAATATTCATATATAGGGAAGAGGGGGGAGGAATGGGATACTGCTTTCTTTTGCGGAGTGTTGATTTAAATAATCTTGTTGTTTTAACTTTATTTTTTAAAGTGGCCAATAGTTTTTCTTTTTCATTCGATCCATATTCTGATCATGTTTAGTATTAGAATATAAACCTGCAACTAGGCTACTACCATTAGTATTTTGAGGAGGCAAGCTGCAGACATGCCAACCTCCGGCCTTTTAAAAATCAAATAATTATATTTCTAACTAGAAATTTATTGAATCAACGAAATTAAGTAAATTTCAAATGACCCTCTGAGATAATACTAGACACTTCTAATTAAATAAATTTTCTGGTTCAAAATACGTTTTCATGAATTAACAAAAGCCGGAGGTTGGCAACTCTGCAAGCTGTCAGTAGCGGAGATGCTACATCAATTTATCCATACCACTGATATTGTATGGGAATTTCAAATTTGTTTAATCAACAAATTTGTCGAATAAATAGTAGGAAGGATTCTGTTAAATTTTAGTGGTAAGAAAAATCTGATGCAGCACTCCCTGACGATCCGCTACTTCAAGCTGTTCACAACGAACATTAACCTTTTACGGGACACTGTGCTCAGTCCAGGATACCTAATTTTTAATTTCAAATTTCCAAACGGCATCAATAATATTTTAATAAAATTTCGCTTTTGCAATAAAAGCTTAAATTAAAGTATTCTTAATTACTAAAAAAGTTGTTTGTAAATTCCGGTGACAGTCGATAAATTTCTCATTTTACTAACAGAATTTGCACGTGCCGGAAAGGGTTAACTGTTCAGCATCTAAATTTTGAACAGCAGAAATTTTATTTCCATCATTTTTGGATTTATCTTCATTTTCCTTTCGTTTACAATTTGTTATCTTTTCTTCTGCCTCCCCCCCCCTTTTTAAACGGGGACTGTTCCTAATTATTGTCCTCCGCTTTGGAGCAATCTTTTTATATATATATATTCCGGATTATTAGGAAAGACTTTTGAACTAGCATCTTTTTTTATATACCTACTTTATTTTACCAGGCACATTATCTTCTGTAAAATTTTTACTACAAACACCTGATTTGTCTTTTACGGTAAATTCTCTTGTAACATTTTCTATCTCTCGTAAATCGACAATACTGGGATATTTAGGAAAAGAAACTTTACCTTCGCCCTTTTACCTACTAGATGATTTACTATACGGTATACAACAATAAATCAAAAAAGTTAACAAGCAAAATTAAAAAAAGTAAAAATAAATAAAATAAAGACTCCTGAGAAATTTAACAACTATAAAAATAACTAATGCAGAAACAATATCTACCTATATTTCAGTATCCTCGAAAAGCACTAAAATGTGCTGTTTTTTAAATAAATTATAAGAGAAATAACATAAACAAACGTTATAATCTCTGTATAAATCTGGTTACAAAAATCGCGGGATTTGAAGAAGTATAGTAGCGCCCTCTCTCAGTAAACAGCCGCCACAACTGTTTCCTTCAAATGCATTGAGATTTTAAGAATTGGATAGACCTGTATTAGATCCGTCTGGCCGTGGACGTACTATACAATTAAAATCTGTAGACAAATGTTATAAATAAACTTACATGCGGTGTACGTATAAGAGCCGTGTACAATAAGTTTTAAGAAATGGAAATAAAGTCTATATTGATACCATATTACCTCCATACTAAGTCATGCTCTTGTTTGCCATTTTTGTGCAATATAGACCGTATTTAGTGTCTATGACTTATTAAACAATTAAAATCAAACCCAAAACTTATAAAGGAATAACATGCGGTGTGGGACATACAACCTCTGACAATAAAGTTCGGTGAATAGTTATTGTAACATTAATGAGAATGAAATATTAACGAAAAGTACCATACCATCCTTCGAAATTGTCATCTCACATAACTATGCACCTCTGAGATCTGCTATACATATCCTGGGAAATTCGCAAGTCTTCTTTTGGAATGGAGTTCAAAAGCTTCGTCACGTTTCGTTGGATGTCAGCAATGTGGCCAAATCTCTTTCAAAGAGAGTTTGAGTCGTGAAAATAGAAAAAAGTTTGGAGGATTGAGATCTGGCGAGTATAGTGAATGTTCAATTTGCACCACTCCTCATGAATTTCTTTCGGTATCTTGTAAAGCTTAAAACCAAAGATTAAAGTCATATTTTGTTCGTTCATTTTCCTATTCTCAGTTAAGAACATGCACACAGAACAAACACTTAGTAAAGCTTGTCTTATACAGAGCATAAACGACGCTCAACTGAACAAGGGTGGGGGAAGATGGTCAACACTTGCCTCTATGCAGGTGCAGTGTTTTACTTCCCCAGTGTTGCCAGATCGGTCGTTCTGAATTCATTCACGGAACTTTTCTGTCAGAGGTAGTATGAGTAACGTACAATAACTTTGAAGATATAGAAATGGGATCTGAATTCCATCTGTGTTTGCATCCAGCCATTCTTTTGTCTATCATTTTCTGAGAATGGAGCAATGAATAAAGGAGAGGAGAAAACAGTGTATTGTCAACCACAAGTAAAGCAACTGAAGAGGCTGTCGTTAAGATGAGAGCTGTTTCTTTTAATTAGGTTAAAAGTTTCCATCACCAGTAAACTTGATTTGAAAATTTTGTCATATTTTAACGCCTTATTTATCCTTCGGATCACAAATATGGTAAAAAAAATCCATTTCTTTTTCCTGGAGTCAGTTTGATCAAGTATTATAATCTTCTCACCGACACAAATCATAGGCTGTCCTGATTGTTACAATGTAGCGGAACTACTATCGCCTAATTCAATAGCCACCAGAAAAAGTTAATATCTGTTTCTGTAGTCATTTACGACTAAAATTTTGTATTATTAATGATCTTAAATAAAGAAAAATTTTATAATGAAATTTTTCTGTGAAATATAGACTCTGTGGTAATGAACCTCTGCAGGAGTAGTTTCAGTTGAAGCTTACTGGCCGCATAAATTACGGTTTAAAAAATTCAAATTCATTATTGACGCCAATTTTTTGAAAAAAAATATTCATCGTATTTAATGACAAGTAAAATGATACCAAAATAAAACCAATTGTACTATTTTATAAAACTGGTGGGAATCAAACAATTCTGAATAAAAGCCGTGAAACTTGCAGCTCGTGAATGTCTCAGGCGCGACGATTAACCCTTTAACGTTCATTGGTTTCGCCACGAAACCACAAAATTTTAATTTCGATACGCAACACTGACACCGGTATTTTTATCTAGAAGTATCCTTTTATTTTGTATGTGAAAAATCACATTTTCTTATTTAGAAATACATTTGTTCTTAATTACCGGTGTCATTCATTTATTTCGACATCTTATCAATGAAAATGCTATGATCGTTAAAGGGTTAAGTGGTTAAGGATATGTCCTTTTACTAGTTATGTTTCTAAAGGAGTAATTAAGCCTTATACTCAGAGCACTGTGACGTACTAAACAATTAATATTTAAGCCCGAAATTTTTAAAACAATTAGCTTACCAGATCTTCGCATACATTGTAAACCATATGTAAAATGTACGAACTTATTAAAATAGGTTTTATTCCATCCATGCTAAGCTCAAAATCTAACTTCGAGCTTAATCATGCTAGTTTAAATGTATAAAAATTAAAAGGAAATTTCATTCAACATATTTAAAATAATAATTCCGTTATAATTCAATATAGCTTTCCATGATTAATCATTTCCAAGCAAACACGTGTTTTTGTACTATCTACGACTTGTATTATATTATTGCCTATTAGTAGAAATGCATTTCACTAACTGTAATTTAAGTCTCATTTATGATCTGAATTATTTACATCTTCAGTCGCTGACAATTGTGGAAAATGATGGCTATCCGAAATTTGTGATATGTGTTCAAATCTACGAATATATTTTGTAAGGAAAGCATATTATATATTTTAGCACATGATATTTCAATAATGCATTACGAGATAAAATATTAACCTTTGCTTGCATGAACAATTCTTTTGTATGATTGCTGATAGTTCATATTTATAAATTACAGAATACATTTTAATTAAAGTAGATCTATATTTCAAATAAAAAATTCTGTAGATTTAAATTATTGATGTGAAATGCTTCTCATAAGTATCAGTAAATAAGAAAGTATAATGCTTGAAGCTGTTTCAAAATCAATTGCTAACCAAACTAGTCGTTGGGGGGGGGGGGGGGCACCGTAATTCTTACCGATCATCGATAGGCATATGAAAATAAAACATGCGAAGACTATTTATACAATGCATTGCAATTCCAAAACAAAATTTAAATATTGTTAATATACATAGTAATGCTCTATTAATGAATTGCTGATGGTTCAATTTCGACAAATTATATAAAACTCCAAACTACTCAAGTAATACCGAACTGCGTAAAAGAAACATCCTTATAACTCCAAAAATAATAATAATATAAACTAATAGTTTACTGCGTTGGATTAAGCGTCTCATTTTCAATTAAAATATACCTCTGTATTGAAATTTGAATGAAATGCAGGGTCATGAAAAATCGAAGAATGTGGAAAACAGGATTACAAATATCTCGGCAACTAATAATCCGATCGAATTCGTTCTTTATGCAACATTTGTATTATTTTATTGCCTTTTACGTCCATTCCTTAGAACAAAAACATTCGAAAATTTTTATATACCTTTCATCAGAGCGAATTATTCGAGAGTCCGAAAAAAATAGTTCCGGATAATCGAGGTTGCTGATATTAAATAGGGTTCGTCCCATTCTTACATACTAACAACATACAAAATTTCAAGTCTCTATCTCAATTTGTTCGGAAGATAGAGCGTTTACAGACAGACAGACAGAGAGACAGACGGACGGCAATTTTTTTTTCTAAAAATATGTTTTTCGGAATCTTCTCTATCTAAAACGTATAAATCTGTCAAAATTTTTTTTCGATTTTCAAAACGATTGCAAGACTTACCCTATACTACGTATGATGGGTAAGTAATAATTGAATTCAAACAACATACCAGGGTTCAAACGGGTACTGGAACAAACAAAAAAAACTTCGATATCAGTATTATTAAAATTGCCTTTAAAAAAGGCAAAGTTTTTCGCATTTGTATTAGATATATTTTTTTATGTAAAAATAAAATTGATATTTTACTTCGAAAATAACAGTAACCTTACGAACCCTGCATGCGTGACGCACATATCGTATTATTTCGCCATTAATAAAAAAATTTGCTTTTAATATAAAAAATAATTAAATATCAAATTTAAATTAAAAATTGTTCAGGCTTGTTTTTAACACACTAATTACAGTGCATCTGGCATTTTAAAGTGCGTTCGTAATTATGTAAATACGTAGCACCAATAGTTGTCGTTCAGTCCACCCGTCTGTCCGCATATAACAACGCAAAATCTACCCAACTGAATTATTTGAAATTTTAAATATATAATTATTACATAATTGTGTCATTTCAAATTTTATGAAAATCGGATGCATAGATAAATTACAGGGACAATCAAAATTATTCCGTTACATTAAGGTCAATGGGGAAAAATTTCAAATACATTTTAATCGTTTGAAATTTAAAATATACAACTATTGCACAATTTTGTCGGTTCATTTCAAATTTTATGAAAATCGGATGCATAGATCAATTACAGAGACAATCAAAAGTATTTTCTTACATTACTGTCAATGGAAGAAAATGTTTCGAATTCATTTTAATGGTGTTATACTCATTATATATATATATATAATAGAATACATGAAGCTATGAAGTATGTATATATTAAAATATGCATTCTGTACAATCTTTGATGAAAAGTATATTTATTGTTAAATTACAGGGCCAAAGTATTCCACCACATAATGCTATACGAGAAAACATTGTTTGGGGCGTGGGTTAATTATATTAAACTATTTCACAATTTATGAATATGATATACGTTGCTGAGATGTAATAAAAGTTACTTCCTGTATATTTACAGGAATACGAACAAGAATTCGACCACTATACTATATCCGAAGTACTGTCTACTATAACAGCAAGATCTGGATATTTTTAAAACTTCGTTATCGTATAAACGCACCTCATTTGCTAAGCTTCACGTGCAATTTCCTACTTGTTTTTAATTAATTCTAATTGCACCATGTTAAAATTAATAAATAAATTTTATAGTATAGTTCTGTTGCACAATTTTTCAAAGTGCATTTGAAAGATCTGTGTTTTGACAAAGTGATGCGAGATAGAATTGAAAAACAATCGCCAGTGGTAGCCTGCAATTCTTTCGAGGGTTGACTGTGCATAATAAGAGAAATATATGAAAATAAATGAAAAAGATAATAAAAGAAAAATAAATGAAGAGGAGGAGACCAGAAGGGCGTTTCACTACCAGGCCGACAAAACTGCAGTAGTTGTAGGGGCACAGAAGCGACTAGAAATCACATAGCAATGTAGAATCAAAAATGTGTAGTTACGAGTTATGGTACTAAGCAATGTTGCCAGGGGGATACTTTTTCAAAATTCAAGTTTATTGATTGGCATTACTTACAGTTACTGTTTGGTATTACTTACATTACAATTATTGTACTAAGCAATGTTGCCAGTGGGACACTTTTTTTAAATTCAAATTTCTTGATTGGTATTACTTAGGGATGGGACGAATAGTGATTTGGCCGAATAGCCGAATACCGAATATTCGGCCAAATTTTAGGCCGAATACCGAATATTCGGCGGCCGAATACTAACTTTTTTTCCCAATAAAGAAAAAAATTTTGATTATATATAATTTAAAAAATAGGCACTCATTACTAATTATTACCCTTAAATGTGCTTTTAAATGTATTCTTAAATTTGAAAAACTTATTTTAACACAAAAAAATATGAAATTGCATTATATTCTTTTATTTTAATGTACATCAAATTGATTTTCAGTCAGATGGTAAAATATTTCTATTAAAATATGAACAATGTATTTCACTTTTACAATCAAATGATACTTTTATCTTTTCTTGCATCCAAAATTAATAATATTCTTAATCTCTCTCTCAGAATTCACAAGGAAATATTTTATGAAGTAACCTTTAATGAAGTAAATTTGATCATTAAGAGTTAGTGTCCCTAATAATAAGCAAATTCGTAAGAATGAGACTGTTTGGAAATCAGTTGTCAATCTTTAAATTACAAATTACGTTAAAGCAAAAAGTTATGCTTAAAGTAGAATGCATATGTTAACAAAATCTTTGACATTTGAATCGGCACATACAATATTCCACTTATTCAACAAGCATTAAAAGGATAAACAGAAATTGATAACAACATGAATGAAGGAAGATGTAAATTAAAAATATATACATAATAATGTTACATATTTAATCCAGTAATTATGCAAATAATTATTTAAAAGTGAAAACTATAGAATAAAAAAATTATTTTGTTCAGCATTTAGAATTTATGTTTAAATATTTATAAAACCATGTTCATAAAGCAAGTTTTGTCATCTAATGTGTATCTAGTTTGACACCAGTTCTGTTTTCAGATGTATCGTCGTATTTGGAATAGTAATATTAGATATTTAATTTTGAAAATGAATCTTCGTTAATACACCTAGTGAATGAATTTTTTCATTTCTCACTTCATAGAAAATAAGTTATGACATCTTACATGTGCCTTTCTTACATGTGCATGGAATTTGCAGACATTAATAAATATTCGAGTGTTTTAAAATAAGGTGGTGTTTCTTTTTTTTCGATAAGTGTTTTTATATCTTGAATTGTAACATATCATTCTCTAATGAAGACATTTCCTGTACAATTAAATCTCCAACTTGGGCAGAATTTTCTAAAATATCACCAAACTTTATAGGAAATACAGAAAGGTTGTATATTTTTTAGTATCTGAAAAACTATGTTTTGCAAGTAAGAGTGAGAATGACTTCATAAATGAAGTAACCAATTTGGATTAGAGAAAAAAAATTGCAAGAAATGAAATTCTTCAAATCCTAAATTTATTTGGCAAGGTATCTTTCACTATTCGGCAAGATTTCAGCAATATTCGGCGAGATATCTCTAAATATTCGGCTATAGGTATTCGGCCGAAGTATTCGGTCAACAAGCCTTCAATATTCGGCCAACCGAATATTCGGCAAAAGGGCCGAATAGGCCGAATACCGAATAGTGGCCGAATAGGCCGAATACCGAATAGTGGCCGAATAGGCCGAATACCGAATAGTGGCCGAATATTCGTCCCATCCCTAGTATTACTTACAGTTACTGTTTGGTATTACTTACATTACAGTTATTGTACTAAGCAATGTTCCCAGTGGGATACTTTTTTAAATTCAAATTTCTTGATTGGTATTACTTACAGTTACTGTTTGGCATTACTTACATTACAGTTATTGTACTAAGCAATGTTGCAATGGGATACTTTTATAAATTCAAATTTATTGATTGGCATTACTTACGTAACAGTTATTGTACTAAGCAATGTTGCCAGCGGGATACTTTTTTTAAATTCGAACTTAGTGATTGGCATTACTTTTGAAAAAGGTTAAATTATCCTTATTAAATAACATATTAATGCGAAAATTAAAGGAATTTTAAATTTTAGGAAACTGGTGACAATAAAGAAATCTGAATTATTAAAAAGGTTGTCCATTAGCAAGACTGGTTCAAAGAAGCAGAGAAAAGAAACAGAAACAGCAACACATTAATGGGACAAAAAAATTTTATTGAAAGATTATACTATAAAGTCATCAGGCAGGTTTGACAGTGGCACCGTTGAAAATTCCTCGCGTTCTAGAAAATTTCTGGCGTGTGATGGCAACAGCTACAGATATTCGAGCGACGAGATATTAAACTGAAGGAACAGGGGTAGTTATCAAGCTTGTCTGACAACTTCTGGTCGTAATTTCGAACTCTTTCTGTAGTACAACCTTTCAATACAATGTTTTCTATACAATGTTTTCAATACAATGTTTCCATTAACCCCTTGAAGGGCGGTGGAATAAAATATATACTACTTAATTTTAATTGCGAAACGCCACATTGACACCAGAAATTTGAAAAGAAGATTTTAATTTTATCAAGTACGTACAGAAAGGTTTTTATCTATTTTGAAATAAATTCATTTTTAAATTCTGGTGTCAATCAGTCATTTCAGCATTTTAAGAATAGAAGTGCTTTGCCCCTCAAAGGATTAATGTGTTGCTATTTCTGTTCCTTTCCTCTATATCTTTGTACAGATGTTGCCAATGGACTACCTTTTTTTAAAATTCAGTTTTCTTTGAATGGTACCAGTTTCGTAAAATTGTTAAATTGCCCTTCTTTTCGCCTTAATTTTTATGTTATTTTCTTAGAAGAATTGTACCATTTTCAAAAAGTGGTGCCAATCAAGAAATCTGTATTTTAAAAAGCAGCCCCACCTGCAACATTACTTTATGACATAACTCAGGTCAACAGCATTTCGAACCTTGCATTGCTATGTAATTCCGAAATGTCTCTGTGCCCCTTCACCTTCTGCAACTTTATCAGTCTGGTAGTGAAAGACCTTAAATAGTGCATTACCTACCACTTGCCAGTGAATTAACCAAGGAGTTTGTTCTAAATGGCGGCTTTTAATGGCGACTTTCACAATTATGGAAATATTTTTATAGAATATTTTTAAAAATTCTATTCCCATTGGGTTTTTAAGATTGTATACTTGGCTTTTTCTTCGCATCATTTTATTTGCCATTAAAGAAGCAGAATATTTTTATTTAAAAAATAGTAGTAGTAATTAAACAATCTGAATTAAATACATAATTTACATTTAACGTGCACGGCGTTTAGCATCTAAGGCATCTATCGGGCGCGATGTTTAAGGATTCTTCTATTTTTATACGTTAATCATATTTGTACAGCAAAAATTACTATCACATTTTATTCTTAATAAAGGTATGTTCAGAATGGGACGGTACATAAAGCAGAATAGTACAATATGTACTATGCTGTATCAATTTGATATCTATTCAATATTCTTATTACACAATATACGCACATACATATGCATAAATATACTTTTAAATAATTACTTTTCGTAATTGAAGTCAAATTACTATTGAAAAGTTTGGTTGTAACAAGTGCTACAGGTTTTCAGATTGTAACTCTTATGAAAATACTACTAAAAGTTTAGAAAATTATTTTTTTTTATATAACATGCGCGAAGAGCATTTTTTTGGTACTTACTGGAATTTTATTCTTATTATTTTCATTGCAGGTAATGCTGTAACGTGGATCTTAAACATGAAATAGTCAGAAAGAAAAGTAAGTACTCTTTTTAAAATAAATTTAACCTTCATTCTTTAAGTATTTAAGAAAACACTGACGTAAAAATATGCCATAATTACTTCAGACGCGAAGCTAAATTAACATGGTCTCTCGTTTTAATTAGAAATTCCTAATTCACACCAGAAATCCCAAAGAATATTTTTAACATTATTTAATGACAAAGGTTTCGTGATTATCTAAAGAAAAAGTAATTAATTTAACCCCTTGCGGCGCAGTGGTTTCATAGATATACCACTTAATTTTAATTCCCAAACGCCACATTGGCACCGGAATTTTGTTCAAGAAAATTACTGTTTATTGAATGCGTGAAATATAGCGTTTTCTTATTTACAAGTAAAGTTGTTTTCAAATTCCGGTGTCAGTCATTATTTTCAATACTTAAGCAATGAATTTGCCCTGCGCCGCAAAGGGTTAAAACTTCTCGTAAGAATTTTCTATTTCTGAGTACAACCTCCTAGATGCAGAAGTATCATATGGGATACTTCTGAACCTAGGATGTTAATATAATTATAATTCGGTTTTTAAAATTTTTTGAGTCTATCTCTGCGTCCCTTAATGCATGTAGTTACACTCGGAATGTTATGCAATTAACATAAAATATCGAGTTTTACTACAAAGTGTAGTTTCTAAAGAAGTAAGCGTTTCAATTTCAAAATCCACGATCTTTTAACAGCTGCAAGTAAGTACATTTCATAATTATTAGAAAATACGTCGTTTGCCAAGATTTATAAAATGGCATGAAGACGCTTGTGTTCAGTGGGCTTGAAATGAAATTAATTGAACAGATGCATTTTTAAGTGTTGTTTTCAGAGACAAAAATAAATTTAATTTAAATGACTTCGATGGTTGTCCATATTTCTGGGAAAATGTTTGGTAAAGACAATGAATTTTTTTTCAGCAGACAATAAGAAGAAGGTTCATTCCATGGAACTGACATATCTTAAAAATCTTGAGGATTCAACTGTAACTGTTTCCGTAGGAGTTTATTACCACCGCGGAAAACTTTCAACAGTAAATTTCAGTGGAAAGATTCTCTAAGGCCTCATTTATTGAAAAATCCAATAAAAAACAATGGTAAAGTCCGATATTCATTTTTTTTTTTAAGTTTATTTCGGTGGTAGTATATTTCCGCCACATTGTAACATCAAGAAAATCTACAGTAGCCGACACTAGTAGCAAGAAATATAATTTTTGAAAGTGAAATTTCCTCTCAATAAAAGGTTCAAATAAGACGAAATTTTCTTTTTAAATTTACTGGGGAAAAATTTCACCGTCGGTAATTCGAAATTGCAAATTAGATTAAAAGAAACAGCGGTTATCTTGTGACAGCCCCTCACATACTTCACACGCGGCTGCAAGATAATTCTCTACACGTCTCCTCCTAATTATTCTTAACTCCATTGTTCATTCACGGCATGGGCAGTATTTCCTTATAATGGAGCAATCGTTATTGCTTTTTTTGAAAGGTGTTCAGTGTTCAAAAGATTACTAGAAAACGCTTGAAGTATAATCACTTCCATTTGGAAAGTTACTATGTTGGTATAAATAGAAATAACTAGCAAGACAATGGTTCCATTTATGTATCTAATTGTAGATTGCATTCCTTTAGGAAAAAAATAATTTTTATAGACTGGCCAGCCAAAAGTCCTGACCTGAACCCAATAAAGAACTTCTGGGGATGATTAACTGGAAGAGTACATGCTAATGGATGTCAATTGCCAACAGTTTAAGGTCTAAAGCTGCAAGCTGAACAAATTGGTTTTCTTCAAAGCGAGAATTTCTTCAGACTATTGTTTTGAATACGTTTGATCAAGTTTCTGAAATCATTAGAAAAAAAGGCATAAAATTTTGAATACGTTCGAGAAAGTTTCTAAACTCATTAGAAAAAAAAGGCTGAAATTTTTTAATATGCTTGAGGAAGTTTCTGAACTCATTCGAAAAAACGGCTGAAAATTTTGAATATGCTTGAGGAAGTTTCTGAACTCATTACAAAAAACAGACAAAAGTTTTGAACATTGAAGGAAGAAAGTGAGTTGTCTATAAAATTTTGGAACATTGAAATTTAAATTTTAATTTTTCTCAGAAAGTCTGTGATTGTGTAATAATATTTTTATACAGTATTATAATAGTCGAGATATTAATTATAATTGTATATTGTTTTGAAATTGTTACTCCTCTCTTTCAATTAAAATAAAGAAAGTTATATATAAATTTTTGAAACGCACTGTAAATTTCATATCTGTAGGATTCCATTGTAATAACATATGTCAGTAAAGAACAAACTGAAAGATACATAATTCAATTAAAAAATATTTTGTATCTTTTACATTCAGTATTTTTTTTTTAAATCTTGAATTAGGATTTTCATTAGAACAAATAAGACATCTATTTAAAGACCTCAGTATTAAATATGCATCTGCGAAAAGCTCCGGAAAATGAAAGTTATTTTTCTTTCCGTAAAATTAATGATTGTCAAACAAATATTCTTGAGCACGCTGAGGCTTTATTTAAGTTAAAATATTCCCAAGAAATATCTCAACGAAGAAAGTTGCAACTAATACATTTATTATAAGTAAGACTTTCTGTCTTTAAAAGATTAACCAAAATTAATTTTTTAGTTAACCAAAAAAATTCTGTCATTTTTAGGGGAAAGAAAGCAAACAGCAAATTGTATAGAAATGAATAAAACTTATTCATCAAAATAACCATCCTCACCCCCTTATACCGACGGGGAACAAGCTTATAAATTTCATTTTTATAAAATTCACAATCTTTGGAGTTGAAAATATTCTGTAACCACGGTGCCAAAGCTTCTGGGCTGCTGAACTCTCGATTGCGCAGATGATTATGGAGGCTTAAAAATAGGCGATAGTCAGAAGGAATAATCTCAGGAAAATAAGGAGGGTGAAATGCATGGGCAAGTTTGATGTTCGTTTGATTGCGATGCAGCAGCCCCAATCAAATATTCAGGCGCATGAGCTTCTGCACAGTTAACAACTGACGATGTATCAGCTAACTTCTCTTGTACACTTTCCCCTGACGCTACAAATGTAAGCAGATGCTTTCATCACTGATGGCAAACCTTTTTGCAAACACTCACACGTTTAGTAGAATGATCTTAGTTTTCAGCCCGTAATTACTCAAAATTAATCATATATGGTTATTTTACTCGCAGGGCATTTTTCAGCGACTCATCGCCAGTAATGAATATTTTAACCCCCTTTGCGACTGGAGCCTATTACGAAATTTTTAATGCTTTGTCACCGGTTTAAAAACAAAAATTTGTGTCTTTTTAAATCAACAAAATGCTCCGATTAAAAAAGGCAAATTTTACAGTAAAATATTACTGGTGGGTGTGAACAAGGATTCCTAAAGCCTTTTTGCAGCACGTATAACTGTCGCCTGTCCCCAAGGGGTTAAACAATCTTTGGATGCTACGAGTGTTGACATAGTCATCTTGCGGCTTTAATCAAGTTAAAATATTTCCAAGAAATATCTCAACGAAGAAAGTTTGGAAGAAAACATTTACTGTAAGTAAGAATTTGTATTATAAATCGACGAACGAAACTTAATTTATCATAACTGAAGTGATGTAATATAGTTTCGGTATACTGAACAGTTCTCTATTCGTGGTATTTTGGATACTTTTGTTTTTAGATGCATTCGTAACCAGACCAGAGGACCAGAGGACCAGACGAACAGACCGTAGAGGACCAGATGACAGGTCCTCTGTCTGTCTGTTCATCTATCTTCATATAAAAGCCAAAATTGTACCCAACCGAATGATTTCAAATTCAAAATATATTATACACAGTTAACTCAGTGATATCCCATGATAGATTAGGATTACAAGTCCTATTATTTCCATATTGTTCAATTTAATATATAAAATCGCAATAAATATTGAATTCATGCATTTATACAATACACCTATTGAACTAAGATCTGAATAAGGGTAATATCAAATTAATTATAGCAGAAACGCATATTATTTAGCACGTTTGATGATGTTTCCGACTTCAATATTTTTTCTTTCTTTTTTAGACGGAAATAGAAATTTTAAAAGAACAAATAAGACATTTTTTAAAGACCTCAGTATTAAATACATATTTGCACAAAGCTCCGTTAACCCCTTAACTGGTTTGCCCGAACTTCGTTCGGGCAAGACGAATTTGCTTATTTCATCATTTAAAGCTTTTTGACACCACTATTATTTTAATGAAATTTTTCATACGATTAAAAGGCAAAAATGTTTAGACTAAATTTTACGAGTATTTTATTTAAATAATAGTGCTGTGAATTCGCTATTTCCAATTTATTGAATGGAAAAGAATTAACCAGTTAAAGGGTTAAACTAACGAAAACTTTTTCCCTGCGAAAAATTAATGATTTGTCAAACAAATGTTCTTAGTCACGTTGCGACTTTAATCAAGTTAAAATATTTCCAAGAAATATGTCAACGAAGAAAGTTGGGTAGAACACATCTATCATAAGTTAACTTTGTATTATTAATAGATGAACAAAACTTAATTTAGTATAACTGAAGAGTTTAGTATAACTGAACAATTTTTATGTAATGCAGTTTTGGTCAAACGTATTCTGAACAGTTCTCTATTACTGGTGTTTTGGATACTTTCGTTTTTAGATGCATTCGTAGTTATGGTAATGCGTAGCACCTGTAGTTGTCGTCTGGTCCATCCGTCTATCTGTCTGTTCGTCTATCTTCATATAAAAGTCAAAATTCTACCCCACCAAATGATTTCTAATTTAAAATATATTATTGTTGTAGTATTTAGTGTAATAATTTCAAATTTTATGAAAATGAAATCAAAATTTAAAAGATATTAATAAAAGTTTTCTTCATTCTATTAAATCCCATCATACAGAACTCAGTGATATCTCATGATAGATAAGGATTATAAGTGGTCATGGTGATTAAGTCTTATTTAAGATCGAGTCATCTTATTTCCATATTACTCAATTTATATGTAAAATCGTAATAAATGTTTCATTCGTGCATTTATGCATAAGATATTGAACAAAGATCTAAATATTGGTAATAAAAAACTAATTATAGTACAAACGCATCCCATTTGACACGTTTTACGTACAGATTCTGACTTTTTTTTTCTTTTTGAACCCGAAATAGAAATTTAATTAGAACAAGTAAGACATTTATTTAAAGATCTCATTATTAAATATGTATCTGCACAAAGCTCCGTTAAACTAGTGAAAAATTTTCCCTGCGAAAAATTAATGATGTGTCAAACAAATTTTCTTAGTCACATTGCGGCTTTAATCAAGTTAAAATATTTCCAAGAAATATGTAAATGAAAGAAGCTGGGAAGAACACATTTATTATAAGTTAACTTTGTATTATTAATAGATGAACAAAACCTTATTTATTACAGGGTACACTGTACCTAAAATTTTTGTACTACCCTACCACAATTTTTAAACGATAATATTTATTCTACAATTTTATTGTAGATGTTAAACGGATGCTCGATGAAGATTTTTTATTTAAAATACTGGTAGCAACGTGTGAAAATTTTAGAAACGGTGCGAGCCCTGTTATTATAACTGAAGTGATGTAATACAATTTCAGTCAAACGTATACTGAACAGTTTTCTATTACTGGTATTTTGTATACTTTTGTTTTTAGATGCATTCGTAGTTATGTAAATACACAGCACTTACAGTTGTCGTCTGGTCCATCTGTCTGTTCGTCTATCTTCATATAAAAGCCAAAATTCTACCCAACCGAATAATTTCAAATTCAAAATAGATTATCGTTGCAGAATTTCGTGGAATAATTCCAAATTTTATGAAAATCAAATCAAAACTTAAAAGAAATTTAAAACTTTCCTCATTCTATTAAATCCTATCATACACAATTAACTCAGTTATGTCCCATGATAGATAAGGATTATAAGTGGCCATGGAGATGAAGTCTTATTTAAGATGGAGTCCTTCTATTTACATATTACTCAATTTAATCCTAATAAAATTTTAATTCGTGCACATATGCATAAGATATTGAACCAAGATCTAAATATTCGTAATATAAAACTAATTAACTAATTATAGTACAAAACGCATGTCATTTGATACGTTTGACGTACAGGTTCCGACTTCATTTTTTTTTCTTTTTGAACCTGAAATACAAATTTCATTAGAACAAATAAGTAACTTATTTAACCATTTCCGGCACGGGCAAAATCTGTAGTAAAATAAGAAATTATCGACTGACACCGGAATTCACAAACGAATTTTTTAGGTATTTTGAATTCCTTAGTTTCAGCTTCTATTATAAAAGCAAAATTGTTTTAAAATATTATTGTTTGCAAGTTTGGCATTAAAATTAGGTATCCCAGGCCTGAAACAGTGTGCCGGAAAGAGTTAAACACCTTAGTATTAAATATGTATCTGGCACAAAGCTCCGGAAAATTGGAGGCAATTTTTCCCTGCGAAAAATTAAGACTGTCAAACAAATATTCTTCTGCACGTTGCGGCTTTAATCAAGTTAAAATATATCCAAGAAATATGTCGACGAACAAACTTGAGAAGAATACATTTATTATAAGTGAAGCTTTCTATTACTAATAGATGAACAAAAATTAATTTATTGTAACCGAAGTGATGTAATACAGTTTCGGTCAAATGTATTCTGAATAATTTCCTATTACGGATATTTTTGAGTCTGTTTTTTTGTGTGTTTATACTTCACGGTGGAGAGTTGTCATTTTAAAACACAATCAATACCGGAAGAAAAAGTTACTAGTATTTTCTTATAGAAACTATTTCAAATAATTTAACCCTTCAAGTGCAGTAAGATATTCTCCGTGCTTCATCGCACGGAGAATATCAAGTCGATAGTCAATTTCACGCCAGGTATGTTGGCATCCACAGACTATCGGCTTGATATTCTCCGTGCGACGAAGTTGGCACATAATCGCTGCAGAATTTTATCAAATCCTTTCAATTTGATGAAAATCTGTTCAAAATTTAAAAAGATATTAGTAAAAGATTTCTTCATTCTTTTAAATCTTATTATACACAATTAATTCAATGATATACCATTATAGACAATGATTATAAGTTGTCATGGTGATTACGTCCTATTTAATATAAAAACTTCTTATTTCCATATTACTCAATTTAATATTTAAAATCGATATAAATATAGAATTCATGCATGTATGCATAAGAGTGCAACATATTTTGAACCAAGATCTGAATATTGGTAATATATTTGACATTTAAAATAGTGGTAAGATAAAATGGCAAATTGGTAATATAAATTGATGAATATTGGTAATATAAATTGACGTCTTAACCCTTTAACGTTCATTGGTTTCGCCACGAAACCACAAAATTTTAATTCCGATATGCAACACTGACACCGATATTTTTATCTAAAAATATCCCTTTTATTATGTATGTGAAAAATCACGTTTTCTTATTTAGAAATATATTTGTTCCTAATTACCGGTGTCATTCATTTATTTTGACATCTTAGCAATGAAAATGCTTTGATCATTAAAGGGTTAAACGTAAGCTAAGATATCCTTAAGATAACCTGAATTCTTTAAATCTTAAGATATTCGTAATATTATAATTTTACTTAAGTTTTAATACATCTGAAAATATTTGTAATATTATAGTTTTACATATGTTTTAATACATCTGAAGATGTTGAATAAAAATCAATCATTAAGATTCTCTTCTATATTTTGCAATATTTTTCACATCATTCTATTATTAAAAACTCAAACGTAAATTATCCTATTATCAAACTAACTTGTTTTCCCGTTTCTAATTTGTAGTCAATGTTCAAATTGTATTAATTATTTTTTCTGCATATATTATTTTGCCTGTAGTGTTGCCTTATAGTCGAATGTCTGTATTCTTAAAAGTTCTAAATTTATTTCAAATCAGCGGAGTTTTTACGAAAAAGTCTGATTTATAATCGATAAATAATAAATAAAAACCTTAACCCCTTAACTGGTTGACCGAGCGCCGTTCGGGCAAGACGAATCTGCTTATTTCATTATTTAAAGCTTTTTGACACCACTATTATTTTTAAGAAAATTTTCATACTACTGAATGGCAAAATTGTTCAGACAAGAGTATACGAATTTTTTATTTAAATAATAGTGGCGTAAGTCCGTTAATTTCAATTTATTGAACGGAAAAGAATTAACCAGTTAAGAGGTTAAAACAGGTATAAACTGTCAACTATGAGCATCTGCAGTGGATATTTTATTAATCTCTATAAATTGAGATCCCGTGTTGACAACCGTATAAAAAACTTTAACATGAAAATGTGAACCAATAAAAATATTCACCATGTGTCCTCCTCCCCCTCAAAAAAAAGAAAAACATATATTGTTATTCCGAATGAATTTCACCTGTTATACTTATCCACTTATCCCCAAAATATGTCGCTGAGTGCTCGAGATGTCACAAATTGGGAATGCCGCACGTTACCTGAAAGCTATTGTTTCTTAATTTCAGCTACTATTAAAAGTAGCAACGTTTTAATTTAATTTTATTTTACAAGTAACTTGTGCTACAGGTATTCTCAAATTAAATATTTAAATTTACATTAAAATAATTATGGTGTTAATTAATAAATAAAATTTAAGTATTGTAAAATATTTATAAAATACGCATCTTTTACAGTACTGTAATTTGCGCGTATCCGCCGATCAGTCGATTTCCTCCCAGAATTTCTTTTAAATAAAATACGACTTACTTTTACTTTGCATTTATTTGACTTCTTTTTTACAATCGAATTTCCGGTCTGAAAAAGACTTAACTGAGCCGTGGCGTATACGCGCAAAATTACAGCATATTTGTGCAAACACATTGTTTCTGTATCGTAGTTTTTGAAATTAATCATTTTATATTATGAGTTCTCCGAAAAATATCGCAGTCCTACTCAGACTTAAACAATTTATTTACATATGATATTTTCATGTAGATTTCTACGTTTCACTATGTTGTACTGTATGCTTCTCTTAAGTATTATTAGAAATTGCTTAAAGGCAATAATTATAATTTCTTCCGGCGCTTTCTGAATTTCTTAAAATTTTTGTGAATTTCAATAAATCACTGCAATTTAAACTCATTCAAAACATGTTGTAAACAGATCTATGTAAGAAAAAACTCATGAAATTCAAAGATGAGAGTTAACACTTTCTGGCACGGGGGAAATCTGTTAGTAAAATTAAATATTATTGACTGACACCGAAATTCACAAATAGATTTTTCAGATATTTTGGAACCCCTAATTTAAGCTTTTATTAAAAAAGCAGATTTTTACTAAAATATTATTGGTGATGTTCGCAAGTTTGGAATTAAAATTAGGTATCCCACACCGGGCACAGAGTGCCGGAAAGGGTTAAATAAATGTTTCTGAGGAGGTCAATAGTTAACACTTTGTATCCGCGCGTTACATATTTTAAGGCTGCCGCAGGTGACTACCTTTTTTTAATTCGACATCACAAAACTATATCAAAACAAGACTAATTTACACATACTTTTACAATACTTACAAGAAAAATATATTAAATATTTATAAATAAAAATATTGATGCGGGTATTATTTAAAAAACAATCACCTGCAGCAGCGCTCATACAGTGTGTCCAGAAAATAAGACCCCAATTTAAAAATTAAATTCTCAAAAAGAAAGATCGATAGAATTATGCGGTAAACGGTTTGTTTATTACGTTAGGGGCCGTCCATAAATCATGTCACTCTTCGATGGGGGGGGGGGGGTTCCTGAAATTGTAACAGTTTGTGATGAGGGGGTGGGAAGGGGTAAGAAAAAGTGTGACATCACACATGTTCGTTAAAACAAAAGCATTAACCCTTTGAACTCTGGTGGGCAAATTTATTCAAAATTCCAAATGTGACATTGGCACCAGTATATTTCAAAGAAAAAACTCGGTAACAATATACACGAAAAAATGCATTAAACCTTTTTCAAATAAATCTGGTCCAATTTTAGAATGCCGTTGTGATTTTTCGGAATTTAAATTATGTGCTAGAAAATTCTACCATCATCAGCTCATGGTGAATGCAGTATACTTGTAATTTCACTATGAACAGAAATTTATTATGGAAGTTCTTTCTCCTCTGAGGATTCTGTGCATGTTATTTTGCATCGGCTCACGGCGGACTTATAAACTAAGGGCGTCATAATGAAAATTTTAGCCTTTGGATACTAATTCTTTCTTTTTAGTGAGGTGTATCATAACATAAGTAAGAATAACGTCAATATTAGGGCCACTTGTTGGAAAAAAATGTAACTAACATAAGTTTGTTTCATCGAAAAAACAAATCCCATAAGTTTCTAAGCATTTCTGTAAAAACCTCATATTTCTAATTTTTATAGTTTGCTAGTTATTAGCAATTCAAAACTCCCGTAAATTCTGGATCACCCGGTATCTAAAATCGTAATAAATATAAAATTCATACATGTATGCATAAGAGTGAAACATCTATTGAACCAAGATCTGAATATTGGTAATATATTTGGATGTTTAAAATATTTGTAAGACAAATTGGCGAATTGGTGATATAAACTGATGAATATTGGTAATATACATTGACGTTTTAAATGTAGGCTTAAGATAGTATTAAGATACCCTGAATTCCTTAAATCTTAAGATATTTGTAATATTATAGCTTTACATAAATTTTAATACATCTGATTAATGATGGATAAAAATCAATCATTTAAGACTCTCTTCTATATTTTTCAGATCATTCTATTGTTAAAAACTCAAACGTAAATTATCCTATTATCAAAATGACTTGTTTTCCCCATTTCTAATTTGTAGTCAGTGTTCAAATTGTATTAATTATTTTATCTGCAGTGTATAGTCGAATGTCTATATTCTTAAAAGTTCTAATTATATTTCAAATCAGTGGAGTTTTTTCGAAAAAGTCTCATTTATAATCTATAAATCTATATTATAAAGGCCAAACGTATCTGTGCGTAACGCATACGTCATTTTGCGAATGGCAACACTTTAAAATTTGAAACGAAATTAAGTTTTATATTTTTTTCTTTTGCAAATTTTTAAACTACTAAATACTGCACACTTTCAATTTTTATACCATCGTATAGGAAAAAAATTTACTTTTTAATGCGATTTGTTTGAAAGCTGTATCTTTATTTGTTTTTGAGTTATTAATTTTTCGTAGTTTTTTAAACAGTTTTTGAATTGTGGCAACAGATATACTGCATTTTATTAAAATGAAAATGAAAAAAGCCGAAAAAAGCAAATTAATGTATCTTTTGTTGCCATTTTTATTTAAAGTGAAAAAAAAATTCGTTTTAGTTCGTTTTTATTTATTAATTAAAGGATTTTTAGTTTATTAAAAACTTTCTTTAAACTCGATACAACACTTTCTTTTTTCACTCTGACGTCACAGGAATATTGTATATCGTATTTATTGCACGCAGGTTATTTCAGAAGTTTCCATTTACACTTAAAAGAATATATATAAAATAGTATCTGTTTATAGCTAATAGCAATCGAGATTTCAAGTTTTGAATTAAAATGATTTTGAAATGATTAAATTAAAATTACATTTTTTTAAAATGTGAACACGGATAAGAGATGTGCATATGTAAATTTTGAAATGGTAAAAGTAATGTCGGATTTAGATTTCATGGGGCAATAAATTCTATGATTGAGTCAAAGTGGAGTACGTTTTGCTATTTTACATTTTGGAATACCGAACATAAGAGCCGTAATTGATAATTTAATAATAATACAAGATCTTTATTATATTTTATTGTTTACATATCGATTAAGTTTAATTTAATAATTTCTACAACCGAGTTTTATAGAAATAGTATTTTGTAAAAGTAATGATACCTGTATATTTTGTTAACTTTAGTTTAAAAATAATTTGTTTAAGAGTTAGACTTGCGAACATATGGTGTATTTTTTATTGTGACTAATCAAGTAGATTTATTATAAATCAATGAAACAGTTCCTTCTTAAACATTTTCTTTCGTCGAAATTCGACGGGTTCTACCTTGTAATAAATAAAAGCCTTAAAACAGTTATAAACTGTCAACTATGAGCAACTGCAGCGGATACTTTATTAATCTTCATAAATTGATATCCCGTGTTGTCAACCGTCTAAAAAACTTTAACATGAAAACGTGAACCAATGAAATTACTTACCAAGTGCCTCCCCTCCCCCCCCCCAAAAAAAGAGAAAAAGATTGTTATTTCGAATAAATTTCACTAGTAATACTTATCCACATATGCCCAAAATTTGTCGCTGAATGCTCAAGATGTCACAAATTGTGAACTCCGCACATTACCTGGCAACAGTGTTATTTAGTCTCAGTTACCATTAAAGATAACAACGGCTTGATTTCTTCAACGATTACCTAGTGAACGTGATACTGTCAACTTCAAATTTAATATTTAAAATTTACACTAAAATAGTTATGGTGTAAGTTTTAAATAAAATTAACTTATTTTAAAATATTTATAAAATATGCATGTATTTTAAAGTACTGTAATTTCCCGCGTATCCACCGATAAGTCGATTTTCTCCCAGAATTTAATTTAAATACAATGTGACTTACTTTTACTTAGTATGTATTTGGCTTGTTTTTTACAATAGAATATCCGGTCTGAAAAAGACTTAACTAAGCCGCGGCGTATACACGCAAAATTACGGCATACTTGTGCAAACAAACTGTTTCTATATCGTGGCTTTTGAAATTAATCATTTTATATTATGGGTTCACCAAAAAGTATCGCAGTCGTACTCAGACTTAAACAATTTATTTACATATGATATTTTCATGTGAATTTCTATGTTTCACTTGACTAGCTTTATTTTAATTCGATATCACAAAACGATATCAAAACGAGACTAATTCGCACACACTTTCACAATATTTACAAGAAAAATAAATACATTAAAAAATTTATGAATAAAAATACCGTAATTTCGGGTGTATAAGCCGCAGATCAAACAATTCTTTTTCGACCCAGAATTTTTTAAGAAACAAACATAACTATGTAGATCGCCGTAAATATCAGTCTTCAATCACTAAATAAAATTTCTGGGTCAAAAAAGAATTATTTGATCCTCGGCTTATACCTCCGAAATTACGGTACTTATGCGAATATAATTTAAAAACAATTACCTGTAGCAGTGCTCATACAGAATGTCCAGGAAAAGAGACCACAATTTCAAAATTAAATTTCTCAAAAATAAAGATCAGTAGAATTATGCGGTAAACGGTTTGTTTATTAGGTAAGGGGCGGTCCATGACCTTTGGATGGAGAGGGCGGGGGGATTCATGAAATTGTGAAAGTTTGTGACAAGGGGGTGGGAGGGTGTAAGAAGAAGTGTGACATCATACATGATGGTTAAAATAAAAGCATTAAAAGTCAGCAGATTAAACTATGAAATTTGATATTCATATGTCAAGATAAGATTTAAAACCAACTATATTGAATTCCACTTCAATTTCCAAAATACTTCTGATTTTTATTTCATTTTCATACTAATATTTTATTTTTATGTTATGTTTATTATGTTTTTTAAACTTTAATCTCATATGATATAAAATAAGCACACGAATCATTTTTATTGTTATGTTCACATATATCATTAAAACACATAGTTAAAGTTTAAAAATAAAATTTGTAATAAGATCTATAACGTAGTGCTTTGTTGCTGAACTGCAAGTATATGGTTCCGTGAACATTCATACTTCTACTAAGCGTAATACCAACTTAGTGAAAAATGTCCAAGCCGGGAATCGAACCCAGAACCCTTGGAATAGCGCTCCAAGTGCTCTACCATTTAAGCTACGAGGACGATGCCCAGCTTAGCATTTTTCACTTCACATGTTGGTTAAGCTGCAAATCGCAGCACTAGATCCGTCTGAACCCGGAATCCTTGGACTAGCGCTCCAAGTGCTCTACCATTTAAGCTACGAGGATGATGCCCAGCTTATCATTTTTCACTTCACATGTTGGTTAAGCTGCAAATCGCAGCACTAGATTCGTCTGAACCCGGAATCCTTGGAATAGCGCTCCAAGTGCTCTACCATTTAATCTACGAGGATGATGCCCAGCTTAGCATTTTTCACTTCACATGTTGGTTAAGCTGCAAATCGCAGCACTAGATCCATCTGAACCCGGAATCCTTGGAACAGCGCTCCAAGTGCTCTACCATTTAAGCTACGAGGATGATGCCCAGCTTTGCCTTTTTCACTTCACATGTTGGTTAAGCTGCAAATCCCAGCACTAGATCCGTCTGAACCCGGAATCCTTGGAATAGCGCTCCAAGTGCTCTACCATTTAATCTACGAGGATGATGCCCAGCTTTGCATTTTTCACTTCACATGTTGGTTAAGCTGCAAATGGCAGCACTAGATCCGTCTGAACCCGGAATCCTTGGAATAGCGCTCCAAGTGCTCTACCATTTAAGCTACGAGGATGATGCCCAGCTTAGCATTTTTCACTTCACATGTTGGTTAAGCTGCAAATCGCAGCACTAGATCCGTCTGAACCCGGAATCCTTGGAATAGCGCTCCAAGTGCTCTACCATTTAAGCTACGAGGATGATGCCCAGCTTAGCATTTTTCACTTCACATGTTGGTTAAGCTGCAAATCGCAGCACTAGATCCGTCTGAACCCGGAATCCTTGGAATAGCGCTCCAAGTGCTCTACCATTTAAGCTACGAGGATGATGCCCAGCTTAGCATTTTTCACTTCACATGTTGGTTAAGCTGCAAATCGCAGCACTACATCCGTCTGAACCCGGAATCCTTGGAATAGTGCTCCAAGTGCTCTACCATTTAAGCTACGAGGATGATGCCCAGCTTAGCATTTTTCACTTCACATGTTGGTTAAGCTGCAAATCGCAGCACTAGATTTGTCTGAACCCAAAATCCTTGGAATAGCGCTCCAAGTGCTCTACCATTTAAGCTACGAGGATGATGCCCAGCTTAGCATTTTTTGCTTCACCTGCTGGTTGAGCTGCAAATCGCAGCACTTGATCCGTCTTCTGGAACCGTCTGGACGGATCTAGTGCTACGATTTGCAGCTTAACCAACATGTGAAGTAAAAAATGCTAAGCTGGGCATCGTCCTCGTAGCTTAAATGGTAAGGCACTTGGAGCACTATTCCAAGGGTTCCGGGTTCGATTCCCGTCTTCGACTTTTTAACTAAGTGGGTATTACGCTTAGTAGAAGTATGAATAGTCACGTATCTAGAATTTCAAGCTTAATTTCTCAGCTGAAAATTAATTGAGAAATGGATTAATAACAAAAAAATATATGGAAGTATATGTTTACATAAAATAGCATGACATGTGACAAGAGGGGAGGGGGGTATGATGAAGTGTGACACTTTGTGACAAAAGGGGGAGGGTGACCAAAAATATTGAAAAAGATGTGTGACATCATTTATAGACGACTCGTAAGCTGTAAAACTCTTATAATACAGAAGTTTTGAACGGTGAATATTTCGAAAAGATTGCGTTCTGATTCCAAATAATGCTAGATTTGACATTTTTTTTGTTATTTTAGATTGCTTGCTGAGAACGAGTTTTTTGTCGTACCGTGCCATATGTTAATGATTTTTTGAACTAAATTTTTGGAATTTCGAAAATTCAGATATTAAAATTCCAAAAATCTTTAAAATATGGCACTGTGCGCCGAAAACTTTGTTCTCTGCAAGCAATCTAAAACAAGAAAAAATGTCAAATCAAGCATTCTTTGGAATCAGAATGCAATCTTTTTTAAATTCGTCTCCGTTAAAAACTTCTGTATAAAATTTTTACGCCTTGCCTAGTAAACAAACAGTTTATCACATAATCCTATCGATCTTTGTTTTTGAGAAATCTAATTTTAAAATCGGGGACTTATTTGCTGGACACATTTATTACAATATATCTAAAAATCATTGTTATTTATTATTTAGGCTTTAAAAGGCGAATTTATTTATTTCTATATCTCCTAACACAGGCTCTTACTATAAATTGTTCATAGAGAATTCTCAAAAGATGGATAACCAGTGTTGCCAGATTGTCAAAAGCTAATTTCCCCAAAATTTATGAAATTTTCCTCAAAGCAGGGCTTTTTTTCAGAAAAATTCCCCAACGAAATTTTTACTATAAAAGGCAATTTCTCAATTTTCAAATTTTCGTTAAAAATATTTTTTAAACAAATTTAAACTCCATTTTCCCCCCAAATCAAGCATTTTTTTTTTTTTTTTGAAAAAATTCCCCGAACGAGTTTTTTGGCGTACCGTGCCATATGTTAATGATTTTTTGAACTAAATTTTTGGAATTTCGAAAATTCAGAAATTAAAATTCCAAAAATCTTTAAAATATGGCACTGTGCGCCGAAAACTTTGTTCTCTGCAAGCAATCTAAAACAAGAAAAAATGTCAAATCAAGCATTCTTTGGAATCAGAACGCAATCTTTTTTAAATTAGTCTCCGTTAAAAACTTCTGTATAAAATTTTTACGCCTTGCCTAGTAAACAAACAGTTTATCACATAATCCTATCGATCTTTGTTTTTGAGAAATCTAATTTTAAAATCGGGGTCTTATTTGCTGGACACCTTTATTACAATATATCTAAAAATCATTGTTATTTATTATTTAGGCTTTAAAAGGCGAATTTATTTATTTCTATATCTCCTAACACAGGATCTTACTATAAATTGTTCATAGAGAATTCTCAAAAGACGGATAACCAGTGTTGCCAGATTGTCAAAAGCTAATTTCCCCCAAATTTATGAAATTTTCCCCAAAGCAGGGCTTTTTTCAGAAAAATTCCCCAACGAAATTTTTACTATAAAAGGCTATTTCTCAATTTTCAAATTTTCGTTAAAAATATTTTTTAAACAAATTTAAACTCCATTTTTTCCCCAAATCAAGCATTTTTTTTTTTTTTTTTTTTTTTTTTTTTTTTTTTGAAAAAATTCCTCATTTCTGAAAAAAAAGATAAACGTTTAATCTCAACAGAATTTTTTATGCATGTTTAAAGCTAAAAACAACAACGAAGAAGAAAAGTTATAAAATTGTTTTTATTTTCATTGCATAAATCTATATTATTAAATAAAATGTATTTCTGTGCTGGTGTTTCTTTCCGCGATGACAGGTAAATCTGAATCATTTATCTGAAAATTCAGATGGGGGATAACCAAGCAGATCACGATGAATCTGCAGTACATGTAAACGGTGAGCACGACCAACTAAAATAATTTATGTCTATTATTTCTGTATTTTATTTTCGTTTTCCAAACTAAAATCGAATTCGAGACAGATCCGGAATTGGATAATGTCTGAAAGTAAAAAATTGATATTGTGACCAGAATTCCCCAAGTTTTCCCCCAAATATGTTCATAGTCCCCAAACATGTCCCCAAGATTTACTTGTCCCCAAAAAATTCCCCTGGAGGTTCAAAATTCCCCAAAATAGGGACAAAATCCCCAATCTGGCAACACTGCGGATAACTTACACACTCAATCTAAAAAATAAAAAATAAATAAAAATAAAATAAAACACTGACAAACATTTTTATTATAATAGCAAGAGAAATTTATTAAAAGATTAATTTTAAAAAATAGTGATGCGGATGTAATTTAAAAAACTGACACTCATCCTACAATGTATCCAAAAATCATTATTACTTATGAAGTGGGTTTTGATTTTGAGATATTTAATTTTGAAATCGCGGTCTTATTTGCTGAACACTATGTATTAGAATGTATCCAAAAATCATTGTTATTTATAATTTAGGCTTTAATAGGCGATTTTTTTTACTTTTATTATCTCCTAACATAGGCCCTTACTATAAATTGTTAATAAAACTCTGAAAAGACGAATAAATTACACACTCAATCTCAAAAAAAAGAAAAAAAAACTGGCACAAATTTTTACAATATTTCCAAGAGAAATTTATTAAATATTTTATTTAAAAAATAGTGATGCGGAAGTAATTTAAAAACAGCCACTCGTGCTACAATATATCCAAAAATCATTGTTACTTATAAAGTGGGTTTTAAAAATTGATTTTATTTATTTACACTGCTCAAAACAATTAAAGGATATTGCAGTTTTAGGTGGATTTTGTATCTGGGAAACTTTTTAGCTGATTGATACATGGTCGACAGACATAGTAGGTTATACGAGAATAAATTACGCACGTTTGGCAGAAAAAAAATGCATTTTATTGCGCATTTGTGTAAAAAAAAAAAAAAAAAAAAAAAAAAAAAACCCACACAATTTGTGCATATGAGAAAAAAGAATAAGAAAAGGTGTTTTCTTCAAAGAAAATCATTTTCAGTAGGGGGTATGGTTTCCACGGGCGGCCAGCAACGTTGAACACCTTTGAGGCATGGACTCAATGAGGCTATTAATGACGAGTTGGTGTATTCTGCCTCACTCTTCCAGAAGAGCTCTTTCAAGTTCTTGGAGAGTTTGTGGGGGTTGTTGGCGGCCAGAAACTCGTCTTCCTAGAGCGTCCCAAACGTGCTCGATTGGATTCATGTCTGGAGAACACGCTGACCATTCCATTCGAACGATTCCTTCCTCGAAAAGGAAATCCTCCACCAGGTTTGCACGATGTGGCCTGCAGTTATCGTCCATTAAAATGAAGTAATCTCCGATTGCTGCAGCGTAAGAGACTACAATAGGTCTGAGGATCTCATCCCTATATTGGCGACCAGTCAGAGCTCCATCTCGAATGATGTAGAGGTCAGTGCGCCCGTCAATGGAGATGCCACCATACACCAACACTCCTCCACCGCCAAATCTGACACTTTCGTGCACGAACGCAGGATTACTCCTACTGCCATGGTCCCTCCAGATGAAAATACGCCTATTATCCGAATGCACAGAAAAACGGGACTCGTCCGAAAACAGAATATTGCTCCATTCATTTCTCCTCCAGTTGACATGCTCGGTTGCCCACTCCCTGCGGTCGCGACGATGCCTTGATGTTAATCTAACACATACCATCGGTCGGCGAGCATACATACCTACAGCATGGAGCCAGTTTCAGACAGTCTGAGTTGAAATTGTGGTGCCTGTAGCCGAGCGAAGGTGTTGTTGGAGAAGAGTAGCGTTCATGTTTCGGTGTCTTCGAGCTGTTAACGCTAAATACCGATCTTCATTGGGCGTTGTTGCCCGTCTACGACCTTGCCCTGGTCTTCTGCCTGCACATCCACTCTCCAAAAAACGGTTCCAGATCCTGGAAATGACACTTTGTGGCACTCCAATGGCTTGCGATACTTCGGCTTGAGTTTGGCCCCCTTCTAACCTACCAACCATTCTCCAAGCTTCTGAATCTGTCAAATGACTTCGTTGAGACATCGTACTCATCGAAACAAAGCAATCACTGAATGCCGATCATCCTTGTCTTCATTCTATTTTATCCAGTTGGCAATCAAATTTCATTCGCTGCCGCTGAAGCAACGTTTTTGACGTCGAACTCAAAATTTGCATACTCCACAGTTTGAAAACCAGAAAAATTTGCATTCGTGATTCTCTTCTTCTATTTTCGGCAAAAAAATTTCGTTTATATTTTTATTTTATATAAAACTTCAAATATCCTTTAATTGTTTTGAGCAGTGTATATTACCTGCCTACACAGTACTTAACACTTGTTAATAGAATTATCAAGAGACGGCCATACTGAGTCAGTTTCTCATACCAAAACTTCACTCATCACTTACAGATTGGGAGGAGGCAGACAAACATTCACCTCATTGAGTAAAAGGCTGAAAATCTCGATTCGCATATTAAAACACAATCAGTCTGCCAAGTCATTCCTTGGTGGAAAGCAAATAAATACGCGATTTTAGAGATTGAAACAAAGGTTTACCATTGTATTTTCATGCTCCCAACTGTCCGAAAGCCCAATGGCAAACATACTAGTCGAACACTAAAATTGGTATTTTGGGTGCTTTCTACTAAGATAGTTGGTAGACCGACTGTGTTTTTATATGGAATAGAAATTTAAATAATTTTAGTTGTTCTCCCGTGAACTCGATGAGGTGATTGACTTGTGCTGCCGTCTATTACTGATCCCAAATTGTATAAGAAATAGTTCATGAAAATCCATTTTAAAGAAAAATGAAGCTATCGTAGAAACTTGTTTTGAAGCAATGTTGGGTTGAAATTTTAAAAGGTGTTCTTTAAAATGCGTACGGGGAATTTCAGATCTTTAATTATTATTGTAACCTTTCTTTTCTACTTTAACTAGGGGTTATTGCTTCCTACGAGATACATTTGCCAACCCTCGATCTGACTCCACAGACGCTAAAACACGCAAATTTATTGTTTTTGGAAAGGGTACGGAAAATAGAACAATAATTAAAAAACAAGTGGCAACCTTCCTGTAAACGGGGTTCCATTCATTCCCCTTTGATTGGGAAATTTTAATATCGAATAAGCTTCTATTAAGACATATACTTGCTGCTTTCGTCTTTGTTTAAATAAAACGTGTTAAACATTTAAAAATAAGCTAATACAAAATAAATTAAGTAAATTAGCAGCTTGATATTCTAATGTATATACTCAAAAAGAATGGTGAAACTCCTATTTATAGTTTATGCTAGCATAAAAATTTTTAAATAGAAATATTTTCAAAAACTTTAACATTAAAAATCTCTTAAAATAATTATTCGCATTAAAACTGTCTTCTTCAGAGTGTTTATCAACCATTTCTCCATCATACCGCCATTTTTCATATTTTATAAGTAGTAATTTTCTTAATATTACCGAAGAAGTACTTTCAGTTACAGAAAATTCATTTACGGCTGCGGTTGCAGTGTGAATTACTTTTTTTTTTAAGAATAGATAGATACTTAATTCTAAACGTACCGCAAATATATCTTTTAACATTTTTTTTCTTAAACACTTCCCTTGTTTTAACCCCTTAACTGGATAATTCTTTTCCATTCAATAAATTAAAAATGTCAGATTCACACCACTATTATTTAAATAAAATATTCGTAAAATTTAGTCTAACATTTCCGCCTTTCAATATTATGAAAATTTTCTTAAAAATAATAGTGGTGTCAAAAAGCTTTAAATGATAAAATAAGCAAATTGCCCGAACGTCGGTACGGGCAAACCAGTCAAGGGGTTAACCCTTTAACGTTCATTGGTTTCGCCACGAAACCACAAAATTTTAATTCCGATACGCATCACTAACACCGGTATTTTTATCTAAAAATATCCCTTTTATTTTGCATGTGAAAAATCACGTTTTCTTATTTAGACATATATTTGTTCTTAATTACCGGTGTCAGTCATTTATTTCGACATCTTAGCAATGAAAATGCTATGATCGTTAAAGGGTTAAAGTTTTGAAGTTTGTAATATAACAGTTTCAATGCTGAAAATGTAGCCAGTTTTTAAGTAAGAATATATTTTACAAAAGAAACACAATGTCTTCTCGTATTACAAAATAATACGAAATGACAACTTGTATAACCGCACGTGTGAGCAACTCTGTTGTGAATGCTTACACATAAACAACTATCTTCACTTAAGTACAGTAAAACCCCGATAATTTGGATTAATTGGGACCAGACTCAATCCGGATAATCAAAAATCCGGATTATCCGGAGAATTAAAAAAATGAAATAAAATAAAACATACTTACAGAAAATCACCTTTATGTTTAACTTATTGATTATTTACAGACAGTAAAAAAATTTTACTTTGTAATAAAAAAGTTTGTAATTTTTTGCTGTGCCAGTTTTCTATACCTTTTGTGAGCCGTACGGTCACGCATCCGCTTGAGCATAAGTAGTTCGCTGGGTGTAGTTTAAATAAGAGTTTAAATAAGAAAGCTTAAGGCATTCTACCGAAAAGATTTCAGAAAAAAGTTTTTTTTTAATTCAGAATACGACGATGAAACAAGTTAATGTTATGGAAATTAGTCAAATCGCTTCTCAAACTTGAAAAAAAATTGATCAAACCGATCCGGATTAACGGGGTCCGAATTAGCGGGGTTCTACTGTACATACAATAATCCCTTAACCCTTCGGACTCCGGTGCCTCTTACACAAATTTTATTCGACTAGCACCACTTTTTTAAAAGAACCTTCCTTGAAGTAGACAATTTTAAAAATTCTCTAATTAAATAAGGAAAATTTTATTTTACTTTATTACTGGTGCCAAAAAAACAAATTTTGAAAGAAAAGATTATGTCTCTTCAGCGGAGACAACGAAGTGCCAAGCGTTAACATTCGCCAGGGTTAGGTTTCGTGAATGTCAAAACCGCAGTTGCAAAACTGCTATTTTTTATATTCAGTTCGCACCACTATTTAGAATAAGATAAATTTTGTATTACATTTTTCTTGCAGATGTTACGCGTATGTAAAAGATTTTGCTTTTTAAAAAGTGGTGCGGATGTGGAATTGTTCTGCATTTTCTTTTCCAAAACTCGCGAATGTGAAGGGATAGCTGTACACATTAATCCCTTAATTCTCGCTCTCGAGATATTCACGGGCTGCGATCTTCGCGACTTTTATTCAATATTGTTTGATTTCCATCAGTTTTACAAAATGGTGTAGTTATCTTTATTCTGGTACCACTTTGCTTGTCATTAAATAAATTTTATGTTTCTTTTTCAAGAAAATGGTGGCAGTAATCAATCTGAATTTTTAAGCCATAATTTAATGCGACTGTCAAGGGATTAACCCCTTGCGGCGCGGTGGTAAATCTATGAAACCACTTAAATAAGCTAAAAACTTTGTAAAATCACCATAAAAAGAAAATTAATCAGGACGCGTTTCGAGCTACAACAATAACAGCTCGTCTTCAGCTAATCACAGCACGTGTCACAAGGACAGAGTCGAAGTGAAAGAAAGAGGGAGGAGATTACAAAGAGTGCGACAGGTGGCGCAACCTGTACGAGCCAAGGAGGAAGAGAAAAGTAAAGATAAAGTGGAAGAAAGAGGAAGGAGATTACAAAGAATTACATAGGTGGCGCTGGCAGAAAGAGCCCAGGTGGAAGAGCAAAATGATGCTAAACTAATAAAAGAAAAAAGAAAACAGTGGAAAAATTAACAATAAATAAATAAATAAATAAAAATAGTAAAATAAGATAAAATAAAATAAATAAAAATTATAATAAAATAATTGTAAAAATTTAAAAATAAATAAAATAAATATTTAAAAATAAATAAAATAAATATTTAAAAATAAATAAATTAATTAATTACTTAAAAAGTAAAAATTAATCAAAAATAATAATAAAAACTACAAAAGTAATTTCCACGCAGGAGAAAGGGAGGGGGATGATGAGAGATCATTGACAAGGGTTTTTTCAATATGAAACCACTTAGTTTTAATTCCCAAACGCCACATTGGCACCGGAATTTAGGTAAAAAAAAATCGGTTTATTGAATGAAGGAAATATAACTTTTTCTTATTTACAAATAAAATTGATTTAAAATTCCGGCTTCAGTCATTAATTTTATCACTTAAGCAATCATTTTTCTCTGCGCCGCAAAGGGTTAAAGAGTAATCCGCACACATATTGTTATTATTATTATTACTATTATTATTGTTATATCAAACATGCTATTTACTTTTTTGTAAATTTTTAAAACAATTAACATGCTTTGAACCTTTAATCCCTTAAGATTGTTTTCTGTTCAATAAATTGAAAATAGCTGATTCACACCACTATCATTTACATAAAATATTCGTAAAATTTAGTCTTAACATTTCCGCCTTTGAATAGTATGAAATTTTTCTTTAAAATAATAGTGGTGTCAAAAAGCTGTAAATGACGCAATGAAATTCGTCTTGCCCGATCACCGTTCGGCCAAACCAGTTAACCCTTTCCGGCGCAGTGTGTCCACTCCGGACACACCTAATTATAATTAAACTTACCAACTGTACCAATAATATTTTACTAAAATTTTACTTTTACAATCACAGCTTAAATCAGGGAGTTCTTGATTTCTAAAAATGTCTTTTGCAAATTCCGGTGTCAGTCAACAATATCTTATTTTACGAACATAATTTGTCCGCGCCGGAAAGAGTTGAGGGGTTAACATTCATTGGTTTCGCTACGAAACCACAAAATTTTTATTCTGATATGCAACAACGACACCGGAATTTTAATTTTAAAGAATCGATTTTATTATGTATGTGAAAAAAAAAAAAACTTTTTTCTTTTTTACAAATATATTTGTTCTCAATTACCGGTGTCATTCATTTATTTCAACATCTAAGCAATGAAAATGCTTTTTCTGTTAAAAAGTTAAAAAATTTTGTTTGATATTTTATAAGACGATAATGTTGCACAAATATGGAAACAAATAAATAATAAATGTGTATCTATAGATAAATATTATTTAATCTTTAAGTCGGACTCCAGACACTTAATAACCAAATTTCGAAATTACATAAAGTTACAAGGTTCATGCTTTATTTAATTGGAAAATATTTCAGGCAAAAGTAAAACATTATCGCAGCTGCAATGTAACTCTGAATACCTGTTTTATCTTAATTAAGTTAAGTGAACTGGAAAGAGAAAAGTTAGCTTTTGTGATTTCATGTTCTTTTTTTTTTATTGTTTCGGAATGACATATTCCTTTTAAAGTGGCATTTTATGCATCAGTAAAGCTAAATATATTAATTCAGCTTATGTTGCATTTTATTTTGTATATACCAATTTAAATCAGATCATATTGCGAAATAATATAATAATATACTAAGGTTCGATGCATAAATTTCAATAAGCGTTTGAAAAATGTTTTTCCTTATTTAAATTTAAATGTTTTAACAGCAATCGGTTACAAAATTTTAATTCAGATTGAAAACTCAAGCATAAATATACAACATTTGCATTAACACTAGAACTCCGGGAAATTTTTCACAAGTTTTACAAAAAATATTTTATACCAGAAAAAATATTTTAAATTATTTAGTTAATTTTATTGCCTTAAAACTAACGTAACAAGTATATAACTTATTTATTAAAGATTTTTCTGGTTCAATTTGTCAATTAGTCCACTGATCGATGTCGAATTGAGACCTGCCCGGCGTTCTGGTGTTAACCTCTTTGCGATCGGAAATTTTTACGAAAATTTTAACGTTTTGTCACCGGAATTAAAAAAACAGAAATTTGTGCCTTTTTAAATCGAGAAAATATTCCGATTAAATAAGGCAAATATTACACTAAATTTTTACTGGTGGGGATAAACAAGTATTCTTAAGCCTTTTTGCGGCACGTATGCGTGTCTCTCGTCTCCAAAAGGTTAAGGTATTTTATAGTTTTAAATGCTAATTGTATCAAAAGGACGATGTACCATGTTAGTTTCGTTTCTAGTTTTATAAATTATGAATTTAAGAGCTTTAAACAAGTAAATATTCTACAAATCTTCAAAAAAAAAAAAATTAATTGAAAATGATTTAAGTTAAATGCTTAAGAAAGTTTATCACTTTCTTCGTCACACTTTCGGACATTTTTAGGCATTTTGTAAACTCAGATGAAAACAACATTTATTTTACGAAGAATGCAGTTTAGATGCAGGCATTTATTCGTTTGCTTTCAACGAAAAAAAAAAAAAAAAAAAAAAAAAAACATTCAGCTATTAACCCCCTCGTGACGGGAGGCTTTTACAAAAAATTTTATATTTTATTACCGGTTTTAAAAAACAGAAATTTAAGTGTTATTAAATCGAGGAAATGCTCCAATTAAATAAGGCAAATTTTACAGTAAAATTTTGCTGGTAAGAATAAACAAGGATTCTTAAGCATTTTTGCGGCACGTATACGTGTCGCTCATCCCCGAGGAGTTAAGAAGAGATGTGAGAATGTTAAAAAAAAAAAACAGACATTTTAGATTATGAGTAAAAAACAGAAGCCCGAATGGGGACCCAGGAACCGAAGAATTTAAAGAATTACTGTGAATGGCCATGTGGAATAATATTATATTTTGAAGGTATTTTTCTATGATTCAGGCTTTAACAGATGCCTTTATAAAGTCTCGTACAGCAAACTGCAGGATTTAGAGTGGATGATCTTTTAATGAACACATTTAAGAAATATTTTTATGTTTGAAAAGCGAACACGGTTCGGTTAACGAACATCTCACAAAACAAAGCCAAAAAGATACATTGCTGTGTTAAATTGCAACTGTTCTCGACTTACAGAAGGTTTCAGCAATTGTATACGTGTGGCGTAATAACAGAACCGTGGAGGTGGGTGCTAAGGGCTTAGGGAGGTGTGCTCAGTCCCCCCTCGCCTAAAACATTTTGCGCCTCGCCTGGAAAACATTCCAAGGTCACTAAATGAGTTTCTGCTCCGAAAATTCAAATGAAATTCTGTTCAAAAATCTAATTTAGGTTTGTGGCATTTTCACAGTTTTGCTGAATTACTAAAAAGCATAGCTTCCAACTTTTACGAATTTTTTCAACCACAAAAATTTTATAGTAAATATTACCCTATTTAATCGCCGAAATCCTATGATTAAACAAATGGAAAATTTCTGTACAATTTTAGTGGTAGCAAAAATGCGTAAAAGTTGGCAGCTATGTAAATAGCAACTAAAGAAAGTGTTTCAACACTCGCTCATCTTATTTGCATATATGAAGCTAACATGATGTTTAACCCATTCGTGCCCACCATCTTTTGCGTAAATTTTATTTGGTTGGCACCACTATTTTTAGAAGATTTAAGTTTAGTTCATTAATCACGAAAATGCATCATTTAAATAAAATAATTATTGCTTTTCTTTTTTACCGGTGTCAAAAACAGTGCTGAATGCACCTTTTGAAGCGTCCCTAAAAAGGTACGCTAGGCACTAATGGGTTAATTGTGCCCTAGTTATATATTCAAATGTTTTATCATCCTATTCTTTTCTTAGCATAAAATTAAGTTATTGCAACAATTTAATGGAAATGTACTACTTACAAAGTGAATATGCACTAGAAAGTGCAGACTCTGAGTCTGAGAGAAAGAGGGAGAATATGAGTCCCTCCCCCTATCGTTCACTGCATGTTACGGCCCTGTTTGAAAACTGATGAGCTACCGGGGGTACGGGCCCTAGATTTTACGGTCTCTGAATTAGAAGGAACAAATTAGGCATAGCAAATTTTATATTTTGGGCCTTTAAAAAAATATTTTTAATTGCCATTTAATAATTTTATCTGAAATTTAGTTAAAAATTAATAACAGTTACGAGACTCTACTTCATTTTTATCGGGTAAACATGAAGTTTTGAGTTTGCAGTACACAAGAAGTTTTAGAGAATTATGGAGTTTTTGAAGTGTCAAAGTATAAATTGATATGATCTATTGCCTTATTCGATAAAATAATCCTAAAAATTTTTACAAAGAACATGTCATTTATATATTTTTTAATAGCATATAAAATGAAGCAATACATCAAAATATGATATCTTTACATTAAATAAGAACTATAGTAACCTGAATAAAGTGAGAAGATATTATTTTTAAATACAATACACTTCCTCAACTATGCATAGCATTAAATAATAGTGGTATGCTGTGTTGCCAGTGGGCTACTTTTTATTAATTCAGATTTCTTGATTGGCACCACTTTTTTGAAACAGTAAATTACCTTTTGTTTCCCCCCCCCCCCCTTAATTGTTACGTCATTCAATAAAGCACATTTTATCATTTGTAAAAAGTGGTGCCAATCAAGAATCTGAATTTAAAAAAGCAGCTCATCTGGCAACACTGGTGGTATGAGTCCGTTATTTTCAATTTATTGAACGGAAAAGAATTAACCCGTTAAGGGCTTAATAGTTCCGTGTCATACACACAACTACAACTGATTTCAATTTAATGATTTTTTTAATTCAGGCACTTTAAATTCACACAAGAAATTTAAAACCGCAACACTTGCGTTACTTAATAACAAACAATCCGTTAACTCTTTCCGATTCAGAGTCCTTAAAAAAGGAATTTGATAGAAATGATCAAATTTTTTAGCTATGTTTTTGACTAGGGCAAGCAGGTCCTCCTTCAGTTTTAAAATTTTCCGCCAAAAGGGGACACTGTAATAGCAATTTTTTTGTCTTTTTAAATACTGTACCATCGAAAAGTATATGAAGTCATGCATAGAATTGGAGCAACTTTTTTTGTGTAAGTTTTTGGCTCTGGTTAGCAGTTCCTCCCTAAATTTGGAAAGAAATAAAGAAATGCCGGAAGGAGGCGAGGCAATAGAAGTTTTTGTGTCATTTTCAATATTGTTCCCCCGAAAAGTGTATGAAGTTATGCATAGAATTTAACCAAATGTTTTGTTTGAGTGTTTGGTTATGGTCTACAGGTCCTTTCTTAACCCTTTCCGGCACGGGCAAAATCTGTTAGTAAAATGATAAATTATCGACTGACACCGGAATTAACAAACGAATTTTTTGGATATTTTGAATTCCTTAATTTAAGCTCTTATTGTAAAAGCAAAATTTCACTAAAATTTTATTAATGCCGTTAGCAAGTTTGGAATTAAAATTAGGTATCCCAGACCGGGCACAGTGTGCCGGAAAGGGTTAATTTGAAAACAATCCGCTAGAAGGGGGCGCTATAATAACGATCTCTGTGTCATTTTCATTGCTGTATCATAAAAAAAATATGAAGTTAGACCTAAAACTGAATTAATTTTTTTGTGTATGCTTATTTTTGGATATGGCAAACAGGTCTTCTCTGAATTTGAAAAAGAAATTGCCCGAAAGAGGCTTTGTAAAATTGATTTCTGTGCTATTTTCATTATTATATCATTGAAAACAATATAAAGTTATGTACAGAACCAAATTTTTGAACTGTTTGTGTACTGAACCAATTTGTGCACTGAACCAATTTTTTGTACTGTTTTATATTGAACCAATTTGTGTACTGAACCAAATTTTTGTATGTTTTTGGGTATGGCTAGCAGATCTTTTTTATTTTGGAAATACACCGTTGGAAAGCAGCACTGTGATAGCACTTTTTGTATCACTTTCTCTGTTCTTCGTTGTTCTAATTGGTCATCGGCTTGTGCAAAGACGGAAGCTCGCGTCCTGCTAACCCGGTTATTTGCAAACAGCTTATGGTAACCGAATAAAGGAAAACTATTGATTTTAATAAATATTCTAAACCACATTAACTCGTTTTTACTGCGATTATTTGACTGAATGAAAAATTTAAGATGAAAATCAAATTTGGTATAGCATTCAATTAGTAATATTAAAATGAAACATGTGTAACGACATTTTGATATATTAAGGTGTACATATGAGATAGAATAAAGTTTTAAAATTAACACATGCAACATTTTTTAAAGCTTAACCCCTTAACTGGTTAATTCTTTTCTGTTCAATAAATTGAAAATAGCGGATTCACACCACTATTATTTAAATAAAATATTCGAAAATTTTAGTCTAAACATTTCCGCTTTTCAATAGTCTGAAAATTTTCTTCAAAATAATAGTGGTGTCAAAAAGCTTTAATGATGCAATACGCAAATTTGTTTTGCTCGAACGGCGTTCGGGCAAACCAGTTAAGGGGTTGATGTGAATAAAATGTTAAACAATGAATCTAGTCTCTACGATTCATATGGTAATTAAAATACACTGCTCAAAACAATTAAAGGATATTGCAATTTTAGGTGGATTTTGTATCTGGGAAACTTTTTAGCTTTTTGATACATGGTCGACAGACATAGTAGGTTATATGAGAATAAATTACACATGCTTGGCAGAAAAAAATGCATTTTATTGCGCATTTGTGTACAAAAGAAAAAAACACAATTTGTGCATATGAGAAAAAAAGAATAAGAAAAGGTGTTTTCTTCAAAGAAAATCCTTTTCAGTAGGGGGTATGGTTTCCACGGGCGGCCAGCAACGTTGAACACCTTTGAGGCATGGACTCAATGAGGCTATTAATGACGAGTTGGGGTATTCTGCCCCACTCTTCCAGAAGAGCTCTTTCCAGTTCTTGGAGAGTTTGTGGGGGTTGTTGGCGGTTGTTTGGCGGTGGTTTGTTAACTCGTCTTCCTAGAGCGTCCCAAACGTGCTCGATTGCATTCAAATCTGGAGAACACGCTGGCCATTCCATTTGAACGATTCCTTCCTCGAAAAGGAAATCCTCCACCAGGTTTGCACGATGTGGCCTGCAGTTATCGTCCATTAAAATGAAGTTATCTCCGATTGCTGCAGCGTGAGGGACTACAATAGGTCTGAGGATCTCATCCCTATATCGGCGACTAGTCAGAGCTCCATCTCGAATGATGTAGAGGTCAGTGCGCCCGTTAATGGAGATGCCACCATACACCAACACTCTTCCACCGCCAAATCTGACACTTTCGTGCACGAACGCAGGATTATTCCTACTGCCACGGTCCGTCCAGATGAAAATACGCCTAGTATCCGGATGCACAGAAAAACGGGACTCGTCAGAAAACAGAATATTGCTCCATTCATTTCTCCTCCAGTTGACATGCTCGGTTGCCCACTCCCTGCGGTCGCGACGATGCCTTGATGTTAATTTAACACATACCATCGGTCGGCGAGCATACAGACTTACAGCATGGAACCGGTTTCGGACAGTCTGAGTTGAAATCGTGGTGCCTGTAGCCGAGCGAAGGTGTTGTTGGAGAAGAGTAGCGTTCATGTTTCGGTGTCTCCGAGCTGTTAACTCTAAATACCGATCTTCATTGGGCGTTGTTGCCCGTCTACGACCTTGCCCTGGTTTTCGGCCTGCACATCCACTCTCCAAAAAACGGTTCCAGATCCTGGAAATGACACTTTGTGACACTCCAATGGCTTGCGCTACTTCGGCTTGAGTTTGGCCCCCTTCTAACCTACCAACAATTCTCCAAGCTTCTGAATCTGTCAAATGACTTCGCTGAGACATCGCACTCATCGAAACAAAGCAATCACTGAATGCCGATCATCCTTGTCTTCATTCTCTTTTATCCAGTTGAAAGTCAAATTTCATTCGCTGCCGCTGAAACGACGTTTTTGACATCAAACTCAAAATTTGAATACTCCACAGTTTGAAAACCAGAAAAATTTGCATTTGTGATTCTCTTCTTCTATTTTCGGCAAAAAAAATTTCGTTTATATCTTTATTTTACATAAAACTTCAAATATCCTTTAATTGTTTTGAGCAGTGTATTTAACAACAAATGTTCTTTTGTAAATGTATGAGGAAATTTAAAATTAACGAAATATGATAATCCTTTGCTTTTCAATTCCTTTCAGTTCATTTTCAGCGGGTAAGCATGAATATTCCAAAAATATTGATTAATTAACCTTCAGTTTTCGACTTCATGCATTTATGAGTGGAGATAAAAGAAAACTTTATCGCCTGTTGAATAAAGGGAATATACGAATCGGAAAAGATTATTTAACACGTTTCAGCATTTAAAAGTTTTTAATAAGGTCATGTAGAGAAAAATAGAGCCTGAAACTTTTGGGGGTGTTATTTTAAAAAAAGAATGAATGTTGTGAAACTTCACTTCAGTAGGAAAATTGAGTAGCAAACACCTTCATTCTCTTGTTTAAATATGAACTTTTAACCCTTTGAATACGAATGTATTAATTATTACTTTCTTTTATCTCTACAAGAAGAAAGTTGTTGCGTATTAACGCCGCTTCCATGGTTTAATTTAATCGTTTTTACTTTGCGTCTCGAGGAAACGATAACTTTATTCTTATGTATTTATTTTTGTTGACAAAGTGAATTTGTTATAACTTTTTTGAATGGAACCTTTTTTGGTACTTACGTATTAACGCCACCGCAGCAGAACTCGGGCTAATGAGCCAATAAAGAGCAATCTTGTTGTTCGCTCGTGCCAAAAATAATAGTGTCAAAAATTAGTAAAAAAATGCACTAAAAGGCACTAGAAAGCACTCAAAAGTACTTTAACACTAAAAAATGACGTTAAAAATCAGCAAAACACAAAGAAACAAGGAATCTAAAAGATAACTGCGATGGCGTTAATACCCCTTATTTAAACTGGAAAATGTAGTATGAATTTATTAAGATGTTGTGACGGTATATTCATGCTGGGTGTCATTTGTCACGTTATATGCAGACATACTCATTAATTTAGGTTAAAACAACACAGTTTATTAAAATGATAAGGGCTAAAGGAAAGTGGAGCCAGTCTATAATTTCACTCACTGAGAACACTATGAAAAGCTAAATCATACTCACAGGCTTTGGTCTAGCTCAGTCGGGGCACCGTCTAGCACTTGACACTATTTCCTGGCTGATCTACTAAACAAATCTTAATTTCACAGCCCGTGGCTGTGGATATTTCTTTATTTGCTCAAATAATCAAAACGGAACGATTCTAAACTTTCTTACCAAGGCCGAATCTTTAATCCACTATCTGAACTCCTTTTCGCTTTACTGGAGGCCGTAGCTATTCTCTAATCGTCAGCACCTTAATAAACAATCATCAACTTCGTTGTCCCATGACGCTGGCTAAGGCCAGAAAAACACACAGACGCTGGCTAAGGCCAGAACACACAGACGCTGGCTGCTGGCCAAGGCCAGAAACACACACCCCACAAACTCACACCCAAGCTTTTATACGCGACAAACTGAGATACTTCTCATTAACATAATACTAATAACCGCGAGCTAACTGCGGAACTCGAAAGAGCACACACACTCTAGAAAGTTAAAGTAAAAGAGAGGATAGATGTCACTTTTACGCCTACAAAATGTTAAATTATTGACGTCACGATCTCAGAAACACTAGAGTGCCTTTATGACTAAAGGTCACTCCCTCACAACCCCCCCTCGAACTCCGCAGAGAAAAAGGGCTGGGCTAAATGCATGCCCAGAACTTTTTCTTGTTATAAATTTAGAGCCGTAATAAAACACAGTGATGGGTGAAATTTAACGCCGAAACCTAACTTTTAAAATATTAACTTTAACCCATCACAACCAAAAAAAAACTCAGTTTGCCTCAAATAATCACATATCCAATCCAACCATTCTTCTATCTTACAAATAGCCTCTGTAAAACTTCCAAAAACTCGTAAAACTTTCAAAACTAATTACTTCTTCTCTCAAAACAACCCACTCCACTGGGAGTGCTAAAATTTCTCAAAACACTAACCTTCCGAAATTTTCCTCAATATTGCAATGCAACTATAACTTTACCCAAAAATTTCTCCATAACTTTTAATATACTAGAATTCGCACCAAGTCCAAAAAACCCAATGCGCAAAAACTTTCCTCATCCAAATTCCGACTTCATCTAAAATTACATTTACTTCATACTAAAATAATTCTGCTACTACGTAATACCTACATCCCCATTAGCCAATGAACTAACTCTCAAACTTCTTCAGACTTAACTCCACTTGAACAATAATTGGGGCACATACGTACAGCGGCATATCGCTGTGCTTATGCAACAATCAAAAAATATCAAAAATTTACAAAATGACGTCATCAATCTCTTCATCTGTATTAACTAAAAGAAAAATAGCAGAATCAATACATAACAAAAGGTATACTTCCCTGCAAGAAAATCACATTAACATTCAATTTTAATACAATACAATTTCAAATTCAAATGCAGCTTAAAACTTCGCAACTTGCGGAAACCATTCCCAACTAAAGTACAAAACGCAACCCATAAAACACGAACGATAAGAAGAAAGTTAATTCATTAAATGTTAGTATAAGAGATAGAAACGCGTGTCAAGGACTTCTTGACCGCAAAACACGTGCGCGCCTGAACCGCGGCGCGTGTACAAGATAACTCAAATTACTATCTGTACTTTCTGAAAATTTAAACATACATTAACATACATTTTATAACACATGAACAATAACAATATAGTAACATTTTAAACAAATAACACAATTTAACAATAGATCCAGAATTTTTAAAAGCAGTTAAGACCAAAATCTCAAACATACATAAAACTAACAATTTTGCAAACAAATTTTGAACACAATTAAGCACTAAACGTGAGTCCGTCAAAAAAATTCCAAAAATGGCCAAAAGTACAAAACAGTCTCTCTGCTTTCTATTCCTTCACATTGCTACCACATATATGCACTCTAATAGAAATTTAATAAAGAACAGTATCACCCAATCATAGAGATGATTCACTGCTAGCAGGCTTCATACTGCAAGATGGCTTTCTCCTCCTGTCCCAAAAGGCTTGTACGAAGGATCTCTCGTCATCAGAACTGTACGGTGACGCCACAGTTGACTGTCGTGCCTGGAGCCTGGTTCTGAATGGATGCCGTGGAATACTCGTAGGTTCCACTCGACGACTCTGCTCTGGCCGGTTCGCTGGGTTCACTCCATGGCGAGGTTCACACTGTTGTTGCCGGTAATCTGAGAGTTGCCTCCTCTTTCTAGACGCACCCGAAGTTACCGAAGATCCTAGGTCACGTTTCTTTCCGGACCTATGTAGTTTCTTGTTAGGCAAAGATTCGGCATTTAAAGTTCGCTTAACAGTTTTACGAGTGTCCAAACGAAATCTTTTCTGGGGATTAATCACTGAAGATGGTGAACTATTAGTTAATTTATGCTTGTGAGGTTGTTGTCTAATAGATGGAGGAACTGGACAATTTATAATTTTTTGTCTTTTATGACACACAGAGTCCGATGTATTTGACACAGTTCTCTTATTTTTATTATACTTTGCTCTCGGATTGCTAGGCTTTCGACTTTCAATAACAGTCTTTGGAGCTGTTTGACCAAATTTTCTTCTTGAACATTGATGAAAAGAATTAGACGAAGAAGTGCTGGACTCGGGACACTCATTGGATCGGGAATTTCGCGAAACACCACTCGACATATGAGAACCTTCACTACCATTTTCTCTAAACTTATACACTCTAACCTGATCCAGATTAACAGTCATTCTTTCACCATTGACATCAACAACCAAATTATTATTCCGAACTTCTAAAACCTCGAACGGACCTACAAACTTCGGACCAAACTTAGCTACTCTCTTTTGACGACTTGAACTTAACCAATGCTTTTCTACTAACACAAAATCTCCAACTTTCACTTCTAACTCCCTTCTACGCATATTATAATACTGAGCTTGTTTTTCTTGCGCTTTTCCCATTTGAACCTGAGCTTCCTTAACCAACCTCTCAATATCCTGACACATGTACTGACTTTCCGCATCTGACACCATAACTAACCTTTGGAATGGAGTAATAACTTTTCTACCCAAAAACAATTCAGCAGGCGTTTTCCCCGTTGACTCGTGAACTGCCGTACGAAGTGCGTACGCAAAATGTTGAAGAAACTGGTCCCAATTTGCATGATGAGAACCAACATAAGAAGAAATCATTTGAATTAATGTACGATTTACACGTTCAGCCATATTAGATTGAGGACGATACGGAACAGTAAAAGAATGATCGATCTCCAGCTTTTCACACAGGGCCTTAAATATATCAGAAATGAAACAAGGGCCATGATCACTCACTACCCTAATTGGTGCACCATATTTAGAAATATAATTATCGAAAAATGCATCGGCAACTGCAGGTGCAGAAGCCTTCCTGAGGGGGACTAACTCTACCCATTTACTAAAATAATCAACTATAACTAAAACAAATCTATATCTTTTAGGATTAGACAATGGATAAGGACCGATTAAATCTACACCTACACATTCATTAGGAAAATTTACTTTAATAGGAATTAATTTGCCAGCTGGACTTACATTTTTATAATTATAACGTTGGCATGTGCTACAGCTGGAGACATAAGCGCGCACTGCTTCCCGCATTTTAGGGAAGTAGCAGGATTCACAAATTCGAGCATAAGTTTTCCTGATTCCTAAGTGACCTGCTAATGGATTATCATGAAATTCTTTCAAGATGGCCTTACGAAGACTAGCCGGAACAAAAACTCTTAATTCTCCACGTGAATTTACAATTTTAGAATAAAAAAGAAGACCATCGATAAGCTTAAAAGATTGGGACCACTTCTCAAACATAGGCACATCTGCGCTCGGGACATCATCAGGATTTTCCAAATATCGATACAAGCTACCAAATTCTTCATCTTGCTTCTGTTCCCTTATTAACTGCTCTCGTGACCTTAACACCAACGACGACAATGCACAACACTTAACTTCCTCCGTGACCTCTAAACCACCATGCGGGTTTCGTGACAAAGCATCCGCTACCGCATTCTCCTTGCCAGCCCTATGTTCTATAACAACATTATACTCTGCTAACTTCAAACACCACCTGACCATACGAGACGACAACCCCTTTCCATTAGTTAACTTTGTCAAAGCTGAATGGTCCGTAATGACTTTAACCGGTATATTAGTGAAAAAACAACGAAATTTATTCAAAGCCCAAATTACTGCAAGACACTCCCTTTCCGTAATTGAATAATTCCTTTCCGCTGCATTTAAAATTCTTGACGCAAACGCTATAGGTCGACCTTTCTGTGCTAACATCGCTCCAACCCCCACTGCACTCGCATCGCAATACACTTCAAACTGAGACGAATAATCGGGGTGAGCCAAAACAGGAGGGGAAACTACTGCCTCTTTTAATAATTCAAACGATCTCTGAGCTGCTGATGACCATACAAACTTAACCCTTTTCCTTTTTAAATTATACAACGGTTCACATAACTCCGAAAAACGTGGAATGAACTTGGCAAACCAAGCCACCATCCCTAAAAATGTCGCCACTTCCTTACTATTTTTGGGGGGATTCATTGAAGTAATTGCCTCAATTTTCTCATTATCTATATTAATACCATCACGCGTAATTTTAACTCCTAAATACTTTATCTCTTTTCTCAAAAATTTACATTTTTCTAACTTAACTGTTAACCCAGCATCTCTTAACAACGTAAATACTTCCCTCAATAATCTTAAATGCTCTTCAAAAGTAGCTGCCATTATAATTATGTCGTCCAGATAGACCAAGACACCCTTACCAAGCAAAGGTTTAAGGATATTATTCATGGCCTTCTGAAACGTTGCCGGCGCTCCCGATAAACCAAAACTCATTCTCTTAAAAGCAAAACAACCGTCCCGAGTAATAAACGCAGTCTTAGGTATGTCCTCCGGCTTCATTGCAATCTGAAAATAACCCGACGTAAGATCTAACGTTGACATATAATTCGTACTCGTTATATTAGCCAAAATGTCATCAATAACTGGAATAGGATACTGAGGGTATTGCGTTATCGCATTTAACTTTCTATAATCTACTGCAAACCTATATGCCTCTGGATTATCTAAACTTTTCCCATTATTTTTACGACATAACACTACTGGAGATGCAAAAGGCGACTCAATTGGCATTATAATATCGTCCGCTAACATTTTTTGAATATGATAATCAATTATACCTTGTTTAACTTTATCATAACGATATGGTTTACTAGCAACAGGTGCTTTTAAACCAGTATCAATCTCATGCCACGCAACATGCGTTAAACCCGGTTTATCAGAAAAAACCTCTCCAAATTCATTTAAAAACTTATTAAATTCCTCTCTCTCCATTTCACTTAACCCCGACTCCTCCAAATTAACTGACACTGAAACAGGCTCTTTCTTACTCACATTCTCATCATTATTCACGATTAACGACTTTTTAAAGAAATCCAAACTAATTCCTCTATCCCTCATATAATCCACACCAACTATACAATGCACTGTTAATCCATCTAACACACAAAACTCCCAACATGTCTTAACCGAACGAATTTCAACTTCCAATTCCACTGAACCTTTATTATCGCAAGCTACTCCCTGTGCTGACTGAACCACCAGACTTGACCTTTTCAACTTCTTATACGAAAAATATTTCCGATAACAATCAAAAGAAATGAACGACTTATCTGCCCCTGTATCGAAGACACTTTTAACGACAATACCATCTAACACAATTAACACTTCAGGTAACTCAACCGGATTAATAGTAATCTTATTTAAACTCACAGAAGGCTTTTCCGACCTCTGAACACATTTGCTTTGCATTGACCTATCTTCAAAATTCTCATCCGAAGTTAATCTCCTTACTTGCGAAGAAACATTCCTGTCCCGTACTCCCCCACTACGATCATAACCACTATTCTGTCTATTTCCATGCATATTTCTCTCACCACTTCTAAAATTATTAGCACCACCACCATTCCTATTACCATTACTCGTATTCGACATATTACGACCAAATCCATCACTTCTATTACGCACATTATCCGGAAATCGCTGTCCCCCTCTCACAAAATTACGTTCCCCCTCATTTCTCAAATTACTATCCGTGACAGGTCTCTGCCGAGGGTTACGCAAATCCCGTTGATCCGAGCTATGCCGAGACTCATACTTCAGTAATATCTGGTGCATTTCTGCAAAATTCTTCGGTGCTCTAACTTCAATAAAGTCCTGTATATTTGGATTAAAAAGAGGAAAGACCATGTCCAACAATTCCTCAAATGTAATATCTAAATTTAATTTATTTTTTAGTTCCAGCTTACGAAGATAAAATTTCGACGCCGACTCATAAATATTCTGCTTATTACAATAGAACTCTTTTCTCAAAATACTTTTATCTTTAACGGGAGGAAATGCCTTCTTTAACTCAATTACAGTTTGTTCAAATCTTTTCGCTTCCTCAGTAATCAAAAACTTTCCTATATTTTCTAACCACAAAAGTGCTTCGCCCTTTAACGAGCATTTAAGCACTACGTACCTGTTTTTCTCAGGTATATTATTGAACAAAATATAATCATCTAATTTCACTAAAAATTCACTAATAACACCCTCACCGGTGAAATACACTCGTGGCACAATCTCAAAATGTCCGACATTTCGTTGGGCGCCATTTGTGACGGTATATTCATGCTGGGTGTCATTTGTCACATTATATGCAGACATACTCATTAATTTAGGTTAAAACAACACAGTTTATTAAAATGATAAGGGCTAAAGGAAAGTGGAGCCAGTCTATAATTTCACTCACTGAGAACACTATGAAAAGCTAAATCATACTCACAGGCTTTGGTCTAGCTCAGTCGGGGCACCGTCTAGCACTTGACACTATTTCCTGGCTGATCTACTAAACAAATCTTAATTTCACAGCCCGTGGCTGTGGATATTTCTTTATTTGCTCAAATAATCAAAACGGAACGATTCTAAACTTTCTTACCAAGGCCGAATCTTTAATCCACTATCTGAACTCCTTTTCGCTTTACTGGAGGCCGTAGCTATTCTCTAATCGTCAGCACCTTAATAAACAATCATCAACTTCGTTGTCCCATGACGCTGACTAAGGCCAGAAAAACACACAGACGCTGGCTAAGGCCAGAACACACAGACGCTGGCTGCTGGCCAAGGCCAGAAACACACACCCCACAAACTCACACCCAAGCTTTTATACGCGACAAACTGAGATACTTCTCATTAACATAATACTAATAACCGCGAGCTAACTGCGGAACTCGAAAGAGCACACACACTCTAGAAAGTTAAAGTAAAAGAGAGGATAGATGTCACTTTTACGCCTACAAAATGTTAAATTATTGACGTCACGATCTCAGAAACACTAGAGTGCCTTTATGACTAAAGGTCACTCCCTCACAATGTTATATTGAAGAAAAATATGTTATGTGCACCGAAATGTTTTGTATAGTAATAGTTAATATAGTAGAACCTGGATCCATCGTTTTTCAAGGGATACGGAAATCAAACCGATGAATGCGGAATAACTTAGAATTACTACAAACCCGTAAATGTTTATGCATTATTAATGCATGCAATGTATACAGTATACTAATAAATACTAATTTGTTGCTTACTAAACTGTAAAAGAAATGAATCAAAGTAATAGAAAATTGATATTTATTTTTAAAAAATCAACATTTTTTTAAAAATAAAATGTAAATTTTCAAGTTATACAACATTTTTTTTGTTATTTTTTATAATTTCATATGCACAAATTCGAAATTAAAATTTTCGAATTCCGATTTTTGACGGATTTATATGCAATTAGGGTGACAGATTAAAAAAAATGTTTTTACAGAATGCTGTCTGTGCGTCTGTTTCTGGTATATAACGTACATTCTGTGGACGCTCTATTGCAAGAACTAATGCACGGAATTTCACAAAAAGTTGGATTTAGTTAGATCTTGATAGAAACTGGATTATATTATATTTTTATGTATATCGCCAAACTGGTGGAGTTGCTATGCAGCCTTTTTCACGATTTCTACAATAGCCATATCTCAAGAACTAATGGAAGAATTTTAATAAAACTTCATATTCCGTTAGTCCTTGATATAAAGCGTTCTGATTCTGATTGGTTTTAAATCACAGAACAATTAGCGCTGCTGTGCGGCATTATTCATGATTATCGCAATAGCTCAATCGGAGCTAATGTACGGATTTTCATCAAACTTCATATTCAGTTAGTCTCTGATATAAATTAGTACTCTTTAATTTTTAAAGTAATTCGTTCTACAAGTAAAGCTTCTATCCATTTTTTTTTTTTTTTTTTTTTTTTTTTTACGATTTATGCTATGATTCTCTCTCAAATATAAATACACGTATTTTCATCAAGTTTCAGATTTAGTAAAATTTGAAATAAGAAATTATAGATTGGATTTTGGTGTAAATTACTTAACCGGTGCTGCTATGTTTCATTTTTATGGAATTATTAACGTATATGAGATAAAAGAAATTTTTTGGATTGCCACATCTGACTAGCTTTTTATGTAAGCCTAAATTTAAAAGTAAAGAAATACGATCACTATTCACCTTTCAAAAGCATTCTAGTTCACATTAAGCATAAATATTCCAAAAATAATGAATAACTAGTAAATCTGCAGATCAGGAGCCTCAACGTCAGCTTTGCACATAATTTTTTTTAAACACACTTTGGGTAATATTCAACTTTCTGCAAACTCTAATTTAAAATTTTCAAATTACGTAATTATTTATAAGAATAAAATAAGAATAAGAAGTTTTCAGCCATCAAAAGCGTTAAATTAAAGATTTAGTTATGTTAGGATATTCTGAGATTTTCATGATCTATTATTTTTGTTTTTTTACTATAACATTGTAGATTTCTTCAGGGGGGCTCCGCCCCCCCTGAACCCCCCGTAATCTCATTAAACTTAAATTTGTAACTTTCTATCAATTTGCTAATGGTTATCGTATATCTTGTATTTCTTTATACATTTTTATTTATAAGGATAAGTAACAGTTTTAATAAGCATTTTTCATTATACTCATACTTCTACATACCTGCCCACCACAAACACTTAATCTGATGTATCAGGAACTTTTGAAAGTGTAAACTCAGTAATCTAGGGTTTTACAATTTTGTTTCCGAAAAAAATATGTTTTGATTGCATTTTGTGGCAGTTATCGCGGTCAGACAGACTGACAGGCGGAAAACAATAAATTTTGTGTCGCCAAAATAAACCTTCACTGAAGTTTTGGCAATGACGTCATTATTCATGAGTTATTGATATCCATGTTTCTAATATTTTTTACGACTACTATAAAATACCTGTTTTATTTCAATTATGACGTCAAATTTTATCAGGTGAAATAATTGTTAAAAATATAATTATTATTATTTTTTTACTTCTAATAATGCCCCCATTTTTGTCAGAAAAATTCTTATTAACGAAACAAATTTCCGTGTTTAATATTTAACAAAATTCTACATTTATTTTTATTTTTATTCTGACGTCATATTTATTTTTTCTTAGTTTAATTTTTCGAATGGAAATTGCTCAATTGAAACTTATTGCCGTTAAAAAATCAATTCATATTTTGATTTTTTTTTTTTTTTTTTTTTTTGGCAACGATAAAGGAAATTGGTTAAATTTTATCTAAAAAATCGCTATTGATTCTGCATGAAAAAGAAGAAATTTTGAATTATTAAGGAAAATATGTTAATAAAATTAATAAAACATAGCCTATGTTCTTTTCTGGTCTATGTTATAGTTATACACAAAGATACAAACACATTAATTCATCAGTTTTGACGTTGACTTCATTCAAATTTATAACATTATAAAATTAAGGCTTAAGATGAATGGTTGCTTAGCAACCATTATGAGAAAATAAAGAAAATGAAATAAATACATTTGAAATAAGTAAATCTCTAAAACAAATTAATTTATATTATTGGAACACATATATAAAAAATTTCCAAAATTTACAGTAATAATTCAAAAAATCTGACAAATTTGTAGACAAAATTTCAAAACAATACGAATAAATTAACCGGCAAATTTCAGTATCCATTTATCATTGAATTCCATTAATGAAATGTGACATTTTCTCTCAAGAAAAAAGAAATTAAAAATCATTGGATTTGCCATAGAAAAGCATTATTGCGCAAAATAAAATATTCTATATTTTTCGAACGAATGAATCAAAACTTACAAAAAACTATACAGCTTAATCCCAGTGCCTCACTAACATACCCACTTAATTTCAAGCCAATCGGGTGTTTTTTGCGTTAGTTATCGCGGAACAGACAGACTGACAAACTGACAGACATCCAGACAGACAGACAGAATCCAAAAAATTTCGTGTCTCCAAAGTAAGCCTTCACTGACGTTTCGGCAATAACCTTCAGTTTTCGACTTCATGCATTTATGTGCGGAGATAAAAGAAAACTTTATCGAATGCTGAGTGAAGGAAAACGAATCGGAAAAGAATGTTGAACATGTATCAGCACTTTAAAGTTTTTAATAAGGTCACGTTAGAGAAAAATTTAGCCTGAAACTTTTGCGTCTGCTATTTTAGAAAAAAGACTGGATGTTGTGAAACTTCTTTTCAGCAAAAAAATAATTCAGTAGCAGATATTTTCATTCTTTTGTTAAAATATAAACATTTAACTCTTTGACTACAAATTTATTTATTATTAGAATTTATTGAGACTAGCGAATACTTTTTTTTATGTATGCCTCAATTTAAAATTAATGAAATACGATCACTATTCACCTTCTAAAAGCATTTCAGTTCAGTTCAACAGACAAGCATAAATATTCCAAAAATATTAATTAATTAACCGTCAGTTTTCGACTTCATGCGTTTATGTGCAGAGTTAAAAGAAAATTTTATCGTCTGCTGAGGGAAAAAAATACACGAATCGGAAAAGATTTTTCAACACGTTTTAGCACTTAAAAGTTTTTGATAATGTCATGTAGAGAAAAATGTAACCTGAATTTTTGGATGCGTTATTTTTGAAAGACGATTGGATGTTATGAAACTCCTCTTCATCCGGAAAATAATTCAGCAGCTGATATTTCCATTCTTTTGTTAAACTGTAAACATTTGACTCTTTGACTGCCAATTTATTTTAATTCATATTCAAAAGATAAGCATAAATATTCCAAAAATATTGATTAATTAATATTCGACTTCCTGCATTTATGCGTGGAGATGAAAGAAATCTTTATCGCCTGCTGAGAGACGGAAATATGCGATTAGGAAAAGAGTCTTCAACACGTTTCAGCACTGAAAAGTTTTTAATAAGATCATGTAGAGATAAATGTAGCCTGAAACTTTTGGGTGTATTATTTTTGAAAAAAGATTGGATGTTGTGAAACTTCTCTTCATCAGGAAAATATTTCAGTAGCAGATATTTTCATTCTTTTGTTAAAATATAAATATTTAACTTTTTGACTACGAATTTATTTCTATTCATATTCAACAGATAAGCATAAACATTCCAAAGATCCCTTCGGTTTTCGACTTCATGCGTTTATGTGCAGAGATAAAAGAAAACTTTATCTCCTGTTGAGTGAAGGAAATATGCGAATAGGAAAAGATCCTTCGACATGTTTCAGCACTTAAAAGTTTTTGATATGGTCATGTAGAAAAAAATGTAGCCCGAAATTTTTGGGTATGTTTTTTTAGAAAAATAATGAATGTTGTGAAACTTCTCTATAAAAATAATTCAGTAGCAGAAACTTTGTCATTTTATTAACCCTTCGGACTTCGGTGCCGCTTACACAAATTTTATTCGATTAGCACCATTTTTTAAAAGAACTTTCCTTGAAGTAGACAATTTCAAAAATCCTCTGATTAAAAAAGGAAAAATTTATTTTCCTTTATTACTGGTACCAAAAATAAATTTAGGAAGGAAAGATGATCTCTCCGCAGCGGAGACAACGAAGTGGCAAGGGTTACAATATAAACATTTAACTCTTTGACTACGAATTTTTACTTACTCATCATACGTAGTATAGGGTAAGTCTTGCAATCGTTTTGAAAATCGAAATTTTTTTTTTTGACGGATTTACACGTTTTAGATAGTGGAGATTCAAAAAACATATTTTTAAAAAAAAATTTTGCCGTCCGTCTGTCTGTCTGTCTGTCAGTCTGTCTGTAAACGCTCTATCTCCCGAACAAATTGAGATAGAGACTTGAAATTTTGTATGTAGTTAGCACGTAAGAATGGAACGAAGCCTATTTAATATCAGCAACCTCGATTATCCGGAACTATTTTTTTCGGACTCTCGAAAAATTCGTTCTGATGAAAGGTATATAAAAACTTTCGAATTTTTTTGTTCTAAGGAATGGACGTAAAAGGCAATAAAATAACACACATTTTGCATATAAAACGAAGTCGATCGGATTATTAGTTGCCGAGATATTTGTAATCCTGTTTTTCACATTCTTCGATTTTTCATGACCTTGTATTTCATTAAAATTTCAATTCAGAGGTATATTTTAATTGGAAATGAGACGCTTTATCCGACGCAATTAATTGTTAGTTAATAGAATTATTATTTTTGGCGTTATAAGGATGTTTCTTTTACGCAGTTTGGTACTACTTGAGTAGTTTGGCGTTTTATATAATTTGTCGAAATTTGTACATCAGTTCTTTAATATAGCATTACTATGTATATTAACAATATTTAAATTTTGTTTATGAATTGCAATGCATTGTATAAATAGTTTCACATGTTTTATTTTCATATACATATCCATGATGGGTAAGTATTACGGTGGCCCTCAACGACTAGTTTTACTGTTAAGATACACTTTAACTAGCGACTTTTTTTATGAATGCCTAAATTTAAAAATTAACGGAATACGATGAACATTTGCGTTTCAAATCATTTCAGTTCATATTCAACAGATAAACACAAATATTCAAAAAATATTGATTAATTAACCTTCAGTTTTCGACTTAATGCATTTATGTGCAGAGATAAAAGAAAACTTTATCGCTTGCTGAGAGAAGGAAATATTCGAATCGGGAAAGACTTTTCAACACGTTTCAGCGCTTAAAAGTTTTTAATTAGGTCATGCAGAGAAAAATGTAGCTTGAAAATTTTTGGAGTGTTATTTTAGAAAATTATTGGATGTGGCTAAATTTCTCTTCTCTATAAAAATAATTCAGTAGCAGATATCTTCTTTCTTTTATTAAAATATAATGTTACGAATTTTGTAAATAGTTAGTGTTTGTACTGTAAAATAATGTAAATAATCTTATTAAGCTCCATTCCTTTACTAATATTAGTTTTTGTTACACTGTCTCTGTTATCAAGCAAACTTGTCTATTATTTTCAGTGTATGTCTACGGCAGATTGGCGAAATATTAAAGATATCGCCAAATTGGCGTCACTTTTGACGACTAATTTTGGTCGCCAAATTTGGCGATATAGCGCCAAGTTGGCGATAAACTTGGCGATTGTTGGCGATGGTAACCCTTCCCTCTCTATGGTAACCCCCCTTTAGATATGCTGATACATTGAATGTTATTCCATGGTTTTCTGGATTATTCGAGAAGCCTGTGGAAATTTCCCGCACATGCTGCGAGCCTATATAAGGAGAGCAATACGAGCTGTTGTGGTTATTATTTATCAGTCAGTCATTGAGTGAGCTGCGATTGTTTAAGCAAGTTTGCTTGAGTTTTTTCTACGTTGTTTTGAATGTGATTTAGCGTTGAGACATTGTATAAAGAGTCTCTGGGACCTATATGTGTACTTGTACGATAGATTTGAACAGTTATTTTTGAATATCTAGTAATATTTGTGAGTTACGAAGACTCTGTTGATCTGAAGATCTGTAAATAAATTATTTTCTACTTTTCGAATAGACAAGAGTTTGAAGTTGTGTAACCATAAAATCAAAAGAACCCTCTATACGCAACAATAAACATTAAACTCTTTGACTACGCATTTATCTATTGTTAAAATGCACTGCAACTAGCGACATCTTTTTTATGAATGAGTAAAATAAAAAAATTAGCGGAGTACGATGAACATTTATTTGTTTTCAAATCATTTCAGTTCATATTCAACAGATTAGCACAAATATTCAAAAAATATTGATTAATTAACCTTCAGTTTTCGACTTCATGCATTTATGTGTGGAGGTGAAAGAATCATTTATCGCTCGCTGAGTGAAGGAAATATAAGAATCGGAAAAGATTCTTTAGCACGTTTTAGCACTTAAAAGTTTTTAATAAGGTCATGTAGAGAAAACTCTAGCCTGAAATTTTTGGGTGTGTTATTTTTGAAAAAAGATTGGATGCTGTGAAACTTCTCTTCATCAGGAAAATAATTCCGTAGCAGATATTTTCATTCTTTTGTTAAAATATAACCATTTAAATCTTTAACCACGAATTTATTTATTATTAGAATTTACTGCCCGCCCGTCTAGTGCATATTTACTGCCCGCACATTCTATTAAAATTCGTGTGCTAGTTCTTCAGATACAGCTGTTGTGTAAATCGTAATAATTGCAACAAAACAGCGACACCTGTTGAGCGATTTACAACAAAATCTACTCAGCACCTTTTCACATCAGGGATTACTTAACTATAAATTTTTAGTAAATTCCGTGCATTCGTTCTTTAGATAAAGCGCCCAACAATTTTATGTCACATGCAGACTCACAGATTCACAGACATACATTTTGTAAAAACACGTTTTTTGTAATCGCTGACTATTGAGACGTGTAAATCCTTCGAAAACCGGAATTTGACATTTTTCACGAGTCGAATACGTTCTTCTTGTAAAGATAGTAGAAAGTAATAAAAATTGTTGGTATAATAAGAGTGTTATGAAATGCTCGTTTTGCATTTTAAAAAGAAGAAAAACTAGTCGTACATGGCAATCCCAAAACTTTATTTTATCTCTATAAAAGAGATATTCTCTATATTATTTTATCTTTTTTCTTTTATCTCTATATATCTTTATAAACACCCAAAAAAATTAAACATAGCAGCTTCACCGGTTAGGTTAGGTAATTTAGACCAGAAAGTGAATCTCAAGTTTGATGAAAATTCGTGCATGAAGTCCTAAAATAGAGCTATTGCAATAATTATAAATAACGCCAAATAGCAGCGCCATCTGTTGTGCGATTTACATGAAAACGTAATCATATTATATCAAGTTCTAACTTATCTGAAGTTTTATGAAAATTCGTCCATTAGCTCCTGAGATATTAATATTCTAAAAATCTTGAAATAAGCAGCCTAGTAGCGCAACCTGTTAGGTTATATTCACCAAAAACTAATCACATCCAGTTTATATCATGGCCTAATTAAATCTACAGTTTTGTGAATTCCGTTCTCGAGATAGAGTGGCCACAGAAATTTGTGTCACAGACAGACAGACAGACTCACATACAGACATTTTGTAAAAACATGTTTTTTGGAATTTTTGCCCCCTGAATGTTGTGATTCCATCGAAAACCGGAAATCGAAAATTTTCGCGAATTCAATACTTTGTTCTTTCTTGTTAATTAAATTTATTTAATTAAATGCTTGTTTAAATTAAGTGGGAAAAAATATATCCCACCGCCTCTCAAGGTGATAAAAGTTATATTTTCACGATTGTGTTTCAGTGAACGCTTTTCTGTGTCTTTATATTTACACTTGAGAGAATTCGATTCACATCATACTTCTCAAAAGTGTTTCTACATATATTCAACAGATATAAAAAGCCACTACCGCAATATCAAAGAAATGCTTTTATTTTAGTATTCCACTCCATTCATTTATGCATAAAAAGATGAAAGGAAATTTTATCGCTTGCTGAGTGAAGGAAACAGAAGAATCAAAAAACTCACTTCAACACGTTTCATCTTTTAAAAGTATTTAATATGAACATTAAAAAGCTTAGATGATTGATGTTTATTTTTGAAAAAAGTGTAAATATTGTGGGACGTTTTTCCATAGAATAATTCAAAATACAGCATTAACCCCTTGAAGAGTGGTTGGAAAAAATATATCCCACTTAAATATAAGTGCGAAATGCCATATTGGCACTAGAATTTTACAATGAAAATTCAAACTTTATCAAAGACATGAAGAAAAGCTTTTGTCTATTTTGAAATAATTTTTTTTAATTATTGTGTCACTCAGTCATTTCAGAAATTTCATAATAGAAGTGCTTTGCCCCTCAAAGGGTTAAAATATTTAGTATAATTAAGAAGTTATTAATTTGAGATTTTTTCTGAAGTCCTAGACCAAAGTTGTAACTTACACTAAAATCATAGAATATTATTATTATACTATCAAAACAAATACAATATAAGTTAAAATGCCCATTTATTAAAATTGCTTTTTCCGTAGAATTTCAAAATATAACATTAAGAGATTTAGCATTAGTAAAACGTTATTGATTAGGGAATTCTTCTGGAAACTTAGAGGAAATTTGTTACTAATTCTGACATTATGAAGATAAGTACTCAAACTTTCGAGGATAGTTGCAAAAAATTAATAAGGTGGTCTGGTGTAAAAACGCCAGGCGGGGTAATAACGCCAAGTGCTAATATTTTGCATAATTATGAAATAATCTGGTAAATGACACCCATGTGCTCTGCGCAGAAGGGTTTTTAGTCATATAAATCGCAAAAAACAGCTTCAAGCTAATTTGTTTCATTTTTAGGTAATTAAATAAAGGTTTTGTTTCATTTTTAGGTTAAAATTAACGCTTGATCTAAAATTTGCGAGATACGTTTTGTGATGTGAAGACTATTTTTTTTATCCGGAAATACTTTATTAATTACATAAATTTGTAGTACATTTCATGGACTATTAAAATCTCATGTTGTTGAAGATTTTGGATATCTTCTCGAGATAATTTGTAATTTAAAATGTACAGCGCAATAATTATAATGGGTTAATAACGCCAATCCTTGGCATTAATACCCCGGTTGATTCCCTACAGTGGCCGAGCTACATCCTAAATACTGATTCAAATAAACACAGTTAAAACTGTGCAATGTTTCTAATAATTCTATTTAAGCGGTCCTTTTTAACCCTTTAACGATCAAAGCATTTTCATTGCTAAGATGTCGAAATAAATGAATGACACCGGTAATTAAATACAAATATATTTCTAAATAAGAAAACGTGATTTTTCACATACATTATAAAAGGGATATTTTTAGATAAAAATACCGGTGTCAGTGTTGCATATCGAAATTAAAATTTTGTGGTTTCGTGGCGAAACCAATGAACGTTAAAGGGTTAAGCAAAAAGAAGCTCACGGTCTGATAGTCTTTTGCCTCATCCCCCCCCACACCACACCTTTATTTTTCTTACACTTTCTTACAAAAAAATGAACATTTTCAATAGCTTAGAATGCAATTTGTCAATTTCTAAGTTTGTAGAGTTTGTATTTTTAGAATTGGGCAATCTATATGCAATTATTCCATCTTATTTCATAGTTTTGTTTGCATGGCGTTATTACCCATATAGGTGGGTAATAACGCCAGATAGCATTGGTCAAGAAATCACGCCATTACATTTTATGAATACATATCTGTTAAATTATTTTTTTTATATAGATAGTCAATGAGTTGCTGTATCAAATTATACATTTGTTTGAAAAATACCAACTAAAACTGAGCCGTGAAAATTGGTAGAACCTTAACGTGGCGTTATTACCCCAGGATACCTTACTACGGTTTGTAAAGCACTCAGCTACGCAATTCTCATGATTTTTTTTTGCATTGTTTTAAAAGTTATATTCTCACATGATTTCTTTTCAGTAAACACTTTTCAGTATCTTTATCTTTACACTTGGTAAAATTCGATTCACATCTTACTTCCCAAATGCGTTTCGACATACATTCAACAGATATAAAAATCCACTACCGCAATATCAAAGAAATTAGTATTCCACTCCATTCATTCATGCATAAAAAGATGAAAGGAAATTTTATCGCTTCCTGAGTGAAGGAAACAGACGAATCAAAAAAGACTTCAAAACGTTTCAGCTTTTAAAAGTATTTAATATGGGCATAAAAAAGCTTAAATAATTTATGTTTATTTTTGGAAAAAGTGTAAATATTGAGAGAATTTTTTCAATAGAATACTTCAAAATACAGAATTAACCCCTTGAGGATTGTGGGAAAAAATATATCCCACATAATTTTAATTGCGAAATCCATATTGGCAGCAGAATTTTGTATTGAATATTCAAATTTTATCAAATGCATGAAGAAAAGCTTTTATCTATTTTGAAATAAGCTTATTTTTAAATTCTGGTGACATTCATGCATTTCGGCATTTTTACAATAGAAGTGCTTTGCCCCTCAAAAGGTCACGATATTTAGCATAAATAAGAAGTTATTAATGTGTGATTTTCTCTGAAGACATAGATTAAAGTTGTAACTTAAACTAAAATCATAGAATATTATTATCATAGTATCTAATTAAATACAATATAAAGTTTATAAAATGCTCATTTATTTTAATAGCTTTTTTTCCGTAGAATATTGTAAAATATAGCATTAAGAAATTTAGCATTAGTAAAAAGTTGTTGATCAAGGATTTCTTCTGAAAACTTAGATGGAATTTGTAACTAATTCTGGCATTATAAAGACAAGTACTAAAACTTTCTAGGACAGTTGCAAAAAAAATAATACTATGGTTTGTAAAGAATTCAGCTACGCAGTTCTCAAGAAAAAAAATTTTAATCTTTTTTAATTTTTTTTTTTGCGATGTTTTAAAAGTTATATTCTTATGATATCTTTTCTGTAAACACTTTTCAGCATATTTATCTTTATATTTCATAAAATTCCATTCACTTTTTACTTCTCAAATGTGTTTCGAGGTATATTCACCCGATATAAAAAGCCACTACTGCATTATCAAAGAAATGCTTTTTTTAGTATTCCACTCCATTCATTTATGCAAAAAGATGAAAGGGAATTTTATCGCTTGCTGAGTGAAGGAAACAGAAGAATAGAAAAAGACTTTTCAACACGTTTCAAATTTTAAATGTATTTAATATGGTCAGAAAAAAAGTTTAATAATTGATGTTTTTGAAAAAAAAGTGTAAATATTGTGGGAACTTTTTCCGTAGAACACTGCGAAATACAACAATAACCCTTGGGACGAGCGACACGTAAGGTTCCCGTCGCGAAGGGGTTAAAATCATTAGCATAAATAAGAAGTTATTAATTTGTGATTTCTTCTGAAGACATAGATAAAAGTTGTAACTTACTCTAAAAATCACAGATCATTATTATCATAGTGTCTAAATAAACGTAAAGAGATGTAAAATTTATAAAATATCCATTTATTGCAATAGCTTTTTCTGTAGAATAATGCGAAATAGAGCTTTATAATGAGATTTAACATTATTAAGCCCCTTCGTGACAGGAGACTTCTACGAAACTTTTGATGTGTTGTCATTGGTTTTCAAAAACTGAAAATTGTGCCTTTTTAAATCGAGAAAATGTTCGGATTAAATAAGGAAAAATTTACAGTAAAATTTCGCTGATGGGAATAAACAAGGGTTCTTAAGCCTTTTTGTGGCACGTATACGTGTTTGTTGTCCACAAGGAGTTTCTTCTGAAAATTAAATGGAAGTTTTTACTAACATTGACATTATAAACATAAGAACTCAAATTTCTAGGAAAGTCGCAAAAAAATAGTACCGTGCTTTGTAAAGCATTCAGCTGCGCAGTTTTTAAGAAAAAAATTAATTCTTTTTGCAGTATTTGAAAAATTTTCCATGATTTCTTTTCAGTAAGCACTTTTCACTGTCTTTATCTTTACACTTGAGAAAATTCGATTAACATCTTACTTCTCAAATGTGTTTCGACAGATATTCAACAGATATAAAAATGCCACTGCCGCAATATCAAAGAAATGTTTTTATTTTAGTATCCCACTCCATTGATTTATGCAAAAAAGATGAAAGGGAGTTTTATCGCTTGCTGAGTAAAGGAAACAGAAGAATCAAAAAAGACTCTTCAACACGTTTTAGCTTTTAAAAGTATTTAATCTAGTCATAAAAAAGCTTAGATAATTGATGTATATTTTTTGAAAAAGTGTAAATATTTTGGGAAGTTTTCCGTAGAATACTACAAAATACAACATTAACCCCTTGAAGGGTGGTGGGAAAAAATATATCCCACTTAATTTTAGTCCCAAAATGCCATATTGACACCAGAATTTTGTAAAGAAAATTCAAATTTTATCAAATACATGAAGAGAAGCTTTTATCTATTTTGAAATAAATATATTTTTAAATTTTGGTGTCATTCAGGAATTTGAGCATTCTCATAATAGACGTGCTTTGCCCCTCAAAGGGCATTTAGCATAAATAAGAAATTATTAGATTGTGATTTCTTCTGAAGACTTGGATCAAAGTTGTAACTTACACTAAAATCATGGAATATTAATATTGTAGCATCTAAACAAATACAATATAAAGCTTATAAAATGCCCATTTATTATAATAGCTTTTTTTCGTAGAATATTGCAAAATATAGCATTAAGATATTTAGCATTACTAAAAAGGTTATCGATTATTGATTTCTTCTGAAAACTTAGATGAAGTTTGTCACTAATTCTGACATTATAACGACAAGTACTCAAAATTTTTAGGCTAGTTTCAAAAAATTAGTACCACGCTTTGTAGAGCTCTCAGCTGCGCAGCTCCCAAGAAAAAATTTTATCTCCTTATGCAATGTTATAAAGTTATATTCTTACAATTTCTTTTCAGTGCCTTTATCTTTACGCTTGAGAAAATTTGATTTACATCTTATTTCTTAACCCTTTCATTTCCATGGTAGAAAACGTTCTAGAAATTCCATATTTCAGAGAAACTGATTTTACACCAGAAAATTTCAATGTTAAATTTCGCGTCACTTAATTAAGCGATCAAGCGAACACGCTATTAGTGTTATGGACTTCCTAGATGCTGAGCAACTTAACATCCAGAATATCAGGATACTGTGTTTTTCAATGCAATGGGAGAGATAAAGATGTTTAACCTTCCGTCTACCAGACGGGTCCATTGGACCCGACAACAATATTTCTGGTGTCAATGGTAAAATGAGAAATTGTCGTTTGACACCGGAATTTATAAAGGACTTGTCTAGATATTACGAATTCCTTAATTTAAGCTTTCATTGTAAAAGCAAAATTATATTAAAATATTACTGGTGCCGTTTGCAAGTTTGGAATTAAAATTAGGTGTTGCCGTAGATAAATGGGTGTTTTGTCTGGTAGACGGAAGGTTAAACGCGGCTGGTTGCCACAGAAAAAAGATCCATAAAGAATTAACAATATAACTGAGGAATGGCTTGTATTAAATAAAACAAGTGTTTCTATTTTAATTTTCTGGTATGAATTTTGAATATCCGAATTAAATGTAGAAAAAAAAAAAATAATGTCATGATGTCATTTGGACTTACTGGGAGTAAAAGGTTTAAATGTGTTTCTACATACATTCAACAGACATAAAAAGCTACTATAGCAATATCAAGGAAATGCTTTTATTTTAGTATTCCCTTCCATTCATTTATGCGAAAAGATGAAAGGAAATCGTTTGCTATGTGATGGAAACAGAAGAATCGAAAAAGACTCTTAAACACGTTTCAACTTTTAAAAGTATTTAATATGGTCATAAAAAAGCTTGGATAACTGATGTTTATTTTTGGAAAAAGTGTAAATATTGTGGGAAGTTTTTCAAGTTTGAAAATTATAAATGAATTTCACATTTTAGGTACATTTTGTAAAAAATACTACCTATTCCAATCGTTACTATGGTGAGACCTTTAAAGTATTTCTTAATAATTTTTCATTATATGAACCCAGGAAGCCAAAACTACCCCGATATATATATATATATACTATCTGACCCTCCCGGCGTTGCCCGGGTCCATGATGATAATATTAAACGAACCTGAAATTTGTGATTTTATCCCTAACTCGAAATACGTGGCCACTGACTATGAGAAAAATCGGTTTAAAAAAATAAACAACTAAATTTAGAGTAACAAATATTTAAAATGACTTCAATGGGAAATGGAGGAGGAAATATGTTTTTAACAATTATGCGATTTTCGTGTTAAAATGTTGATTTTCATCTGTAAATATCACTGTTCAGTCACGTAACTATTTATTTTTTTCACATCGAAATCCTAAGTGAAGTATTTTGATTTTCAAACAAATTATATCACTCCTAGATCCAACTATACCGTGATTAAAATCGATAATCAATGATTAGGTAAAAGTATTGTAATGTAGTTTCAGAACCATAGTACAAAATTAAATATATTTTAATCAAAACATGTGTAATGTTCACCCTGAGGATAAAATCCTATTCGTAACCTGATTTTTCTGTAATCGCAACCTATCCGTAACCTAACTGCAACTAAACATTAACCAAACAGTAACTTAAATATATCGTAAATGCAACCTAACCGTCACCTTCTCATAATTTATCCGTTTTCTGACCGTAACCTAAGTGCAACCTACTTTAACCTAACTGTAACTTAACCATAGCCTAACTATAACGTAACCGGAATTTAAATATAACGTATTACTAACCGTAATATAATTGCTACCTAATTGCAATCTAACTATAACCCAAATGTAACCGATTTCCTAACCGTAGCCAAATTCTAAAATTAACACTATCTATAAACTAACAATTCTAACCGCATACGTGCTACAAAGTACTCTAGTTCCACTTTTCACCACTAAGGGAGCAGTATGTTTTGTACGAAAATTCGACAAGGATCACTGCCACCTGCGGTCGGATGAAATAGGCGTGCAATGCACGATTTTTAGAATGCTACAGTTTCACTTTCCATCACCAAAATGAGCATTTTTTCGTAAACAAACCTAAATTCGAACGATAATCCGATTTCATTCTTTCCGTAAATATATTACCCAATGGGATGGCGATATAAATAGCAATTTCAGAAAATTGTTGAAATTTCTTTTCGGAAATAATGATAACCAGCATGCAATTAAGAGTCCAATATTAATCAATAAGAACCTCTTATACAGCTGATGTATGCACAGTAAAATATGTTAATTCTACTTTTCACCTCCAGTGGCTCACTAATTCCTTAATAAGCCTGTATCCGAAGGAATCTCCAGTATTAAGTTTATTCGTAAATATATTAGTCTAGTGGGTGGGAAAATCCAATAAGAATTTAAGAATTTGGTGAAATTATTGTTCGGAAATAATCACTACTTATAAATTAAGAATGAAATATGTTCTGTACGAATATCCTGCACAGATTTCTACTACCTGCAGCTCTGTATGGCAGGTGTGCGTTAAACTCGGTAGAATTTTTAGTATTAAAAAAAGTGTATAAAAATATCTTTGAAAATAAAAAGTCATGCATCAAGCACAGATTATGAAACCCTATCCAACACATTCAGAATAATGTAAAAAATGAACCGTTTAAAAAATTAAAATATTAAGTTTCATTTCACCATGTGGAAATATATTAAGCATTTCAAAACCGAATTTCAGCTGTTTCCATGTACATTCGGAAAATAATACAAAAAATTTAGCAGCCCTGTATATGATACATCGAGTGATAAATATTAACAACATGCATTCCAAAATTAAATTCATTTAAGAGACACACACATTTCAGTTGAAAATTCCCCTTCAGCAATATCCTCTAATAAGGAGAATGGTAGGCAAATACTTTTGTGCTGCCCTGTATATGATGTATAGTATTTATATGTAAAGAGTAATATGGAAAAAACTAATTACGTTTAAAAGCGCATGCCGAATTTTAAAACGTACTCTCCAGCAGTTATTAAGCAAAGACAGTACACATATTTCAGTTGAAAATTCCCCTTCAGCAATATCCTCTAAAAAGGAGAATGGTAGGCAAATACTTTTGTGCTGCCCTGTATATGATGTATAGAATTTATATGTAAAGAGTAATATGGAAAAAACTAATTACATTTAAAAATATATATCGAATTTTAAAACGTACTCTCCAGAAATTGTTAAGCAAAGACAGTACTGTAACCATTTCTTTTATGTGTCCCTGTAAATTAATAAAAAAAATGCCATAAATGCTCTGTTTTAACGTAACCGTAGTTAAATTCATTGATTGATATTAGTTTGAATACATTAGAAATAGCGTAATGTCATTAAAGGACGCTCCAAGCGATTTTTCCCCATATACTATAATGTAATCGAACTCTTTTGTATGTCCCTGTACTGTACATGAATCATTAGTCATACATACATCATAAGGAATACCAAACATGCTTTGGTGACCCTAAATAAGCTTTATTAATTGCATGAAAATCCGACTATATTTACGGGAGCGTGGGCAGACAGACGGACAAACCGAATGCATGAGCACTTTTCAGTTTTCTTGGAAAGTGCTAAAAAGACAAATGTTTCTTAAACTATGATACTTTATTATAATCACGAAGTAAAAATATTCGATAACTGCTTCCAAGTCGCCCAATACTCCTTTATCTTTAGAAACATCCGAAAACAATTTATTTTTCATTTACAGTTTATTTAATATATAAAGCATTTCAAAACCGAAACATTCGGAAAATTATCCGAATTTCTTAGCAACCCTGTATATGATACAGAAATTTGTATATATTAACAACATGCATTTCAAAATTTAATTCATTTAAGTAGTACATATATTTTAGAAAATTACCCTTCAGCAATTTCCTCTAATAAAGAAAATGGTATGCGAATACTTTTGTGCAGTCCTGTATATCAAGTATAGATTTTTTATGCAAAGAATATTATGCAAAAAATTAATTAAATTTAAAAGTGTATACCAAATTTTAAATCGTACTCTCCAGGAACTATTACGCAAAGGCAGTATTTTAGCTGATTTCTTGTGTGTTCCTGTAAATTAATAAAACTTGCTATGATTTGTCTGCTTAATGTAATCGTAGTGAAAGCGGTGATTTATATTCGTTTTAATACATTTGAAATAGCGTAATGTCATTAAAATACTCTCCAAACAATGTTTCCGCAGAAACCATAATGTAATCGATTTCTTTTGAGTATATCTGTAAATGAACCAATATTACTACATACTTCATATGCAATACCAAACATGCTTTACTGATCCTAAATAAGCTTTATCAATTTCATAAAAATCCGAGTATATTTACGGAAGTTACAGTGTGGACAGACGGACAGACAAACCGAATGCATAAGTACTTTTCAATTTTGTTGAAAAGTGCATAAACACTTCTGAGATTAAAAAAATATATCATTAATATTATCGAAAATGAGAATATAAGTTATATTTAACTTTCGTATCCTGTTCAAATATTACTCATGCTTGATAAAAACATTTCACATCAGAATTATTATTTAGAACATTTTAATAGAATATTTAATTGGCTTACTTTGTTTGCATCTGTTTATAAAAAATGTTCTGGTACGAATCGTATAAAACAAATTATAGCTGTGGGTCGATTAGACCCATTCAGGGTAGGAAGGTTGAAATATTGCTACTCGTAACAGCGACAGAAAGCATTTGAATGCAAGGAATTATTTTTGCCAATTTCTAATTTTTAGTGATAAAAGAGCCAGTAAGATCTTTTCCGATCTTTTACTTAACATTTAACAGCCATTTTAAGCCAGTTTCGACATTCAGCCAGTCTTGCCATTTAAATAGATCAGTTTCAACTACGCAATTATTATCGCTCAACCAATGCTGGAAGTTGTGGAAAAATACAGAAATACGAACAACACGAATTCCACGGTGTGAAGTTTGTTGCTATGTTCTGGCGTCATTTGAACAAATCTATTCTTTTCAAAAATATGCATTAAAATATTTAATTGCTATAAAGGACGTTAAATACTAATAAAAACATTAAAAGATCTTAATAATTTTTACATGTTTCGATTGAATTTACTCAATCATCATCAGAAAAAGAAAATACAAATAAACACAAAGATGGAAAATGACAAATGACAAAATGATTGTCATTTTCCATCATTGTGTTTATTTGTATTTTTTTTTCTGATGATGATTGAGTAAATTCAATAGAAACATGTAAAAATTATTAAGATCTTTTAATGTCTTTATTAGTATTTAACGTCCTTTATAGCAATTAAATATTTTAATGAATATTTTTGAAATGTTTTTAATGGACGTATATGAAAACTTCTATTTATAATCAAATCTATTCTTTTAAAAATTCATTATTATTAAATGCATTTTCAAAGCAAGTGTTTCAACTCCGTGCTAAAAAGTAAAATTTAGATGAAAGAACAGTCTCTTTTAAAATATTAAGCACTAAAATTCGTTTATTTATTCCTGTCACAGCTTTTTAAATTATTTTTGTGAATTTTTTTTACAACCAACCAACCGAAAGCAAGTGGAAAAAAACGTACTTTTTAGAAGTGACTCTGACAAACCGAAAATGAGAGTTGAGAAGAACGCGATGAAAAACGGGGAAAAAGGCATATATTTGATGAGAGTGAGCTCCAAATTTTAATTAATTACTCAGTTAATAATTGGAATTTCGACATTCTAAACATCAGGTACACCAGGAGAGATTTGGGGCTACTCTCAAAATAATTTTGAGCATCGTAAATGCTGTAGATTTTGCTAGCCATCGCAGACACACACACAGGCAGAGCGTTTTGTTCTTTTATTAGTATAGATTATTTTATTATTCATTTTTCTCTTTAGAATAAAATTTATTTTGCTAATGACCATATGTTTTAATTCTTTGATTAACACCCATAAATCCAAATGACTGAAATGGTTTGCTTCCATGTTTAACTTTATTCTAATTCAATTTACATTCATGTTCATGATATCATGACATTACAACTAATATAAGTGTCTTTATAAGGAAAAACGCATCGGAATATAATTTAACAAAATTTCAACTTTATTAAAACATGATAGCTTGACTTAAAATTCTTATCTTTCACCATCTGTTAATCCTTCAAATTACAAAAAATTGGTCACACCATTTTACAAAATATTTTTGAGTCCACCCAATATTTTTCAAAAGTTGACGCCACTGTATCTGACAATTTGGAACACACTGTAAATACTAATTCAATATCTTGCAATTTTTTAAATACGTGAAATGAACGAACATATTTATGCCTTTTAACCCTATATATATATATATATATATATATATATATATATGTATGCTTAATCACATACATTTTGAGATATTAAAAGTTGAAAAATGCCTTTCTTTCATTTTTGCAATTTCAATAGTACTGAGGCGCTATAAATCCATTTTGCATTATTTTTAGAAAAACTTTTTCACGAATTCTTTTGAATAGCAAACATTTCATTGTCTTTATCTTTGGAGTTGAAGAAATTCGATTCATATTTTACTTCTCAAAAGCATTTCTGTATTCAAACGGTAGATAAAGGTAGTAAGTAAAGAAATCCTTTTATTTTAGTGTTCGACTCTTTTCATTACGAACAAAGATAAAAGGAAACTTTATCGATTTCTGAGTGAAAGAAATAAAACCCTATGAAAAAGACTCTTCAACACGTTTCAGCTATTAAACGTATTTCAGTATTTAATAGGATCCAAAGGAAAAGTGTAGCATTAAACTTGTTTGCGTTTTGCTTTTAAAAATGTAAGAAAGTTGTAGAAATTGTGAAAATAATGAAAATTAATTTAAATTCATATATTTTATGTTTTTATTACAAGATACACTGAAACATTCCTTTAACCCTTTTCGGCACACAGCAAATTCATTGCTTAAATATTGAAATTAATGATTGACACCGGAATTCGAAAAGAACTTTATTATAAATAAGAAAACGCTATATTTCACACATTCAATAAACCGTAATTTTTTTTAACAAAATTCCGGTGCCAATGTGGCGTTTGAGACTTAAAATTAAGAGGCTACTTCACTCAAATGAAAAGGCCTGTTCGCTAATGCTAATCCTATGGGAGAAATTTATAAAGATATCTCGGTTGTATTTTAATATTTTTAGATGATTCCTTTTGCATTGGATAACTCAAATTGATCTGAATGGAGGTCGTTTTTTAGTTTTTCAATTTTGGTTGCAGATAATTTTTATGGGGTTGCTTTCGCTTTCCAAACCGGTTCCGAAAATGAAAGTGTCCTCGTAAAAAATAATTGTAAACAAAATGAAAAAAGTAACTAACGTCATGCATACAGATCGATCTCAGATATCCAAAGCCAAAAAATCATTTAAAAATATTGAAATGCAACCGAGATATCTCTATAAATTTCTTCCATAGGATTAGCATTAGTGAATGGGTCTTTTCATTTGACTGAAGTAGCCCCTTAAGTGGTAAATCTATAAAACCACCGCGCCGCAAAGGGTTAACTCTTTGCGGCACAGAGCAGATTCATCGCTTAAGTTTTGAAATTAATAACTGTCACCGGAATTTGAAAATAACTTTATTTTCAAATAAGAAAATGCTGTATTTTGCTCATTCAATAAACTGAATTTTTTTAACCAAAATTCCAGTGCCAATGTGGCATTTGGGAATTAATTTTAAGTGGTTTTCATAGATATACCACCGCGCCGCAAGAGGTTAACCTTTTGAGCTCTGGGGTGTATTTCTTCAAAATTCCAAATGTCACATTGGCACCAGTATTTTGCAAAGAAAAAAATCGCTTAATGATAAACACGAAAAAATGCATTAAACCTTTTTCAAATAGATCTGGTCGAATTTTCTGGTGCCATTGTGACATTTCGGAATTAAAATTATATGGTAGAAAATTCTACCATCAGAGCTCAAGGGGTTAACAAAATGTGTTTGTTACACTTAACAATTTAACAGATCAATATTTTTGAAAAAAAAGAAACTACGCAATAATGCCTATTTGTTTCATGTCTTATGCAAAAATTTTAATCTTTTATCACCGGTTTCTTATAACAGAAATTTTTGTCTAATTGAATCAGAAAAAATGATCTAATTAAATAATACAAAATTTACAATAAAATTTTCGTATTACAGAGGTCGCAGCGTCCCTAAAATTTTCACACTTTTCTACCACAATTTTAAAACGATAATATTTATTGTAGAGTTTCATTGTCGATGTTAAACGAATACGACATTAAGATTTTTACATAAAACCAAAATAAAATACTCAGATTACTTAAAAGTGTTATTTATTAACAAAATCTAGTACTTTCGAGCATGTCATGCTCATCATCAGGGTTAAAACAACAAAAGAGTAGAAGTCGAAGGCTGAGTTCTTTTATACGAAGTGGACTGATCCAAACACAACGTAAAAAAGGGGGGAGAAGTCGGAATGTTCCAAATTCGATAGAAAGGGGAGTTCAAGTTATTTTGAGCAGATTGTAACATATTCTTGGAATATTGTACGACAAAGTATCGTTACAAGTATTGTCGTCGTACTACTTTGTCGTACGATATTCCAAGAATATGGTACAATCTGCTCAAAATCACTTGTACCCCCCCTTTCTATCGAATTTGGAACATTCCGACTTCTCCCCCCCTTTTTTACGTTGTCTTTGGATCAGTCCACTTCGTATAAAAGAACTCAGCCTTCGACTTCTACTCTTTTGTTGTTTTAACCCTGATGATGAGCATGGCATGCTCGAAAGTACTAGGTTTTGTTAATAAAAAACACCTTTAAGTAATCTGAGTATTTTATTTTGGTTTTATGTATAAATAAGGTGAATTAAAGGATTCGACATATGTGATATGTTATATCATTTTAATCTTAAGATTTTTAATTTAAAATACTGGTAGAAAAGTGCGAAAATTTTAGGGACGCTGCGACCCCTGGTATTATAATCTTTTATTTTGTATTATTTGGAAGAATAATAAATCATGATTGAATATGAATGTCCATACGTGGTACAGAAAAAATTATAATTTGCAAAAAACAGGTTGCCCGTTAAACGTACGGTAAATCAGGGAAGCGATTAAACACATCGTTATGAAGCAAAGGGCATAGCCGGATAAGCATTGAAAACATGCCTTTCAATCAAATTTCGTGAATTTTTCCCCAATTGTGTCTACCTAGCTGACAATGTATTTCTCCTAGTATCACCTTATAAATATTGGTATTTTATGAGATAAAAATGTTTCTTCAATTTTTAAAAAACCTCAATTTCTCATAAACTACTGTACCGAATAACTTGCCTATAATTGAGTTGATATAAACATCAAAGATGTATAACTGCAAATTTTTGTATAATTTTATAATTATAAAATGTGCGTGAAAAAGCGTTTAAAAAATTCGCAAAAATAAAAAGCATATCTTACAGTTCTCCGAAAATTACTATTTTCTTGTAAAAAATTCCTCATATGTGCCCGCATATTATAAATAAATACCGAAGTTTTCAGTTGGGTACTACATATAAATATTTACAAAAATGTGTAAAAAATTATTAAAATTCATTTAAAGGCGTTATTTGGGGCGGAGCTAATCAACTTCCACATTCGAAGAATTTTTGGAATATACACTTACAGAATTGGTGTGTTTTAAATTTTAATGAAGACATAGACATCATTCCCAACGCTGAGGATACTATTTCTTTATCAAAATTTGTTGTTAGCTTCGCATACAACATCAGGGAAGAATATTTTTGACATAGAATCTTACTACAGTATTCGATATCGAAATGTAACGATAGTGATCGCAATCACTGTAAATGAAAAAGTTTTTCACCAGTTTTTAAAAAGAGAAATTATAATTAGTATTTTCAAGCTTTCTGTATGGCGTTTACACTTTAGTAATAGTTACGAACTACTGTTAATTATGCTAAGGAATCGTCACCATATGTTATAGTTTATTCTAAAGTTTGTTCATTTGGCAGCAGTAATCTACTATATGTCTTAAGGGACATATTTGTCAAAAATTCTAAGACCGTCAGAAATACTATCCAATCTATTCAGTAATTAATGCATAACTGTTGTGATTGAAGATGATTGTGATAATGATTAATTTCTTTCTTCAATCTTTGTTTTTCTATACTTACTGTTTTTATTGTTTAAATTTTAATTTATATACATAAAAGAATGTAATACATTATGAAGTGCCAGCTGTCTTTTTTTTAAGTGACAGTTCTTAAAAGTGAGGTCTAAAATACTGAAACTGATTATATCATTAATGTAACGTATTTGCATATAAGTTTATAATATATTCGCAAAAAGTTAGCTGTATCTTTACAATATTTTAATCGCCTGGTAATTTTCCCATTGTTTATGGACGAATATTTATTATTTTTTTAGTTTTTATCTCATCAAACATTAAACGGTTCAAAAATATTACAAATATATTTTTCCATACAAAATATCACGCAATGTTGTCACCTTTCTTTTTTTTCTGTTCACTCGAATTATGTGCCTTTCTCTAACATTTATCTTTGAACTAAACAGCACGGGAATTTGCCATTAGAAAAATAAAAAATTGCGAATAGCATGTACCTTGAATAAAATATTGTCTATTAGCACTCCGTCCAGGTAATCTCAGTATTAATAACCATATTATATTCTTACATATTTACCTCCTTTTATTGTAACTGTGCACTAAAAGTTTAACGGAACTAGTTATTCGTATTACCCTTTGTTAAAAGTGGTGAAAATGTTTGAATAAAAATCTTTCTATTAACTGTCGTAACATTTCGATATCGAATAATGTTGTTTTCCAAGCAAAAATATTTCTCTCTATTGTCTCCGATACAAAACATCAATTTTCGATATCGAAATACTATCGAGAGTTTTGAAAATTATGGCCTATCTGCTTAATGATATCTAAAGTACAGCAGTCAACTCATTGTCTGCTGGCATTGTTCCAAAAATTCTTCGAATGTAGAAGTTCGTTAGCTCCACCCCAAATAACGCCTTTAAATGAATTTTAATAATTTTTATACATATTTCTGTAAATATTTATATCTAGTGCCGAACGCAAAACTTTGGAATTTATATATAATATGCGGACACATATGAGGAATTTTTTACAAGAAAATGGTAATTTTCGGAGAACTGTAAGATATGATTTTTATTTTCGTAAATTTTTTAAACGCTTTTTCACACATTTTTTATAATCCGAAAATTATACAAAAATTCCCAGTTATGCATCTTTGATGTCTATATACATTTAATAAATGACGCGCAATTCGGTACAATAGTTTTTGAGAAAACGAGGTTTTTAAAAAATTGAAAAAACATTTTTATCTCATAAAATATCAATATTTATAAGGCAATACTTGGGGAAATACATTGTTAGATAGGTAGACACACGTGGGGAAAATATCAAGGAATTTGGTTGAAAGGCATGTTTCCAATGCTTATCCGGCTATGCCCTTTGTTAACAGAAATTAACTCGAATTAATGAAATTTGAATTATAAAATATACATACGTAAAATAAAAAATATACATAAAAGTGAAATGTTGGATAATGTTTTTTTTTAGTTCGGGCAGTAGCTATTTACTATAATTAATAATCTATCACAAAATTCAGTAATTAGATTAGGCACTACTAGGTTATCCCGTCGACCAAAAAAAATATCGCCAAACTATAAGATTAAATGCCAATAATGGAAGATCGTGAATGTCACATTCAATGACATTAGCCCCTTCGCGACGGGAGCATTTTACGAAATTTTTAGTGTTTTGTCACCGGTTTTAAAAAACAAAAAATTGTGCTTTATTAAATCGAGGAATTGCTCCGATTAAATAAGGCAAATTTTACAGTAAAATTTTACTGGTGGGAATAAACGATGATTCATAAGCCTTTTGCGGCACATATACGTGTTGCTCGTCCCCAAGGGGTTAAATAAGATTCACGTGTTTAAAATGTTATTAAGTGATTTTTATTTCGACTTTTTATTAATATTTTTATTAATATTCTACTATTTATTATTTTTTTCGTTATTTAAAATAAAAATTATGCCAATATGTATAATTTGGCTATTAGTTTGGCGAAATTGGTCGACGGGATAACAGAGAAGTACCTTAGATTATTACCAAAATTTTCGTTTTTTTTGCCTCTCTCTATTACAGAAAGAATAATACTTTTGAAATTCCAGTATATTGATAAAATTTAACAAATATATTTAAAAATGACCGGTTAATGCGTTTTCTTTAAAAACTAAAATCAGATTTTCATAATATTTTAAATATAAACGAAAGAAATAAGTGCCCAAAGTGTAAAAACAAATAATATCTTAAAAATTACAAATCTTATCCCCCCCCTTTTTTTTGTGAATAAAAAAAAATCCACTGAGTTACGTTAATTTGAATATTGCATTTTATAAAAAGTGTCAATTTTTAGTCAGAGTGAAAATTAGATAGATCTTAAACCCGATTTCTGATGCTAGAGTTATGCTAGCAATATTCAATGTTCAACTTCAAACTACTGGTTCTCACAAAATTGCGAAAAGTTGCAATAGATCTCTTAGTATATGATTTTAGAATATTTATTCTACAATATATACTATGAAAGTCCGATGAACTCCGATGATCTTTTTTCTTTGTAGATCACTTTTTATGAACAAAAATGCCTTAAAACTGTATTTTTTATTTTTTTAATACTCATTTCTTATTTTTGAGATATTTTGTAATCGAAAAATCAAATTATGTGTGCAATGTAATGTTGTTTTAGAATTTTTATTTAAAAAACGACAAACTATGTGAAAACGGCTTAAATAGCGTGTGAACGCAGCGAATTTGCCTGAAATTCACGCATTAACTAAAATCTCTCAAAATTTTACATAAACAGTGCGAATTCATCTGTACTTATAAAAACAAAATATCTAAGAATATAAATTTTCAGATATTTCTGAATACTGTAGAATGTTTTTCATTTTGAAATACGAAACTTCAATTTTCTGATATTTGGCCACATTTTGGGACAACAGTGCAGCGGGCCACCTACTTTTATTTTAAATTCACGAAAGACAGCAAGAATATGTTAATGAAATTTTGCCCATAAAGTGAAAATTTAGATCTAATATTTACTTTCTAAGAAGCTGGTTTAAAAATTCTGGTGTCAGTCAATCGCTTCATTTTTTTACTAATAGAATTCTTCCGTGTCGAATTATTAATAAACTACTATGTTTACTATTGCTAAACTACTAATATAGTTAAACCCTTTATCTACAGCATTATGAATTCATGAAAATTTTACATTCTAAAGCATTTTACGCAAATTGTTTAAACTAATTTAAAAGATGTACATAATCATTTAATAAATATTTGAAGGATTTAGAAGGATCAATTAAATTTGAATTTATAAGAATTTTGTGCAAATTTTAAAACCCCACACAAATATTTTGTTTCTAATTATTTTCTTAGTATTTTGTAGAATTATAAATCGTACAAATATAATGTTCTTACAATATAAATATAGAAATATTTCCGCATTGAGAAATCCTCATCTCCTTCGCTTCGCGCCAAGAAAGCTGAAAAGATGCAAAGGCAAAAGAAATCATCCTTTTAAAAATATTTTTTTTTTTTTTTTTTTTTTTTTTTTTTGGTAACCAATAATGCTTTTGGAACAAAATAAAGTAATGTATCTCTAACTCATTTTAAACAGTATTACAACTAATTGACGTATTACAAGAATACTATAATAAATAATTTTTATGGTCTTATAAGTACAGTAGAACCCCGCTAATTCGGACCCCGATAATCCGGATCTCCGGATAATTCGGATCGGTTTGGTTATTTTTTTTTTCAAGTTTGAGAAGTGATTGGCTAATTTCCCTAATATTAACTTGTTTCATCGACGTATTCCGAATAAAAAAAAACTTTTTATGAAATCTTTTTCTGAAGAATTAAGCAAAGTGAACATTTTTACTGTCTGTAAATATTCAATATGTTTAACATAAAGGTGATTTTTTGTAAGTATGTTCTGTTTTATTTCTTTTTTTTTTTTTTTTTTTTTTTTTATAATTCTCCGGATAATCCGGATTTTCGATAATTTGGATTGGGTCCGGTCCCAATTAATCCGAATTATCAGGGTTTTACTGTACTTTCAATAGATAAAAGGTTAATCTAAGGATTAAAAGTTAAAAATAATGATTCGAGATAAAGCTTGGAACTAAAATCGATCCGAATTCACTATTTCTTCTTTGAAATTATAAAACTCCTGACTACACAGTAGTTTATAACAAATTTGCAAGAACAGGAAATCAAATTTTTAATCTATCTCGTTAACTTTAGTAAAGTTTTAGTTTAAAAAATTGTGATTGTAGCGAAAATATTCAGCTAGAAACGAAACATGTTCCTTAATTACCTTGCTTGTGTACATCGTGCTAAGCTAAAAATAATTCTCATTTAGAATTTTTGCTGTTTTGGAAACGTGTTTGATGACTATGATCGGTGACAGGTGCGATGTTAAATAAACAAATAATTGGAGATTTATATTTACAAAAATTTGCTGTTGCTACGAATTAGATATAAAAAAATATCTCGAAATTGCAGTTAAATCGTTTGGCGCTTTTTGAAGAATAATGGTTAAGTTTAAAAAATACACTTAACTGTGTTGGTGTATTTTGTATAGCAGCAGATATGAGTTAAAGAAATGTAATTTAACAAATTACTAAAATTATTTGGAATGTGATTTTTTTCAAAGGTTCAGATTTAAGACTTATATAATAAGACTTATAAAGTAAATCCAATATAAAAACTAGTCGTTGGGGGCCACCGTAATACTTACCCATCATAGATATGCATAATATAAAATATGAAAATAAAACATGTGTAAACTATTTATAAAATGCATTGCAATTCCAAAACAAAACTTAAACATGCATTTAAATACTTTTAATATACATAGTAATGCTCTATAATGAATTGCTGATGAACCCATTTAGACAAATTATACAAAACGCCAAATTACTCAAGTAGTACTAGATTGCTTAAAAGAAACATCCTTATAACTCCAAAAATAATAATCATATTAACTCACAATTTACTGCGTCGAATTAAGCGTCTCATTTCCAATTAAAATATATCTTTGTATTGAAATTTGAATGAAATACAGGGTCATGAAAAATCGAAGAATGTGAAAAACAGGATTACAGATATTTCGGCAACTAGTAATCCGATCGAGTTTGTTCTTTATACAAAATTTGTGTTATTTTATTGCCTTTTATGTCCACTCCTTACAATAAAAAAAATCGAAAATTTTTATATACCTTTCATCAGAACGAATTTTTCGAGAGTCTGAAAAAAATAGTTCCGGATAATCGAGGTTACTGATATTAAATAGGCTTCGTCCCATTCTTACATACTAAGTACATACAAAATTTCAAGTCTCTATCTCAATTTGTTCGGGAGATAGAGCGGTTACAGACAGACAGACAGACAGACAGACACACAGACGGACGGACGGCAAAATTTTTTTTCTAAAAATATGTTTTTCGGAATCTCCAGTATCTGAAACGTGTAAATCCGTCAAAAATTTTTTTTCGATTTTCAAAACGATTGCAAAACTTACCCTATACTACGTATGATGGGTAAGTAATAAATAATACTTAACTTTTTGTAAACAAGACATGTTTATTTTACAGTTTAAGTTAAATAAAGGTGAAACATCTCGAACAGATTATCATTTATCAATGTGAAAAATAACATTATTTAGCCTTGATTACGCCCATTAATAACTATATCGTAATATTAATAATATTTATTCTATAACCAAAAAGTAAGAATTTATATTATAAATGAATATTTTCCTTATAAGACGTTGTTGTATTAATAAAAAGATTTAAAATACATTAAAAAATTTTATTTACATTATGTAAATACGTAGCACCTATTGTTGTCGCTCAGTCCGTCCGTCTGTCCGTCTGTCTGTCTGTCCGCATATAACAACCCAAAAACTATCCAACCGAATCGTTTGAAATTTAAAATATATAATTATTACATAATTTTGTCTAGTCATTTCAAATTTTATGAAAATCGGATGGATAGATCAATTACAGGGACAATCAAAAGGATTCCGTTACATTACGACAACGGGGGAAAAAGTTTCAAATGCATTTTAATCGTTTGAAATTTAAAACGTATATTTCTTACATAATTTTGTCAAGTCATTTAAAATGTTATGAAAATCGGATGCATAGATCAGTTACAGGGACAATCAAAAGTATTCCGTTACATTACGATCAATGGGAAAATTTTTTTCAAATGCATTTTTATGGTGTTACACTCATTTGAACGTAATATAATTGACATGAATCTATGATGTATGTACTAAAATCTACATTCTGTACAATCTGGGATGCAGAGAATATTTATTATTAAATTACGGTTCCACACAAATGTATTCCACTAAATAATGTTATACGGGGAAACATTGTTTGGGGCGTGTTTTAATTATATTAACATACTTCACATTTTATGAATAAGATATACGTTAACGAAGTATAATAAAAATTACTCCCTGCATATTTACAGGAACACAAAGATTTCGACCACTATACTGTAGCCAAAGTACGCTCTACTATATCAGCAAGATCTGAATATTTTAAAACTTATTGTACGAACACACCTCATTTGCTACGCTTCACGTGCAATTTCCAACTTGTTATTTTTGAAATTACATTTCAAATTTACTTTTTTTTTTTTTTTTTTTTTTTTTTTTTTTGAAGATGACTTGATTAAAAAGAGTTGAAACATGTAAATAAAAAAATTTAATGTTTTTTATTAATACAACAACGTGTTATAAGCAAGACAGTTATTTATAATATAAACTCTTAATTTTTCATTGTAGAATATATATTATTAATATTACAATACAGATTATCATTTATACAGTTCTTTTCCTCCTTAACCCCTTGAGGGGCGGTTGTATATATTGTATACCACCTACGACTGATAAAGATTTACACCAGAAAAATGTTATTAAATTTCACTTTTCTGACTTTGGTGGAAAACAGTCGTGAAATTGCTTTTCCTCTTTTTAATATAACTTTTTTACAAATTTCCGGTGGGAGTTCAGAATTACTCGAATGCAATTGCTTGTCCTTCAAAGGGTTAAAGATTTATTTTTTTTAAATCAAAATAAAGAGGTGGTAGTGTTTCTTCCTTTCTGAATTCATTCATTTTCTTTTATAGTTATATCTACCCGATCTATATTATAAAGCTCTAACCCCTTGGGGGACGAGCAACACGTATACGTGCCGCAAAAAGGCTTAAAAATCCTCGTTTGTTTCCACCATAAAATTTTACTGTAAAATTCGCCTTATTTAATAGGAGCGTTTTCTCGATTTAATAAGGCACGAATTTCTGATTTTTTAGTATATTCGGCTTATGTCCGCAGCCTTCGTCAAGGAATATCTTCATTAACCCTTAAATGCATAGGATAGAACGCGTTCCAAAAAATGCGCAATTCAAAGAATCAGAATTCATACCAGAAAAATCTAAATAGTAAATTTTTCTTTATTTAATTACGAATGGGCTGTCATTAAGTAAAGTAAAAATTGCTCTTTTAAATTTCTGGTGAGAATACGGAATATGTGAATAAAACCCCCAATAAATCGGGAACACTTATGGTATCGAAAATGATACAGTTTAAGGGTTAACTGTCTATTCCCTTAATTCATATATGCCACTTCGTTTGAAATTGGAGAGTCAATGAAAGTTAGGGCTAGCTAGAAGTAGAAGTAGGAGTACTTCGAATTATACCTGTGAAGAGAAATATATTTTCATTTACTGACCTTTCATTCATTCAAATATACAACTTTGCTTACATATGTCACTTACTTTCAACTTTTTTAGGGGCGAGGCACTTTCTTTCCTAAAATGTTGAAATGAATGACTGAAAACGGATTTTACATACAAATAGATAAGAATAAGCTATATTTCATTTATTTAATATTCGGAAAATTTTATACCCAAATATCTGGCGCCATTGTGGCATTTGGGAATTAAAATCAAATATTTTCATAAACGTACTACCACCTGTAAAAGGGTTAACTTAGGGATGAGATTTCCGCGTTTTTCGGCACCAGTATTTTGTTAAAGAAAATGCTGACTTTTTTAATCGCGAAAATGTTTCGATTTAATATTTTTTCTAACAAAATTCTGGTGTAAATAACGCGGAAAATCTCATCCCTGGTTAAATGGGTAGATGGAAAATAGTAGCGGTAGTAGCAATTTTATTAAACTTACAAAGAATAAAATTTCTGTATGTTAAAGTTTTCAGGATATTTAACCATATGATCTATTCAAGGTTGCGAAAGGTCGGAAAAAATCATAGTAAAAAAATGTTTCATACCAGTATTTTACTAAAGAGAAATTCGCCTTTTTAAATCCATTTATATTTTCTGAAGTTTTTCTAAAATGAAATACTGGTAATTAAACTTTTTTGTTTTTTTTTTCCTTGACCACTCGCCATCCTCATAGTGGGTATATATTAACCACTTGGGGACGACACGTATTCGTGCCGAAAAAGGCTTAAGAATTCTTCAATGCCGATTCTAAAAAATGGCTTCAAATCCATGGTTCTAATCTGCTAATCTGAAAAAGGAAGTACTATATAAGTAAAGTAAGGTTTTCTCTATAATATCATGCATACATAGTCTAGCAGCTGTGTAATAAAATAAGATTTAGAGCAAAAAAAAACCATTTAAAATAAAATAAAAATAATTATTAAACAACATTAAAAAATAAAAATTACAGCAGTAGAGACATTACATTCAGATTCACCATAAAAAGTCTTGAGCACTCTGATTTTTGATAGCCATTTTTAAAAACAGTTATTTTCTGTAAAAAAAAAAAAAATAAATAAAAAAAATAAATAAAATAAAATAAAAATAAAAAATTATTAAATTTTTTGGCTTTTATTAAAAATTTAAAAAAATTTTCATGAACTATGGAAATATTTTGACAGTGCAATCAGCCAAGACGATAAAATTTTAGTTTGGGAAACAGTATAACATTTTTGCAAACAATTTTAGCGCCGATGATTTTATTATATATGAGAAATGAGATTGTAGATACAAAGAAATTGACTATCAGCCGGCGCAACATTGCCGAATGTTGTCATAGAAACAATGCACAGTCCAATTACAAATTTCAGTGCACATTTTACTGATGTTACTCTGGTTTTGGTAAATTATCAGTCACCGTGATGCCATTTATTTAACATTGAAACGGGATATATAATTTTATTATAGCAGAACGCTTCGTTGCTGTAACAGCTGACTGATTGGCAGTTTTATTATATTCATGGTTATTGATGTACATTGTATTCATTAACTGAGAACAATAGTCATCTATCATACATACAGGGCTGCCACCACTGAGCTCCATATAATAGATAGGACATTGAATCCAGCGGTCCGCCCATGAATACATTGCCAATGATTTTCCGACGATAATCTTTGGCAAAACCTAGATTTCCTGCGATAGGATAGTATGGAATAGATATTTTTAAATTGAATTTTCTTTAAAAATTAAGACGAAATAGCTACAATTTTCACTGATATGTATTCTTTTATTAAAAATTTATTGATTTTACTTAAATTCATAGCAAATTTTCAATTTGATATTAGTTAAAAAGGAAATTTTAGTTTAATTCAATATAAAACAAAGGAACGTTTGTGAAATATTGCTCATAAAAATATCAAAAACACATAGAAATAAACAAAAATAACAAAAAGTTTGCGAAAAATATTTAAAAAATGCTGGTAATAGTAAGAAAAATAGAGGACTCATTACTTGCGCGCATTGAAAAGTGTGACGCGGTCCCGGCAGAAAGTGGTTTGGCCGGATCGGCGAGTAGGCCCTCCGTATTATATATAGAGCTCAGTGGCTGCCACTGGCAATTTTTTTAAATTCTACATCAGAACAGTTTTTCAAAACAAAAGTTATTGTCATATTATTCGAGGACGTTTGCAAAAAAATGTATCAACAATTTTTTTTTTTTTTTTTTTTTTTTTTTTTTTTTTTATAGAGTAGAAAAAAGGTCTGTGAGGACTCTGAATGTATCAAAATTTACCTTATTAAATTTGCAGCACAGCCTTCCTTACAGCTATTAACCTCTTCGTGACGGGAGCCTTTTAGGAAATTCTTAATATTTTGTCACCGGTTTTTAAAGTCAGAAATTTGGGACTTTTTGAATCGAGAAAATGCTTTGATTAAATTAAGCAAATCTCACAGTAAAATTTTACAGGTGGGAATAAACAAAGGTTCTTAAGTCTTTTTCTGGCACTATACGTGTCGCTTGTCCCCGAGGAGCTAACGCATATTGATTTAACAAATTAAATTCGCGCTTAAATATATTTTGATATGTGCAGTGATATTTCGTATATCACGGAAAAACAATTTATTCTTGAAACTAATGTATTTTTTTGCAAAAGCGAAAGAATTTCACAAATTCTGCATATTATTAGTTTTAATTAAAAAGTTCTGGGAAATTTTTTATATTATAGTTCTCAGAATTTGTATTGGATATAGGAGTACTATTAGTAAATATAGAAGTCCAGGAATTTCGGTCCAGAAAAAACTCCATTCGATTATGGCATTTTTCGATCAATGCAACATTTTTTCAAGGGCTGTCGAATTGAATCCTTTAATTCCTTGGGAAAGAGTGACATGTATACGTGCTGTATAAAGGCTTAAGAGCCCACAATAGTTACAGGAAAAGTACTCAAAAAGGCCCGGATGATAATGTAAAGTCTATGGGAGCGTTCTTTTCAAATATCTCACTCAAATTTTAATATTTTTACATGAATTTTTATAAATAGGATAGCTGAGGACGATCCAAAACCGGCCTAGTTTTTACTTTTTCAATTTCGGTTTCAGATTTCTTTTTTTAAAAATTACTTTAACTTTCAAAAGCGGTTTAAACCGGTTCTGAAATTGGAACTATTATAATATAAAAAATATATAAGCAAAATCGAAAAAGTAAGAACTAGGCCGGTTGTAGATCGTCCTTAGCTATCCTATGCAAAAAAAAAATCATGTAAAAATATTAAAATTTGAGCGAGATATTTGAAAAGAACGCTCCCATAGACTTATCATTAGCATTCAGCTTTTACCACGTGACTAGTGTGTGCTCTTAACAATCCTCTTTTATCCCCACCAGTAAAATTATACTGTAAAATTTGCCTTATTTAATCGGAGCCTTTTTCTCTATCTAATAAAGGACAAATTTCTGTTTTTAAAAACAGGTGACAAAACATTAAAAATTTCGTAAAAGGCTCGCGTCGCGAAGGGGGTTAATGAAGCTGAAGATGCATGTCAAAAGATTTTCGATTCCAAGAAACCTCCATGGTATTTCCAGCAATTCCGGAATTTGTCAGAACGATGGCAGAAAGTTGTTGACTATAATGGTCTCTATTTTTAAGAATAGCCCTAATTACTTTTGTTGTTAATTTGCGCATAACAACGCTACTTTCACAAATTTACAAAAACCATTATTGGTTAGACAAAACAAAAATATTTTTAAAATAATGATTTCTTTTGCCTTTGCATCTTTTTAACTTTCTTGGCTCTCAGAGAGGGGGATGGAGATTTTTAAATTCGGAAATATTTCTATATTTATATTGTAAGAACATCATAGTTCTACATTTTATAATTCTACAAAATACTAAGAAAACAATTTAAAATAAAAGATTTAAATAGGGTTTTAAGTATTGCACAAAATCTCTGTAAATTCAAATTCAATTAATCCTTCTAAATCCTCCAATCCCTCTAAAATCCTACAAAAATTTAGATAATGTAAATCTTTTAATTTAGTTTAAGCAATTTACGTAAAATTCTATAGAATGTAAAATTTTCATGAATTCAAAATGCGGTATATAAATGGTTAAAAAAATTAGAAGCTTATTTTCGTCTAGAAATTTTGATAAAATATATAACTCGCTACTCAGGATTTGCACACTTCAGGGAGATTTCCAGTAAAATATCAATGATTTTTAATAAAAATTAAACCTTAGGCATAAATACCTAAAATTTTACATTAATTAAATAGAGAAAATTTAAAAGATACCAGTTTCTCGGTTTGAAAATATTAAAACCCTTACTATCCCTGCTACTGCGTTACATAATTTCTCTGTAATAAAAGTGAAATATCTGTTTTTAGCATAATGTGCACGCGCATTAGGAAATATTTATACAGGGTGATTCAAAAAAACATTGAAAAAATAATATGACAAATCAAAAATACAACAAGGATAAAAAATCACATAGGAACATAGAGTCGCAACCTACTTATTGAGTCACAAATACAGGGTGTTTCATTCTAGCTACACCCGGTTTGAAAGTAATAATTTCGAGGAAAATAAAATCGTTTTAATGAAAATGCAATGATATGTACCTTGTTTTGCGTGAAATTTTATAATGTCACGAAAAGATCTGGAAAAACATATTGCTCAAGCAATCTATGATACCGTATAAACTGATTATCACCGTCCAAAATGTGAGGTGTAAAGTGCACATTGCTAACGCGGATAATGCAAATTTCTAGCACTTTTTTGGTGTTATCACGTGAAAAACAAAGGTGAGAACATCTGTTAAATGTTTTATAATAAAATACTTCAGTTTTCTGAAACTTATTACTGTCAACCCAAATTGAGTTAGAATGATACACCCTGTATTTGTGACTCAATAAGTGATTTGCGGTCCTATGTTTCAGTGTGATTTTTTATCCTTGTCGTATGCCTGATTTGTCATTCCATTTTGTCAAAGTTTTTTTTAATCCCCCTGTATTTACTGACAATGCTAAGAATTTGCTCGAAATGAATTGAAGGGTGTTAACACTAGAACCGCCATTAGGGGTCAAAATGACCCCTGCCAAAATGATAATAGTCGATTCGAACCAGAATTTTCTTCATAAGATATGCTAAATATATGCAGTACAAAAATAGACTAATTAAATAAGTTAAATAGTTTAAAAATAAAATTCTGGTGCGAAACACTTTTTATAAAATTTTAGTAAAATACCCGGGTGTTTTAGTGTTTAATACAGAGTGTTTCATCCTAACTCAATTTGGGTTGACGATACTGAGTTTCAGAAAACTGAAGTATATTATAATAAAACATTTAGCAGACACTTTCACGTTTGTTTTAATCCTTTCCGGTACGGGTAAAATCTGTAAGTAAAATGAGAAAATATCGACTGCCAGCGGGATTCACAAACGAAATTTTTAGATATTTTGAAATCCTTAATTTAAGCTTTTATTGCATAGGCAAAATTTTACTAAAATATTATTGGTGCCGATTGCAAGTTTGGAATAGACATTAGGCATCCCAGACCGGGCACAGTGCCCCGGAAGCATATAAGCAACCTTTACATGGATACGGACATGGGGAAAAAAATCTTGTGCTGTGATTGGCTAATATTATGGAGCAAATTCATGCGTCACGAGCACGTTATTCGACGTAGAGCAGGAGAGAGAGAACAATAACCTGGAATAGCTTTATGATGTCCGATATCATAGATTTCTAAACACAAGATTTTTATGTATACAAATATGAAATTTCAAAGACAAAAAAATTTAAAGTTTTGGACGAATATTCATTTTTGTTCAGCGTAACATCGCTTGATTAAATGATTCAAAATCGAACAATCTTCAGAAATCAAACATTAGTTAGATGAACATTTAAAATTCCTTATCTGCATTTTTACAACGCAGCTGCAGTAATTTTGAATTATTGTTTAACGAAACTAAATTTATTCAGTTTAAATCTATGTAAAAAAAAAATCTAGTTAGAATGTGCTTGAAGTTTGCAAGGTGAAAAGTTCGTTAGTCCCCAACTGCATGCTTGCTAGTTCAGTGGTTAAAATATCCAATTTTAAATGAAAATAGACAATTTCACATAAATACAATCATTCTGCTATCTTCAAGAAATACTATGTTTTTTCTTAGGTAAACTAATTTTAGCTATTCTATTTTTATATCACTATAATATTTTGTCATTCGTATATTCGTGTAACCATTGCTTATTTGTGTAAAATTATACTGGATGCACATTTTTTTTAGACAGCATCTGTGAGCCATAAACTTAAGATAAAAAATGAAAAAGGTTTTTTGTTTTATATTTTTGCACAAAATACTTTCCGGCATGAAGTTATGCATTATTTAAACTTTGGAATTCTAAATAAATTGAAACATATCTATTTAACTATAAAAAATGTAAAAAATTAAATAAGAATTTCATTGAATTATTTTTACGACGTAGTCTTATCTATCACACCGATCCGAAGAACAACTTTTCTACGACAAGTATCTACAAAACAAACGCCTTTTCATTTCAGGTTAAAAGGGCGAAAGACAACGCCCATTAAATTCCCGTTAAAGAGACGATAGAACCAATCAGCCAATCACAGAACAGAATTCTTTCCCATGTCCGTATCAATGTAAAGGTTGCTAATATGCGCCCCGCATAGGGTCAAATGTGATAACACCAAACAAAAGTGGTAAAAGTTTGCATTGTACGCGCGAGCAATATGTTTTTTCAGATTTTATCGTAATGTTTTCACATTTCACTCAAAATAAGGTACATATTATTGCATTTTCATTACAATGTTTTTATTTTCCCTGAAATTATTACAGTCAAACCGGGTGTACCTTGAATGAAACGCCCTGTATTTGTGACTCAATAAGTAGTTTACGACCCTATATTTCTATACGATTTTTTATCCTTGTTTTATCCTTGTTTTTTATCCGGTATGCTTGATTTGTCATATCATTTTGTCTACGTTTTTTTAATCACCTTGTATAACTATCACTAAAATTAAATATCGGTGATTAACTATTTGCATGCAAATGTAATCTTACTGGTACAAACTCACAACCTTGTTCAAAACATACTTACGATTTTTTTCTGGTTTGTTCAAATAATAAAAATACTAGTTACACAGTTGTTAAATGAAATCATTTATAATAGCGGAAAAGCACATTTTCACAGACTTCTAAACCTTTACTAGAGATTTAAATGAAAAATATACTTGAAAAGTAACTTCAAAGAAAAATATTCGATGTGATCTTTAAATGAAACAAGTTCCTTAATTACCCTTAGCCGAACGCTCTGTAGAGCTGGAGTTGATATTACTGAATTTGAATATTTAAAAATTTGAAAAAAGTATCATGTTCAATTCTGAATATACAAAGTATTTGATGGGAATAAAAGTTTTTAAAATGTGCGGCCATTACGAAATTAGATAAGGAAAAGTCTCATTAGAAACTGCTGGTAAATCTTTTAGTCCATTTGAAGACTTTTACAATTGTTCTAAAATTAGTGGAAAAGGTTTAAAAATACATTGTTACCTAAGCGAGAGATGTAAATAATATGTCTTATGATACAGATTTAAAGTAGCGTTTTCAAGAATAAGGTATATGCTTATCTTTGGAGCACTTTTCTGAAAAATGTGAAATTTTTATGAAACACTTGTGTTTTTACTTAAAGTATGGAATAAATATGGAATTAATATGGAATAAAAGTATGAATTCATAAAACGTTTTAATGACATTTCGATTAATTTTCCAAATTTATGCAACATTTAATCACATTTTAGTAAAGAATTGCTTTTATGCCAAATCTTCTGTGAAACATCGATTCAATATGCAGGGTATCCCAAGAATATTGAGACAAACTTTAAGGGGATGTAGAGCACATTACAAGGATTCAGATTTGCAGAACAACCCATGGTCGAAAACGTTTTCCTGGCACGGTAGGTACGATACAAAACACAATAAGGACAAGACACGAATAAGAGGAGAAAACATGTTTATTAAAATTAGTACAGTAGCAACTAAGAAAAAAGACCATTAAAAAAAACAACGATCATCATCAGAATAGGTATTCGAAATTACGACTCCGGACCGTGAGGCATGGGAGCGCATCTACAATGCATGAAAGATCTAATGTTCTCGAAAATACTTGGATGGTCCAGGACATTCCCAGCAAGAGTCACAATGCATGCAACAAGTTCTTCCGCGCAAACCAACATTGTACGGCATTTTTGCAGTGCTAAGATAATAACAAACATGTTTTCTCACCCTGTTTGTGTCCTTTCTTTCTCATGTTTTGTATGGTCGCAACCGCGCAAGGAAAACGTTTCCGACCATGGGTTTCTATGCAAATCTGAATCCTTGTAATGTCCCCTACATCCCCTTAAAATTTGTGCCAATAATCTGGGGACCTGTGTTTCAGCTTTTTTTTTATTCAACAATATATTACTAAACCACTTACCTATGATGTTATAAAGCAAAAAATTTACAATAACTCTTAATTTACTAACATACACTAAAATTTGTATACAAAATGTGTTTTTTATGTATATTTTTACTAAAAATAGCTCTCACATTGATACATCAAATCTTCAATCAACTTTTGCTTCATAATATATCAATATATGAGCAGAACCTTAAGACAAAATTTTAATTTAATATTTTAAATATTTTTCAAGAAATTATGTTTTTTGTAAAGGTACACAGTGAAACACACGCTTTCCCAGAAATCGCAAACTAGGATTCAGTGTTGTCAGATGGGCTACTTTTTTTTAAATTCAAATTCTTGATTCGCACCACTTTTTTAAAACAGTAAAATGCGCCTTATTTAATGCCTTATTAATCACAGAATAAACAAGGGGAATTTTACTGTTTCAAAATAGTGGTGCCAGTCACGAAATCTGAATTGAAAAAAAGTAGCCCACTGGCAACACTGCTAGGATTTTAAACTTATAGTTAGATAACCTTAGAATAACCTTAAATAACCTTATAGTTTATTTATTAAAACCTTATAATTATTTAATTTCTGCAATAAAATATTGCTGCTTTATTATTTTCATAAATATTAACCCCTTGCACTCTAGAGGTATTTCTCACTCATCTACTGGGTTGCGACATTTGACCTCTCTTTTAATTATTTTAATTCTGAAATTTCACTGTCAAACCAGAAATTCTATATAGTATAGTTTTCTTTATTTAATAACAAGTATTTCGCGATTTAAAGTAAATATTCTTCTTTTAGAATTTCTGGTTGATTTCGGAGTTTTTAAATTGAAAATAAAGGCCAAACTAGTAACCCAGCTCGTCACTAGTGTTGACAAATGTTCCTCGTAAATTGGTACACCACTAATATCTTACAGTATCTTTTATCACAGATTATTCGGCATACAATACTGGTGTCCAAAGCATTTGGAACTTCCTTTTACGCAGGGCACTAATGGTCAGTGAGAATCACCACTCGAGTGCAAAATTGTTAAGTGACCCTTTAGAGTTTAATGGTCTTGTTCAGTGTCATTAAATATATTGGAAAATCCTCTTAAAAATGGATTGATTTTTAAAAAGGTAAAAACAGCGCAAATGGTATTTTTTCACTATTTTTCTGAAATTAATAATTCATTTAACTATTAATTAAATTTTCATTTATAGTAGTTTGAATAAACCTAATACAGAAGTTCAATCTGAATAGATTCAAAACAATAAAATCCCTGAGTGGGGAATCAAATATCATCAGAAACAAAAGGGCTTATTGATTGCGGATGTGCATATTTTAGCCGTGCAATAATGACTACTTCAACAGCACCAAAATGGGTGTGATGAGACTTTCAGATAGTGATATTTGTCTCAAAAGAACATGTGTGAATATAAGAAAGAATTTTTTCCACAGAAGTATTTCACAATTTTTTTTTGAGTTATTTTAATTGTTTTTTATGCACGGAGAAACATGTAATATGAGGAAGTATATCTTTCAGTATTTTTAACCCTTTCATACAACATAATGTATAATGAAAATATATTAAATAAAACACATATATTTAATATATTTTCATTAATATTTTGAATGTTGATTATGTCTTTGGAGGAATTTATTTTTTTAAACAAGTCATAAACTATTTTCATCTTATAATAGAAATAGAAATCATTAAATACATTTCAAAATCACATGATAAAAAAAAAAAACATCGGAAATAATACATTTTAACCTAATTTTGTTTGCAATTATATATACAGGGTGGCGAGTGGTTAGATAAAAACACAGTCAATATGCCAGATAAATACCAGCATTTTGTTACAGATAAATTCAATTTATATAATCTCTTTATATTATTTGAAATATTTTCTGTAAGAAATTACTGGTAGTTTTCTGTTTTCTTGACTGTGTTTTTCCCGGTTTTCCCTGACCACTCGCCACCCTGATATAAGATAATAAGACATATTAAAATATTCTATTATTATTTTAATTTTCATTTACCGTTTTTAGGTGCGTTCGTAAATATATAATACGTAGCACCTATAGTGGTCGTTCAGTCCGTCCGTCTGTCCGTCCGTCTGTCCGTCCGCATATAACAACGCAAAAACTACCCAACCGAATCGTTTGAAATTTAAAATACGTATTTATTACATAATTTTGTCGAGTCATTTCAAATTTTATGAAAATCGGATGCATAGATCAATTACAGGGGCAATCAAAAGTATTCCATTACATTACGGTTAATGGGGAAAAAGTTTCAATTGCATTTTAATCATTTGAAATTTAAAATACGCAATTATTACATAATTCTGTCGAGTTATTTCAAATTTTTTGATAATCGTGTGCATAGATCAATTACAGGGGCAATCAAAAGTATTCAATTACATTATGGTCAATGGGGAAAAAGTTTCAAATATATTCTATACGTTTGAAATTTAAAATACATAATTATTACATAATTTTGTAGAGTTATTTCAAATTTTATGAAAATCGGATGCATGGATCAATTATAGGGACAATCAAAAGTATTCCGTTACATTACGGTCAATAGGAAAAAAATGTTTCAAATGCATTTTAATCGTGTTACACTCATGCGAACTTAATAAAATTTATATGCAACTATAAAGTACATATTATAATATACATCTTACATAATTTGTGGTGCAAAGAACATTTGTTATTGATTTACAAGGCCACACAAAAGTATTCCATTACATAATGGTATAGGGAGAACATTGTTTGATGAGCGTTTTAATTGTAATTCATTATTTACAATTTTATGAGATTGATACATGAAAGTAATATTTTTAAAACTTCGTTATCGTACGAACGCACCTAATTTGCTACGCTTCACGTGCAATTTCCAACTTGTTTAATTATACTAAACATTCATAAACTGTCACACATATTGAAAACAAAATAACTCCAAATGGGAACAAATATCACATGAATCGAAAAAACTTATTGATCGCAGAGACGAAAACTTTAGTGCTGAAATAGTGACTGCTTTAATGGCATTAAGGTGCGTGGGATTTGTAGCATCAGATAGCTCTATTTGTCTTTCAAAGAGCTTTGTGAATGTGAAAGAGAGCTTTCTGCATAGCAAAAATATTTCAATTGTAATTTTCTTGAGATATTTTAACTGTCGTTTTATCTGTGTAATAAGTCATTTGATGTTTCTCTAATATTTTACTATGTACAGTAGAGCGTTGATTATCTGAACTCCTATTAACCGAACTAAAAATTATCCGAACAGCTTACTTCTCTCATTTGAAAAAAAAAAAAAGAACCAACTTTCAATTATCAAAATATCCGGTTTCTCTCACTATTTTTTCCTTCAGGTCTATCATACGAAATCGAATGCCCGATTAGTATATCGTTGGGAACAGTAATAGTAATTGGTGAAAATGAAAAACAAATGCTCTGAAAATGATCCAGGTCCATCGCATGACGAAAGCATTTAATGTTCGGAAACAAATATGAAATGGCTTGAATGGTAGAAAAATGCGGATTCTATTAATCTACAATTAAACAAACTTTACCTCTTTATAATATGGATCTAATTATTAGATATTTAAGATATTCTTTTATTAATTTAACTGTCATTTCCAGACTTTTAACCACTTAATTGTTTTTTTTTTTTTTTTTTTAAGCTCCCGACGCTATTTTTTTCAGACAGGCTAAAAAGTGTCGTGTCAAAAATTGTGGCCCACTTTTTCATAATCTGGCCGTTAAAACGAGACATTCATACAATCTATATATTTAAAAGACCTGGCTGTTTTTTTTTTAGTCATCAGCCCTGAATTTTCTAGTCAACCGATTTTGATAATTATTTTTTTTAATGAAAATTATCTATTTGTAATTGTGCCCATTTTAGCTTTTTTTTAATTTATTTACATTTTTATATTTTAATTTTAATTTTAAATGCTTTTTACGATATTTCTTCAAAATGGTGGCAAATCAGTTTAGCTTCTCTCTCGATAATAAAAATTTATCTCCATTATCACTTTCTACCAGTCAGAAGCTTTATTTCATCAGTGAACATGTCCTCGCATTTGAAAGAAAAAAGTTAATTGTTTTCGTAAAATTGAACCACAATAAAATGATTGCGTATAATTATGCATTAATTGAGGTAAAAAAAATATATTTATTGAGAAATAATGTTAATAATGTAAATAAAATAACAGAAAATAATTTATGATAAAAATTAATGTCTAAAGCAAAATAAGAAATATTTCAAATTAGGAAAATGATGTCATTCAGCAACCAGATAAATGAGAATTACAATATTATTACGGATGCCTTTTTCATATTACTAATAACAGCAACTTTTAAGAAACATTTGAAGAGAAAATGAAGTCACTATTTAAAACATCGCATTTTTACTCATAACAATATTACATTTCGATATTTCTTTTCATTATGGACACTGAGATTTTACTTTCAGATGACTTCAGATAGTGAAAATAATGTCATAGTAAAAATGAAATTAGTTTTTTGTTAATAAAACTATTTTTCTGTGAGTGCATATAAAATAAAATTTCTGGATTTCGTCGACACTCAGATTACAATTTTAACTGAAGATGTGCAATATTTGCATGCAAAATTGTAACTGGCAAACTTGACAGTAAGTTTGGAAATATATTTATTATATACTGATTCAATAATGTAATTACTTTTGCTTTTTTTAAAAACCAAATCGATCGAGTCTTTTAAACATTTCATTCGTCGAATTCGAAGGGATTCCACTCGTTTTATTATTAAAATGCATTTCCTTTTTCTCAGAGTCTATAAAAAAGCGTTTAAACTAAAGAAAAAATCCGTTTTTGATGAATCTAGTCAAGAAGAAGTAGCACGTCAAATTGTATCTCTTTATTATTCCGCAATTCCAATTTCTCAGAGAGAAATTGCTAATCAACTGGGTATTTCACGCCGTTCTGTTTGCTATTATATTGATAAACGCAAGGAAAATGAAGTTAGTTCATTGTATTCTAAATGGGGTCGCCCTTCTAAAAGACCTCGATCGATTTTTTTTTTTTTTTCTAATCGGAGGCGGAATCGAATTCTGCAATGGCAGAATCTACATTCGACTTGTTTTTTTTTTGTTTTTTTTATTTATTTATTATTTATTTATTTACGTACAATAAATTAAAAATATTGGGCAACTCCCCTTTTCTTACACTAACATATATTTGTGATGTTTAGACTGAAATGTTTAGACTAAGCTTAGTAAATAAGCTTAGTCTAAACATTTCTGCCACTAAAATAATATGGAATTGTATTTTAAAAAATAATAATGGCATTCTAAAAGCTTTACCAGATGGATCAAGTAAACTCTTCTTGCCTGTACGCAGTGTTGCCAGTGGGCTACTTTTTTTCAATTCAGATTTCGTGACTGGCACCACTATTTTGAAACAGTAAAATTCCCCTTGTTTATTCTGTGATTAATAAGGCATTAAATAAGGCGCATTTTACTGTTTTAAAAAAGTGGTGCGAATCAAGAATTTGAATTTAAAAAAAAGTAGCCCATCTGGCAACACTGCCTGTACGACGTACGAGCAAATCCGTTCAGTGGTTAAATATACCAAACGTTCATTTGCTATACATATTGCAAACATAAGAATTCGAAAGGAGAACCGAACCGAATCGAAAGAACTTAATGATAGGAGAGACGAACAGTTTGTCGCTTAAATAGTTACTGCTTTAATGGCACCAATATGCGTGTGATTTGCAGTGTCAGATAGCAATACCGTGAAATCTCCAAATAAGGGACACTCCGAGTAAGAGACACCTGTAATTAAGGGACAAAAGTTCCGGTCCAATAGCATTCCATTGTCTGGAATTTTCACTGCAATAAAAACTTTGAATAAGTGTCACCTCTATTTAAGTGACAAAATTTCCGGTCCTATAGTTGTCCCTTATTCGGAGGTTTCACTGTGTTTGTCTTCCAAAGAGGTTTATAAAAGTGGAAGAGAGTTTATTGCATAGCATTAACCATAGATCATGAAGCACTTTCCAACACTTCATGAAATCTTTAAAAAGTCTTTGTTAATTAGGGAAATAAGGGTATATAGCCAAATATATATTCCAATACTTTTGAACAGCCCTGTATTTGATCTGTCTGTTGATATACATATTATAAAATGGGAAAATTCAGTTTAGCAAGAAAAAAGCTTACAATTTCTTTTTGAGCAATTTGTGCTAACAAATGGGAAACATACTTGAAAACTTTTGTTCAACCCTGTAGTTTACCTTGTACCTTTATTACACGTCAGTAAGAAGCTAAAATTCATTTTAAACTAAAACTTTTAAAACAACTGAAATCACATTGTTATAAATTATCATTCATAGGTGTCCATGTACACAATTCTTTGCGAGACCCTGTATATAATTTTATTTATATTCTGCAAACATTTCTTTGTAAATTGAATGGAGTTCAGCATAAACTTGTATACATTATTTAAGAACCACCTTTAAGTAATTTACGCTCATACTCAGTAACGTTGGCGAGCTCTTTTGGATAGCCCTGTATATCAACTACAACATTTATACACACCCTTATAATGTACAAAGATTTAGTGAAACTTAAATGCGTATATCTTAATTAAATGTATTACATCCATCCATCAGCCATCATCGGATACACATACAGTCCGTCGGAAGGAATATACTATTTGAAATCTTTTGTGTGTCCCTGTAAATGCAATGTACTTCATATTATGCAAGACAGTATCGTATAATTTATATTAAGCCTCAGTGATATATATCAATTTTGTTTTCTATATTTTAAAAATGTCGCACACTATACCCCTCCCCCACCCTTTACCATTATCCGATGGAATTCTTCTGTGTTGTCCTGTAAAGGAATAATACTACATTTTCACCGCATATTTTATAGAATGCATAGTTTAGTGCACCTCTTAAATGCATGTAAATTTTAATATGTTTGACAGAGTGTAGCATCTTTAAAACGCTTTTGAAACGATTTTTTCCCATAGGCCTTAATGTAATGGAAAATTTGTGACTCTCCCTGAAAATAGACTAATCATGGTAGAAACTTCATTTTTAATAGGGTTCGTGCTAGGGTAAATGTCATTAACATACAGAAATTTCAGGGCAATTCGAGTATATTTACAGGTGTTAGAGCGCGGACAGACGGACAGACTGACAGACGGAGAGACTGACAGACGCAGAGACAAATCGAATGCATAATCACTTTTCAAACTTTTGGAAAGTGTTATAAACGTTAAAATTCATTTGAAACGATTTTTCTCGATAGGCCGTAATGTAAAGGAAAACTTTTGACTGTCCCTGTAAATAAATTAATCACGGTAGAAAATTAATTTTCAATAAGGTTTGTGCCAGGGTAAACCTAAATAACGCCCAAAAATTTCATGGCAATCCGAGTATATTTACGTGAGTTAGAGCGCGGACAGAGGGCCATCCGTCCACACAAGCCGAATGCATAAGCACTTTTCAACTTTGTTGGAAAGTGGCAAAAGAAAAAGATACTCGAATTAAATTATACAAAATGTACAATAAAATTTTACTGGTGAGAATAATAAAATTTGATTGAAATCATCGTTGAAGTATTTATAAACGTACATGCTACGGGCAAATTATCATTGGAATAACAGAATGTCCGTATGATGGATGGGAAAATTAGCGGTAAAAGTAAATTTATTTAATTTTAATATGTTGTCGATATCTTTTAGATGCATTTGAATGGGCGTTAGAATATTTTTGTTTACAATAAATATTTAAAAACAAATTTATTTCACATATTTTAATTGATATTTTGATTGTTGATTATTTTTCTGGAGTAAATTGTCAATTTTTATCTAATTATGCATAAATTATTTTCATTCGATAATAGAAATCGAAATCATTCAATATATTGCAAATTCATGTGATAAAAAGATTGATTGTTGAAAATAAAACATCGGAAATAATACATTTTAACATAATTTTCTTATTACGTTATTATATGTATATGTACGTAATTATGTGTATAAGATTATAAGATAATATATATAATATAATATAATCTATATAATAAATAATATAATCTATTATTAATTTATTTTTCTTTTACCGTCTTTTAAATGTACCAAATATTCATAAATAACATACACATTGGACAAAAGAATTCGAAAGGGGAAGAAATATCACCTGAATGGAAAGTATTTATTTATCGGAGAGACGAACACTTTAGCGCTGACATAGTGACTGCTTTAACCCTTTGAGGGGCAAGCAATTGCGTTGGTGTAATTCTGAACTCCCACCGGAAATTTGTAAAAAAGTTATATCAAAAAGAGGATAAGCATTTTCACGACTGTTTTCCACCAAAGTTAGAAAAGGGAAATTTAATGAAATTTTTCTGGTGTAAAACTTCATCGATCGTAGGTGGTATATAATATATACCGCCGCCCCTCAAGGGGTTAATGGCCCCAAGATGCGTGGGATTTGCAGCATCAGATTGCTATATTTGTCTATCAAAAGAGGTTTGTGAATGTGAAAGAGACTTTTCTGCATAGCAGAAATATTTCAATTGAAATTTTCTTCAGATCTTTTAACGTGAGTAATGAGTCATTTTAGGTTCGTCTAATATTTTTCTAAATACAGTAGAGTTCCGATTATGGAACCTCAATTCACTGAACTTCCAATTATCCGAAAAGTTTATTAATCTCTCCTTTTTTAACACAACTTTTAATTATCCATATATCCTGTTTCTATCTTTATTTGTTCTTCAGATCTAACATGTGAAATCGAATCCTCGATTACTGTATCATTAGGAGTAATAATAACGATTGAAGAAAATGAAAACAAATGCTATGAGACTGATCTGGGTCCATCACATAATGAAGCCATTTAATTTTCGGAAAAAGATATGAAATAGTTCGAATGGCAAAAGAACACTGATTTTTTTTCATCTAACATTAGCAGCGTTGAAGAGAATGTTCTTTGTTTTGTGTTTTATGCAAACAGCAATCGAAAACTTATCTTCTTAACCGTTTCGGAATAAATGGTTCTTTTTTAGACCACCTAATTAATTCCTACATGCTACATTGGCACTGGAATATTGGAATGAAAAAATTTCTTTTATGAAGTACGTGAACAAAAGCTTTGTTTACTTTAAAATAAATGTATTTCTTATTTCTAGAGACAATCACTCATTTCAGCCTTTTGCAAACGGAAGTACCTTGCCCTTTAAAGGGTTAAAGTATAATTTCTGGCGTTCAGAATATGATAAAAACGAAAACTAAAATTTTAAATGATAAAAAAGTAAAGAAAAACAAAATTAAAAAGACAAAAATGTTTTTAAAGAAAAACTTTAAACACCCCATCACTAACAAGTTTTAGCAGTTATTGCCTGGATAAAGCACGAAGTTAGTCATGAACATCCCTTCAATTGTCTGCCCACTTATCCAAACTATGGTTAATCCCGATCTATTTGAATAATCAGCGCTCTGCTGTTTAAATGAATCATGTTCACTATGCATCTCTGTGACTTGTTTGTAAAAATACGTATATTGATGAATAGGTATGACCAAGATATGACTTGGCAGACCGACTACTGAATTTTACTATTTGAATCAAATTTTATCTCTTTCTAGAATTACCGGCGTGAACTCATTGGAATAACTAATTTTCTTTGCAATTGTATATACAGGGTTCGCACAGTTCTACCACTAAATTTTAAGAATATTTTCGAAGTGTTTAACTGCAGAAAAATATCGTAAAATGTGTGACCGAAGGTGGGGATTGCGAATGTTTTGGTTTAAAAATTAAATGTAAATTTTCTTATTTTTAATAGTGGTGTCAGAGTCCTTGGAAATTCAAAGGAGTGTGCGAACCTTGTATATAAGATAATAAGTTATATTAGCAAGGTTCGCACACTCCTTGGAATTCCCAAGGACTCTGGCACCACTATTAAAAATAAGAAAATTTACATTTAATTTTTAAACCACAACATTCGCAATCCCACCTTCATTTACAGATTTTTCAATATTTATCTGCAGTGAAACACTTCGAAAACATTCTTAAAATTTAGTGGTAAAATTTTAGGGACAGGATATCATGATTATGTGTCAGGATCTGATAGCACCTGTGCTAAAGAATGTAATGTCTACTCTTTCTCTAGTTGAATATTTTGCATGGTATGGTTGTGTACAGAATTTCCAAGGTGACATTCCTTCTTTGTGGAAAGGGGAATTGCCAGATAATCCTTGGCAGGTGTGTTAGAGAAAGGAGATAGCTGAGAGGCATGTCCATCTGACAGTGAAGTATGCGGATGATGAGCAGATTAGCAGCATGTCACTAGGCAAGAAAGGAGTGAGGGAAGGTGCCCAATGAGGAAGCTCCAGAGGGGGTTGGCATTTGTGTGACCCCATGAGTTGAGAAGGCAAGTTTGTCTCAGAGATTCATTCCGCACCTAGGTGTCGTACCTAGAGGTTGCTCTGTGTGGAAGAGCGTAAAGTGTGCGTTTTCTGGTGCGCAAAGGACACAGACGTCCTGGTGTTTAGTGTTCTGGGCTAAGAAGTGCAAGCCCAGTATACTTGTGTTGGGAGACTCAAGGTTGAGCTCCAAAAAAGTGAATTTAACGTGTATTGAGTGTGAGGTGGAAAGTGTAATTGGAATAGTACACAACCAATCTTTACGGTATCTAATTTAATGTTAAACCGGATCACCTATATCCGAGTTGTAGTTGTATATATTTGTAAATAGCGTATTTTGTGTGTACATATATTCTTAATAAACTGATAATTCGATTACTAGCGTAAGTCTTCATTTACACTAATCTCACAGTGGGTGACCGATATCACCTAGTAATATCGGTGGTGGCAGCTATATCTACCACGGACATTCTTCAAAGTTGTTTGGACTGAGAGGAACGTCCGACATTGTGCGAACCCTGTATAAGATATTTATTAATTTAACTTTCATTTATCATCTTTTAAACAGAACAAACATTCTTAAATTGCCGTACACATTTGAAACAAAATACTTCCAAATAATGCACAAGTATCACCTGAATCGAAAGGAATTATTGATCGGAAAGACGAACATTTTAGCGATGAAATAGTAACTGTTTTAATGGCATCAAGGTGCGTGGGATTTGCAGCGTCAGATAGCTATATTTGTCTTGCAAAGAGGTTTGTGAATGTAAAAGAGAGTGTTTTGCATACCAGAAACATTTCAATTGCAATTTTCTTGAGATATTTTGATTGTCGTTTTTGCCCGTGCGGTAATAAGGGTCTGGTGGCAACCATTACAACGATGACGAAGACGGGAAAATGGCCGTAACCTCTTGCACTGTAAAACAAAGCAACTCAAATTTACAGGAAGAAACTGTCGATTTTGGGGCTAGTCTAACTCCTTGAGAGGCGATTTGATATATTTTATTACGCATAATTTCAACGAAATTCTTACCAGAAACTTTTTACGAAATTTTACATTTTTAACTTTAGCGACAAAATGTTGAAAAAATTGCTTTTTAAAAAAAAAAAAAATTTTTTTTTTTTTTTTTTTTTTTTTTTTTAAACAATTTTTTTTTAATTTTCCGGTGAGAATTCAGTATTACAAAGATATCAGTGCTTGCCCCTCAATAGATTAAAATCGTTTAATTTACAAAAAATATCTGTAATTTTTCATTAAAACGGTCTTTTCTGTAAAAAAAAAAAAAAAAAAAAAAAAAAAAAAATTAAATGTACATTTTGCCATTGCAGAATTCAGTTTCTCCTCCGATTAGAAAAAAAAATCGATAGAGGTCTTTTAGAAGGGCGACCCCGTTTAGAAAGCAATGAACTAACTTCATTTTTCTTGTGTTTATCAATATAACAGCAAACAAACGGCGTGAAATACCCAATTGATTAGCAATTTCTCTCTGGGACACTGGAATTGCGGAATAATAAATATATACAATTTGACGTGCTCTTCTTCATTGACTAGATTCAAAAACGGATATTTTCTTTGGTTTAAACTTTTTTTTATAGACTCTGGAAAAGGAAATGGATTTTAACAATAAAAAGAGTGGAATTCCGTCGAATTCGACGAATGAAATGTTTAAAAGACCACATCGATTTGGTTTTAAAAAAAAGCAAAAGTAATTACATTATTGAATCAATATATAATAAATATATTTCCAAACTTAATGTCAAGTTTGCTAGTTTCAGTTTTGCATGCAAATATTCGCACATCTTCAGTTAAAATTGTAATCTGAGTGCCGGCGAAATCCAGAAATCTTATTTTATATGCACTCACAGAAAAATAGTTTTATTAAAAAAAACTAATTTCATTTTTACTATGACATTATTTTCACTAATTGAAATCATCTGAAAGTAAAATTTCAATCTCAGTGTCCATAATGAAAAGAAATATTGAAATGTAATATCGTTATGAGTAAAAATGCGATGTTTTAAATAGTGACATCGTTTTCTCTTCAAATTTTTTTAAAAGTTTCTGTTATTAGTAATATGAAAAAGGCATCTGTAATAATATTGTAATTTCCATTTATTTGATTGCTGAATGACATCATTTTCCTGATTTGAAATTTTTCTTATTTTCCTTTAGACATTAATTTTTATCATAAATTATTTTCTGTTATTTTATTTACATTATTAATATTATTTCTCAGTTAATATCTTTTTTACCTCAATTAGTGCATAATTATACGCAAAAATTTTATTGTGGTTAAATTTTACGAAAACAATTAACTTTTTTCTTTTAAATGCGAGGACATGTTCACTAGGGTGGAGTGAAAAATCGAAAGTTGGAATTTTGATTTTGGATAGCAGCCAAAAGTTGCCTTTTTGTACCTCTAATACATGTGCAAAATTTCATGAATTTTGAAAAACTTCTTGAGTCCCCTACCAGGCCATTTATATTTTCATTGATTTATACGATAGATTTTTACCATAAATTGTACATTAACAGGATTTTTTGGTAATATCGTTTGATATTTTTATATTTAAAATGTATAGTGTAATTCCTTTCATCATTTTCAAACTTTAAGTCTTTATTTTTAAATATTTGAAACGGGTTTTTGAGTTTTAAAAATTGCATGTTGTCATTTTTACAATCAAAATGAGTACATATGTAAGAAAATCGACGTTTACCATTACTAAAAGTTGGTGATTCTTCAAAACTAAATATAGCTGCTTTGACAACAATAGCAGTATGTTATAAAATATTTTTATTATACAAAACAATAAATAAAACACATCAGTAATTGTAAAGTTTTGTCAAAACCAGAGGTAAAAGAAAACATCCTCAGAGAAATCATCGAAAGCATCAATTATTGTAGTTTCCCAAAGACGTATTGATCAAATGATAGACAACATTTTTTCTGAATATCAGAAGCTTATTCAATTCCCCAAAATCAAAGGAAATTATGGAAAATTGGAGATATATGGAAGAACTATAAGTTACAAACATAATCTCTGATTTTAACAGTCAAATGAATTGTATTTGGGACACATTATACACCATCTTTTGGATCAGGAAAGATCATTGCAGGAAGTATTAAAATATTGCACTGAAAAAACATTTAAACCTTGATAAATTTATGGCAATAGGTTGTGATGGAACAACTGTAAAAAGTAAGATAAAAAATCATGCTAATAGATTTTTGAAACTAAGATTTAATCGTCTGTTGTAGTGGTTAATATGTCAGCTCTCTGCAAACGAATTGCCACCAAGTAATTGAACTTGATAAATAAAATAAAGGCTCACGAGCTTTTCCTGTTCTAATTGGAAAGTTGTTGGATAATGTGAACATAGACAGCTATGGAAATCAAAAAATACCTGCTCCTATCACAGGGAAATGAACTCTGGAGAGTTAAGTGTAGACCAAAATTATCTTTATGACATGTGTCAAACATTTGCATTTGGTTAATGTTCCTCAAATCTAGTAAATCGTAATCCAGCAAGAATTTCGCACTCAAATGATTAATATCTGCCAATTGATTACTTGGTTTGCAGATTAGAAATCAGAATTCATCCCAAAATCTGAAGATTATGGCTGAATTTGAAATGAAAGTACATTTGTCTATGTTGTTTCACTTCAAGAAAGATTCTTCTTGCATCAATAGAGCTCAAAAAACTTTTTTTTATAAACAATCAATTTGTTTTGTTATTTGAGGGAATATTTAAAGAAAATTCTCAATTCCGTTATTCAAAAAAAACATATACTTCTGTCATTGAGATGAAAATTTACAGAAACGATAACTGATAAAAAAAATCATGTTGGAGAGTTTGGATTCCGAAGAATATTGAGGATGAAGGATATTATATGTTCTACAATAAGACAGTTTCATATTCCAATATTGAAATTCAGTGTTACAAACTATATAAACATTATTAACTGGCAAGAATGTGAAATCATCCCACACTCTTAAAAGAGTACCAAGAGAGAAACTGGAAATTCTCAGAAAAAAATCGAAAGTCCAATCTTTTCAATTGAAAAATTTCCCTGTTAGATTCAAGTATTCGAAAGATGCGTAGACTTAGTTTTTGAAGCGCTATTAGCGGCTGTAGTTGTAGAAGCAAAAGCTGGATATATATGAGCAAAATCAAATCACGAAAGATAATACCTAATTTTGATAACAAAGACCAATATAAATTAGAATGAAATGAAAGATCGTTTTACAATACATCGTATATATTCTTTTCATTTAATTACTATATATTCAGAAAACTGCATTTCCTTTATATTTAGAGAATTATCTTTCATGTGCATTCGAAAAATAAAAGTGAAAGCATGCCTAATTATTGTGTTTTCTCTTCTCTGCGACAATACGATTCACATTTTAGGGTTTTATTCGCGATTCAAAGAGTTAATATGCAACTATACTTAGATCATTCACAAGTAATACTTTAAAAAGTCATTTTTGTGGGTTATTTTACTGAAATCAGAAATTTAGTTCAAAAAAAAGTTGATTAATTTACACTACATTGTGAAATCTTGATTTTCACATAAAAAGGGCATAATCTTTAAGGGCTGGTAGGGAACTAAAATGAATTCTAAATGAAATGAAATTTTAAAAATATATTCAGTGTGCCAAAAAGCAACATTTTAGACCTATCCAAAGAAAAAATTCCAAAAAAAATTTTTTTTGGTCATTTACACTACATAGTGAAATCTTGATTTTCACATATAAAGAGCATAATCTTTAAGAGCTGGTAGGGGACTAAAGATGAATTCCAAACGAAATGAAATTTTAACCTTATATTCAGTGTGCCGAAAGGCAACTTTTTAGACCTATCCAAAGAAAAAATTCCAAAAAAAATTTTTTTTGGTCTTTTTCACTCCACCCTAATGTTCACTGATCAAATAAAGTTTCTGACTGGTGGAAAGTGATAATGGAAAATAAATTTTTATTATCGAGAGAAAAGCTAAACTGAGTTGCCGCCATTTTAAAGAAATATCGTAAAAAGCATTTAAAATTAAAAATAAAACATAAAAATGGAAATAAATTAAAAAATAGCTAAAATGGGCACAGCTACAAATAAATAGCTTTCATTTAAAAAAATAATTATCAAAATCGGTTGAGTAGAAAATCCAGGGCTGATGACTAAAAAAACAGTCAGGTCTTTTAAATATATAGATTATATGAATGTCTCGTTTTAACGGCCAGATTATGAAAAAGTGGGGCACAATTTTTGACACGACATTTTTTAGCTTGTCTGAAAAAAATAGCATCGGAGGCTAAAAAAAAAAAAATTTTTCCTGAAAAAATTACAAAATTTAGTTTCTTTTACAGAAAAAACTGTTTTAATGGAAAACATTTTTTTCTATAAAAAATACAATTATTTTCTCTAAACCTTGTAGATTTTTTATTTACAGTGTGATTATTGCAGAAAGTGTTTATTGATAAAGTATTCAAAATCTAAGTGTAAATTGTGATAATTGTTTAATCTCTTCAGTCCTGTGACAAATATTACGCGTGAGTAGAAAAAAAAGCGTTTAAAATTGCTACAAAACTTCTCCGACGATGTATTGGTCTGTATATTTATCCTTTTAATATGCACCCATTTATGCAAAAAGATGTAGGAGTAATTTTAACAATTCTAGAAGCATTTAAAGTAATTTAGTATTCTTAAGTATCTATTTAGTATATGTTCAGCTTTTATTACATAGTATTTAGTTTTTTAGTATTTACTAAAAGCAACATCACGACAGAAGAAGGTTAAAAAAACAAACTTGGCAGCTATATTGAAAAATAGAGAAACTATACAAAATCTGAAAATAAATTTAGTTTCTGAAAATTTTCCTTTCTTTGATTTTTTATTTTTAAATGATCCTTGTTTAAAAAACCCCTCTCGTATATCTGACCCTCCCCCCCCCCAAGACGTTTTAATCTAATTTTCTTTCTAAATACTCACTTAATTCAAAAAACTCTATTGCTAGTCTAATTTTCATCTGTCATAATTTAAATTCACTATCCATTCATAAATTTACTGTGATATGGATTATGGATTGAAACCAAAAGAGTTACAAAAATGGAACAAATATAATTTGAATCAAAAGGATTTACTGATCGGGGAAACGAACACTTTAGTGCTGGAATACTGGCTGCTTTAATGACATAAGGATGCGTGGGATTTCGAGTTTCAGATTGCTATATTTGTCTTTTACAGAAATATTTGAATGGGAAAAGGAAATTGTATACATACCAGAAATATTTGAAAGTAAATTTATTAAATTACTGTTCAATTGTTTATAAATGCTGTATGCGACAGTGTTGCCAGATTGGGGATTTTGTCCCCAATTTGGGGAATTTTAAACCTCCAGGGGAATTTTTTGGGGACAAGTAATTCTTGGGGACATGTATGGGGACAATGAACATTTTTGGGGAAAAACTTGGGGAATTGTTTTCTCAATTTAAGTTTTTACTTTAACACTAGAACCGCCATTAGGGGTCAAAATGACCCCTGCCAGAATGATAATAGTCGATTCGAACCAGAATTTTCTTCATAAGATATGTTAAATGCATGAAGCACAAAAATAGAGCAATTAAATAAGTTAAATAGTTTAAAATTCAAATTCTGGTGCGAAACACTTTTCATAAAACTTTAGTAAAATACCCGGCTGTTTTAGTGTTAAGACGTTTTCTGGATCTGTCTCAAATTCGATTTTGATTTGGAAAACGAAAATAAAATACAGAAATAATAGATATAAATCATTATTTTTCATGGTCTTTCTTACCGTTTACATATACTACTGATTCATCACGATTTGCCTTGGACTATCCTCCACCAGAATTTTCAGATAAGTTAGTGAGATAAACTTTCCTGTCATCGCTATCGGACACACAAGCACAGAAATATATTTCATTTAATAGTATAGATTTATACAACAAAAATAAAAACAATTTTATAACTTTTTTTGTTGTTGGTTAATGTTTGTGTAATTTGTGTTTCGTGGAATGCCAATAAGAGATATTTGCAATTGCAAGACCTCCAATTGCATACTACAATCACATTGCTACGTTTATAATTGACAATTGCGCAATGAATGCAGCAGCTCTTCTAGAATTTTTTATAAGAAACTCTGCGGTCTTAAACGACTTAGACCTTTACATTACTAAATCTTCAGGACGTGTCCAAAGCGTTCATTTGATGTGCTTTTTAAAAATATTAAAAGCAGCTATATTTCTTTTATTATTGACGAAATCACAGCGATTAATACAATACTAGCGAGCTGCGCCCGCTAGCTGGGCCACTTTTTCCAAACGAACCTCGATAATAAGCAGTATATAATAAGCAAAAAAATTCATTTAATAAGCAAATCTTCGAGTTCGAATCCTCAAGCACAAAAAAAGTAAATTAAAGAGCTATGGTTGTTATGCGCCCATTATCCCGTTAAAAATATGTGATTTCGCACAGTGGGCGCTACGTGCCCACCGTGCAAAGGCGGCCCAACGGCCTACCACCCACCGGCGCTACGCGCCATGGTCGCCATCGTCCCGATAAAAATATTTGGTTTTGCACGGTTGGCGCTGCGCGCCCATGACATTTTCTCATATTTTTAGGTTCATCAGAAGCAGACTTTTACGCAGATTCTGAATATGTAATCAGTTTTATCTGCTTTAAAAACTGTCTGTATGATGGTTTAAGAAAAAACGCGCAAAAAAAAGTTTCGGTATTAAAAACTGCAAAAGACTGCTATTAAAAAAAAAATAAGTAATTTCATTAATATCACAAACAACATAACTAACAAATAATTTTGGCAGCTCGTTTTCCGTTTGTACTAACAAAAATTAGTATTAATCGCGTAAATCTTAGGTTACACAATATTCGTGTATGCTACCAAAAAAAAAGTATGAAAATAAACCATGTTTAACATTTTTTACCAACTAGTTCTTTTTCAAAGAACCGAAACGAAAGAAAAAGTCGTTTTCCCGGGAGAAAAAAAACGTTTTAGGCTGCTTCTTCTTTTAGCCAAAGGGGAAAAGTTCAGGTCGTTCACCGCAAGGTGGCGCAGTGTTCTGCCTCAGAGCTCCGTTTGAGCTCCGTTTGGGAAATTAGATGTTTTCCGTTCCGATTCCCGAACGGTTTTTAATTCATAACTTTTTTAATTTTGGTCCTACGGTCTCGAAAATGCCCGAAATGACTTTCCCGGAATTTTTCGAATCGAAAGACACCTCTCGCGACTTCCAACTCGCCCGCGTTGCGAACTGTAATCGGCTTCAAGCAGACAGACAGACAGACAGACAGAGGCGCACGGATTTTATTAGTATAGATAGATGCTTTACATTAGATAAGTGCTTCAGAAGGAATGACAAAAATAGAAAATCATGTTTTATAGCTAAGTCAGATAAATGTACCTAATGTCAACATCATCTTTGATTCATTCAAACCTCAACTAGAGATGGTCAAAACCTTGAAAAAGTTACTGGTATAAAAGATTGAGCGTAGATTGAGCTAATGTAAAGATAGGCCAGCATCATCGTCTCGCAACAACTTAAATAACAAGTGTAAAACGAGCTAATGTCGTTGTAAAATGTACAGGGTGTCCGAGAAAGATCTGTACAACTTCAAAAATTTATTGAAAAAGAAACAGTAGGATAACAGCGAAACTAATTAGGACATTAGATAGAATAACTCAAAAAGTTTTTTTCTGCAGTATGTTTCTGACCATAGATGGCGCTACATGTCATGCAAAGGAATATTAAAGCATTTTAGTTATTTCAATGGCGGATCGCGTGAAGAAAGCTCAATGTGTTGCTTGGTTTATCGAAACAAAATCCGATACGCAAACACAACGGAATTATCGAACGACGTATGGGGAATCGCCACAATCTCGGTCAAGCATTCGTGAGTGGTATCACAAATTTATGACAACGGGTAGTGTGGAACATAAAAAAGGATATGGTCGCCCTAGAACTAGCGAAGAAAGTGTGGAACGAATACGTGAAACATTTCGTAGGAGCCCTACAAAATCAGTTCGCCTCCTCATTGGGGATTGACAGTTCGTGAGTCGCTAAATAATTCTTTTCCACAGCGTTGGATTGGCAGGGATGGTCCCATTTCATGGCCACCCTCCTGACATAACACCACTGGATTTTTTCTTTTGGGGTTATGTTAAAGATACTGTATACCGAACGCAAGTTAACAGTCTAAAAGAATTAAAGCAAAACATCCAAACAGCTGTAGCTACCGTTTCAGCATGTTAGCATGCTGAAACGGTCGTGGATGGAATTGGAATATCGTCTTGATATTGTTCGTGCTACGAAAGGGTCTCATGTAGAAATTTCCTAAGGTAATAACTTAAGTTATGGGAAAAAAAAAAACTTTTTGAGTTATTCTATCTAATGTACTAATTAGTTGCGCTGTAACCCTATTGTTTCTTTTTCAATAATTTTTTGAAGTTGTACGGATCTTTCTCGGACACCCTGTATTTCTTGTTCTGGTCAATTACATGCAAAATTCCTTTTTTTTTTTTTTTTTTTTTTTTTTTTTTTTTGTGAAAAAATGCTTGATTTGGGGAAAAAATTGACTTTAACTCTGTTTAAAAAAATTTTATAACGGAAAATTGAAAATTGAAAACTTGCCTTTTTGAGCACAAATTGCGTTGGGGACTTTTTCTGAAAAAAGGCCTGATTTGGGGAAATTTTCAGAAATTTTGGGGAAAAGGGCTTTCGACAATCTGGCAACACTGGTATGCGAATGTCAGAAATATTACTGCAAAACAAAAATATTTGGAAAGAAAAGTGTTCAATTTAACTAGTGGTTTTCTGTATAAAAAAAAGTAGATATGTTGTGTAGTTTCTACACTAGCGTCTAGCGACAGCAGGATTCCTAATGGTAGGACTGAAGAGTAAAATCCGCGAAACTTGAAACATCCTTAAAGAGAGATTTTCCCCCCTTTCTACAAATGTTTAGGGAAATCCACAGTCTGTAGGGGAAATCATCGCTAGTGGTGCCCACTGAGCTCGACAATAACATTATATATGGAGCTCAGTGGTGGTGCATGGCATGGCTTTTTGAATCGCTCTTCGTTAGAATATTGTGTTTATACGATTGTTCTGTTTACTGTTTGAATACTAGAATATAATAATTCTTACATAAATTCAAGAATTACTTAAATTAAGAACAATATTAACATTATTATTAATTTAAATGTCTTTGATAATTAATTTCTTCCTTATCTGCCACGATAGTCAAAATGATATTTTAAATAACTATCAATATTAACGCTATAAATAATTTAAATGTATTTGATAATTTATTTTATAATTTATTTTATTTTAATTTGTTATAATCTTTCTTCTTCATTCAATATAATGCAATGTTTTAATTAACTATAACTTTAGTCTTCTGTTAACAGATGGCAGCACAATACAAAAGTCTAATTATAGCAAATTATGTCCAATAAAAGCAAATTATGTGTTGTTATTACGTGTATATCAGAGGTTTAACTAAATGTAAGGCAGATTTTATACATTCCACGAACATTTATTAAACTACACAAGACATAAATAAAACGCGTACAAACTTTTTAGAACTTTTTGGAATTGAAACTAAACTCAGGTGCGGTTACATGTGATAGCTACCGTTAGTAAGTATTACACAGTTAATCTATAGAGTCACTTATAACACAAATTATCCCTCTTTAGGGATAAATCCTAAGAGCAGAGATCGGCAGATTTTTTTCTAAGTCCTACCATTAGGAATCCTGCTGTCGCTAGATGCTAGTAGTTTCTACCATTTCCGAGTAAAAAAATAGAGTACCTAGTCACAGAATGGGGACTGTTTTATACATTGAATAAACGGTTTTTTAATTAATGCCAAGGTTGGGTTCCACCAATCAATTTCAGTAGAGATTTTCTCCTTATTTAAACATATTTCTTACACAAACATCGCAAAAAATTCTATTCATTATCACTGATAGAAAGTTGGCTCTGGTATAACAATCTCTTTCACTAAGCCTGACAAGATGTTCTTTAAGTTGTCACAATATGGCGGAAAGCAGGGCTTCACTACCCCCAGTGTAAACATCCACCAGTAAATTTGAATAGTTATTTTGCCAAAATTATGACTGAAATTCGTCATTCCCAAGGCGCTTAACCCTTTGCGGCGCAGGACAGATTCATTGCTTTAGTATTGAAATTAATGACTGACACCGGAATTTGAAACCAACTTTATTTGTAAATAAGAAAACGCTATATTTCACGCATTTAATAAACAGTAATTTTTTTAAAACAAAATTCCGGTGCCAATGTGTCGTTCGGGAATTAAAAATAAGTGGTATATCTATGAAACCACTGCGCCGCAAAGGGTTAAATAAGATTAAAAATTTTAGTCAAATGCATTGGTTGAAATTTACCCATGCGGTAATAATACACTTTTGTTTTGTTGTCTTCCATGATAATGTCTAATCTACTCATACATTTAGCCAAAAAAAAGTATTTAATAATTTATTTTTTATTTTTCGTTATAGTAATATTCATTTGAGATTCATTTAATATTTTTCTAAACATAAATAAATTATGATCACCTGAAAATAGAAATTGAATCGATATGGGTTGTTTATAAAAATTCGACGGAAAGCATTCAAAAGTTATCTGCGCAATAATACCTGCTTAAAATATAATAAAATATGTGAGACTTCCAATTTCAAAGAGCTAATATGTTTGTCTCAGAAAAAAGTATGTGAATGAGATAAAGAAAATTTTCCTTTGCGAGAAACATTTGAAAAAAAAAAAATATTTAAAATATTTTAATTGTTACATTAAGTGCATGGTAAGTTATGTATGCTTCGTTTATTTTCTATTAGCCGATGAAATTATTAAAAAAATATAACACAAACTGCATAGATATCATTTGATTAAATCTAACTTTTTGTGTTTCCTTTATTGATAACATTTATGTAACTCAAAAATGTTCTAATTTACCCTAATTTGTTCTAATTATATGTCGCGCGCAGGACGTTTTGTCAATTTTTCATGGAAGTTTTCTGAAATGAAATGATTGCTTATTATTATGTTTTCTCTGAGATTCTCATTATCGACTATCTTTATTATCTTATTTGTTATTAAAAATTGGCAGATTATTAAGATCTAAATTTTAAAATCTAAGGTTTAAAATGTACCTATTAAAAGGCCATTTCATATCACGTATATAACAGCTTTTCTATACATTACTTCTGTTTCAACCATCGAACCATGAACCTTCTCACTGCGTGATTGTTTAACCCTTTCCGGCACACTGTGCCCGGTCTGGGATACCTAATTTTAATTCCAAACTTGCAAATGGCACCAATAATATTTTAGTAAAATTTTGCTTTTACAATAAAGGCTTAAATTAAGGAATTCAAAGTATCTAAAAAATTCGTTGGTGAATTCCGGTGTCAGTCGATAATTTCTCATTTTACTACAGATTTTGCCCGTGCCGGAAAGGGTTAACCAAAATAGGTTAAAAAATGCCCATTCTACTCCTTTACAACGAATGTCTTTTATAGAAACTTTAATTTTTTCCCACCGGTTCTTCAAAACTGAAATTTTTGTATAATTTAATTGAGGAAAACTTTGTTACATATTATAATGTTTACCATAAAAATTACTGGTGGAAATAATCATGGAGGGTTAATTAGACAAAGTAATGCACCCCCTTGAAAATCGCGGGTTGGTCAAATTTTTCTACATTTGATTATGGGAACTTCGGGTGACCAGCGAGGGGGTTAAAAAAGAAATACCGATATGTCCTTAAAACAAAGAAGCTTAACAGTAATCTCCTTCGCAGGAATAGATTGCTGTCGGGAAAACATTCCACCAGCCCATTTAAAAAGAATTTTATTCTTTTTCAACCCATTAGTGCCTAGCGTCCCTTTTTAGGCACGCTTCAAAAGGTGCATTCAGCACTGTTTTTCACACCGGTAAAAAAAAGCAATAATTATTTTATTTAAATGATGCATTTTCGTGATTAATCAACTAAACTTAAACCTTCTAAAAATAGGGGTACCAACCATATAAAATTTACGCAAAAGATGCTGGGCACGAACGGGTTAAATGTAAAATTTCGGTTATACAGCGTGGCGAAAATAGCTATTCATTTTTATTGGCGGGAGTTTAGTTAAACGGTACTCAGGTCTTGCTTTTCTGTCATATTACAACAATCTAGACAACCTCCCATCATATAAATGTAAAAGGTTATATTACCTTACCAAACTGACACCAGTCAAAACATATAAAAATTTTGTATATATTCGTGAGAGAAATTTTCTTAGAACAAGGCCCTTATATAAAATAAAAAATTTTATTAAAATTTACGTTTAGAAGTTTGTCACGGATATAATCAGTAACTGTTGATCCAATGTAAAAAAAAATTTCAGCAGTCATCTGGTGACAATTTTCTCAGATACTTCACTCGCAACAAATAGACAATCCAATATCTGTCTAAAACGTTGATACTCGAATTTAAGAACAGTATGAACTCTGAGTGCATCATTATTTGAAAATTTCAATAAAAAAATAATGGAAATAACTGTACTATTTTTACTGGTGGGAGTTTACTTCGACGGTAATATTTCCACAAAATTGTTACAACATCCTGTTAGTGCCAGTAAAAAGATTATAATGTTTAAGCAAACTGAAACGAATAAAAATGAATATAAATTTCAAACTATATTTGTAATGGAAATTTTCCACCAGTAAGATATTGAAATAAGGTGAATTTTTTCTACACAAATTTACTGGTGGAAGTTTTCACCGGCGGATCTGAAACTTGATCTGATAAAAAGAAACTGCCGCCATCTTGTGACAACTTCTTAAAGTACTTCACCACGCAACTGGTTAACAGTACTTTATATGCCTGCCCCTAATTATCCAGAATTCCATTGTTTTAACAACGGTACTGAATCCTTAAAATAAAATAATTATGCTAATATGAAACTATTTGTTATTTTGTTACTTTTAATGCATAGTTTATATTTTAATAATTCATAATTTAATAAATGCAAGTATTTATGTAAGCGTCACGTACGGGACATTTTGTACTTTTCTGTGTATTCAAATGTAATTTTTAATTACTTTATGTATATTGGCAAAAGATACGAAAAATGATTCAATTTTTCTCAGAGTAATATTTTTTTTAATCAAATATTTGTCTAGAAAACTTCTGCAATTGATAAATGTCTTACTTTTTTACTAACATTAAATATATTAAGAAAAAATCTGACAAAGTGATTGCTTATGGAAAATAAAATATCTTAAATGGTGCATTTTATACTTATTTTATATATACATTCGGTTATAGTTTACAAAACATCATATGAAAAACAACTGTCGATTTATGATAGTTTTACACACCTCTTCCGTTTTAATAACTCGTGGATAACATAAACTGGCGATTAATAAAAACTACAGTCAAAAGAATAATCAATAATAAAAGTTTTATTGTATCGTTAATTTAAAGAAGTTAGAACCCGTCGAGTTTCGACGAAAGAAAATATTTAAGAAGGAACTGTTTTATTGATTTATAATAAAAGTACAAAATTATCTACAGTACAAAATGCACCTTATATTAGTAAGTCTGACTCTGTTTTAACCCATTAACGCCCGAATTATTTTCTTCACTAAAATTTAAATTTTGTATTTCCCACCACTTTTAAAATCAAATTAACTTTTACGTAAATTTATCGAGGATTCTGTCTCGTGAAAGAAGGTATATATTTATCTTCTTCTTTACTGGTGGGAAAACCGCTTTCTTGCTTTTTTGTAACCGTCCTCAAAAGAGGACGCCGGGCGTTAATGGGTTAAAGTAAACAAAATACTATTTCTATAAAGCTCTGTTGTAGAAATTATTAAAATTAAAGTTTAATTATACATGTAAGCAGTTATAAATATTATAAGATCTGTTATAATGATAGAGGTATCAATTAAGGCTTTTATGCTAGTATTCCAAAATGAAAAAAGCAAAATTTATTCGATTTTGACTCAATCATAGAATTTTTTCACCGTGCAGGGCTCGCACCGTTCTTAAAATTTTCACACGTTGCTACCAGTATTTTAAATCAAAAAGCTTCATGAAAGATCCATTTAACATTACAATAGAATTATACAATAAATATTACTGTTTAAAATTTGTGGTAGGAAAGTACGAAAATTTTAGGAACAGTGTGAACCCTGCCCGTGAAATCAAAACCCGACATCATTTTCACCATATCAAAATTTACATATGTATTTTTCATATCTGTATTCACCTTTTTATAAAAATGATATTTTAATTTGGATCCTTTTGATACCAAGTTGGATACCAAGTTTTCAAAAAGCTTCAGAATTTTCCAATTTTGCTATAATTTCCTGAGGGAACAACAATTTTATTTTGGTAATAAGTCGGGTGCTTTTGAAGATTTGCATATATACTTTAAGTAAACATTAAACTCACCAACGTATATAAAATAACTTAAATAATGGAAGTAATTATCCTCGTGAATATATCTCGTAAATCGATAATTCAACTTTAAATATCACAAATCTCCTTGAAAGATAAACTTAGATATATGAAATTAGATCGCCTACGCATTTTCAGCTATTCAAACCGCCGTTAAAGTAGTCAAAAGTTTCAACTGAAAATCAATAAATCTTTAAAATTCGGAAAATACTTGTATTACTTTGGGGAATTATTATTTCTGATCTATTCACCAATTATTTTTCGAATGATTTATATATTAACCCTTTATCTACCGACGGTACTTATAAGTATAATTAAAATTACTTATTATAAAATTATTTTAATGCGTCAGTTAGTTGTAATTCGTTTTATAATGAGTTACAGAAACATTACTTTATATTGTTCCAAAAGCATTATTGGTTACGCAAAACAAAAATATTTTTAAAACGATGATTTCTACTTCCTTTGTATCTTTTCAGCTTTCCTGGCACTGAAGGATGGGGTGGGGGATTTTTCAATTATGAAATATTTCTACATTTATATTGTATGAACATCATATTTTTACAATTTATAGTTCTACAAAATATTAAGAAAACAATTTAAAATAAAAGATTTGAGTGGCGTTAAAAATATTGCACAAAATCCCTGTAAATTAAAATTTAATTAATCCTTCTAAATCCTTCAATTATTCTAAAATCCTTCAAAAATTTATTAAATGATACTGTAAATCTTCTAATTTAGTTTAAACAATTTACGTAAAATGCTTTAGAATGTAAAATTTTCATGAATTCATAATTAGGTAGATAAAAAGTTAAAATTTAAATAAAGGAAATTTAAGGAGACTAGTCACTCAGCTACCGAATTCTCCTCTGTAATGGGGTCTATTGGGGTTTGATGCATTCTTATATTCAAACAAGTTTGAGATTGCACGTGAAGCGTAGCAAATGCGGTGCGTTCGTACGATAATGAAGTTTTAAAAATATCACTCTCATATATCAATCTCATAAAATTGTAAATAGTTAATTAAAATTAAAATGCGCAACAAACAATGTTCTCTCTATTCTCATTATGTAATGGAATACTCTTGTGTGGCCTTGTAAATCAATAGTAAAAGTTCTTTGCACAACAGATTATGCAAAATCTATATTATAATATGTACTTTATGATGCATATCAATATTATTATGTTCGAATGAGTGTAATATTATTAAAATACATTTGGAACTTTTTTCCATTGACTGTAATGTAACGGAGTACTTTTGATTGTCCCTGTATTTCATCTATGCATCCTATTTTCTAAAAAATGGAAATGACTTGACTAAATGATGTAATAAGTATGTAATTTAAATTTCAAACGATTAAAATGCATTTGCAACATTTTTCGCCATTGACCGTAATGTGACGGAATACTTTTGATCGTCCCTGTAATTGATCTATCCATCCGATTCTCATAAAATTTGAAATGACTCGAAAAAATTATGTAATAATTATATATTTTAAATTTCAAAAGATTCGGTTGGGTAGTTTTTGCGTTGTTATATGCGGACAGACAGACGGACAGACTGAACGAATACTATAGGTGCTACGTATTTACATAATTACGAACGCACCTAGAAATCCCATCAGAGAAGTAATATTTATAACTTCTATCAGCGTTTTCTTCTTAACAGATGTCACTTTTTCGTTTAGTTGTAGAAATATTTCTAAAATTTGTGCTCAGTTTAACATTTTATATGTGTTAAAAACTGTCGAACGAGAAATAAAATTTTAACGCCTCACATAAAATTATGCATAGATTTTTAAAATATTTTGAATATTAAGAAACCCCCCCCCAATCCTTTAAAAACAAAACATTGAAAAAGGAAGTTAAAAATATTAATTTCTCGAGGAGATATTTTGAATATAAAAATGCATCAAACGCCCATAGACTTAAAATTCAAGAGGGCAATTCGATCAATTTGTAACTAGCACATTTAAACCTTAAATGAATAGCATGAATAGATGTGCATTAATGATTAACATTTTTTAAAACTTTTAATAAATTAATTGATTTTTTAGCCTTTTTTATACATATGAATTTACTAGAGACAATAAGGAATATTCCTGATCTATAACAAGACATTCTTGCTACCTTCCGACTTAACTTCTGTAAAATGTAAGTTAATTTAAACCAGCCTTTAGCTGCGCATCTCGAGGTTTCCATGGGCAAAACAAATGCATGAAAATTTAAGCAACCCCAAATTTCGAAAAGGATGCCTTTTTCCATCAAGATTAAAAATTCTGTAAAAGACTTTCATTGCGAAGGCGTTAAATACTTAACCCATTAACTGTTTTGCCCGTACGCCGTTCGGGCAATATGAATTTGCTTAATTCATCATTTAAAGCTTTTTGACACCACTATCGGTTCTTCAGTTATAAAAAATTAAATCCGAGAAATGGCGAAAAAAAGCCCTTCGTGAAGAAAAACGCACATTCAGAAGAAATTATTCATTGCAACCATTGCTTGAAAACTAGATTTTGAAAACAAGCCAAAGTTTGCACACTTCTTGGAATTTCCAAGGACTCTGGCACCAGTATTAAAAATAAGAAAATTTACATTTAATTTTTAAACCACAACATTCGTAATCCCACCTTCATTTACAGATTTTTCAATATTTATCTGCAGTGAAACACTTCGAAAATATTCTTAAAATTTAGTGGTAGAAATGTGCGAACCCTGCCAACTAAACGAAAAAATTAATAATACCTCTCCTAATTAAGATACTAATATGATTTAAACGTCATTTAAAGCATAAAAACGAAGAAATTTTTATTATACTTATTTATTTTTATTTTTATTATTATTATCAGGGAACTTTTATTATAAACTAGCCGTCCCTGGCGACCAGTTTGGTCTCCTTTCTATGTATCCTAAGAAATTATGTATTTTAATCATAAATAATTTTATTCATAACAATTTTTTTATTCTAACAAATAATTTTATTCATAACAAATATTTTATTCTAACAAATAATTTTATTTATAATTCAATTTGTTTACTCAATCTTGCATGAAATTGGAAAAAAAATGATAGTGACATCAAGAAATCTTGATTTTTATCTTACCGGGAAGCAGGTGATAAATCGCCAAACATTGTTCAAATCACATTATCATTTAAAAAATGTAATCATTTCATCCATTTCATTTAAAAAAACAAAATTTTAATTTAAAAGTGAATTTTTTAAAATTCATGGCTATTATATCTTTCTTTATTTTTTTTTTTTTTTTAAGTTAAGAAAAATATTAAATATTGCCTCAAATCATAATATTTAATTTAAACTTCAAAGCATTGTTTTAATTTACCATTCGAAAAATATTAAAAAAAAAAAATACTAACTGGCGAGTAAAAAAAAAAAAAAAAAAAAAAAAAAAAAAAAAAACATTACATTGGCGAGATTTGCATCCGGCTAACATAAAAGTATCAGGAATTCTTTGCAATCATGACAAATTTTATGTAGTTTTAATCGAAAACAAATTATGTTTTAATCAAAATGGAAACTTTGCATATAAAAAAGCAATGGAATCAGCTCCAAGTTATTTATAGCAATCACATGACTATATAATACAGGGCTCCCAAATGGTCCGCCAACTGAACATCAATATTTTCTAAGAAAATTTTTCGTTTTATATTTTTCTTGCAAATTGCGCAGAAAACGACTTCGGAGGTTGATGTTAGCACAAATGCTGTAAAAATCTACTATGAAATTTTTATTTAAATATATTGGTGTTCAGTTCGCGGACCATTTGGGAGCCCTGTATAATACAGAAGAAATGATCGTGGTGGAACAATATTTGGCGGCCACTTATCACCTGCGTCGGTCTAACATTAAAGTTCCAAAACAGTCAGTCACTTGGCATATAAAAAGTTAAGTGACCAGCACGGAGTAGTTGATGACAGTCACATGACTTAGGCGTTTATTATATTATATAAATAATTACACGATATTTACCCGACAATCGAAAGCAGTATTCAACTTATTAACACTAGAACCGCCATTAGGGGTCATTTTGACCCCTGCCAAATTCATAATAACCGATTCGACCTAGAATCTTTTTCATAAGATATGTTAAGTAAATGCAAAGCACATATACGCTAATTTAAAAAGTTCAATAATTATAAAAGGAAATTCTGGTGTGAAACACTTTTTATAAAACTTGAGTAAAAAAGCCGGCTGTTCTAGTGTTAAATATGCACTCATTAAAAAAGAAAAAAAATAGCGCCATATTTTATGGAACCCTCCGCAAAAAAATTTCATAAATAAATAAATATATGCTGAATTGAATACCTGTTCCATAAAAAGTATGTGTGTATCAGTTTTTACAAACTGATTAACTTTAATTATGCATTTTTTAAGTGCTAGATTCTGATTATATTTTAATCATCTCAAAAATTAATAAATACAAAATAAAAAACAATATCAACAAAGGTCAAGTATGTGTACTTAAAAAAATATTTGATAAAATAGCTTATATATCTCTGGGAATAAATGGTAAACATTAAAAAATTAATAACCATGACATTTACAGTCGTGCTTTGCTACTATTTCGTTCAAGTAGCATATATGAATGAAATTAATTAAAGCTTTGAATTTTGAGTGCACTCAGGATAAATAATCTTTTAAATTATTTCATGTATACGTTTTTTTTATTTTATTACGAAGAAATTTTTTGTTCTATAATTTAAAATATCATATAAATTACTACATTTATTTATAGGTAATGTGTTAGAATTTTAATAATAAACTGTCTATATAAAATTCGGTTAAACGAATGTGCTTTAAAATATTGGGGAAAAAAGGTCCGTTTTAAAATTTCACAATTTTTTTACTTTTTGGTTTTCTTTTGCTTTGTAATAAAACCAGCAAATTAGATATACAAGTAGTAATACATATTTTTAATTTTTAATTAGTTATTTTAATTCTTATACAAAATTGAATTATTTTAATCCTTAACATACGGTATATTTAAAAATATCATTTTATTTTCATATTATACTCGCACCACTATATTTCAAAAATAGTTTTTTAATATTTTTTTTCTACTTATGTTGACAAAGTGCAAGTAAAAGTTTCTCATAGAAAAAGAGAAAGGGAGGGGGGGTTATCGCTTACATTGGCGGCATTACAATTCTACGCAATAAAATTTCTTAAATAGGTAAAAAAATTTGAATTGAATACATGTTTCTTACAAAGGCTGTGTGTCTAAGGGAGAATTTTCACAAACTGATTAGTTTTAATTCAATGCATTTTTTAAGTACCATATTCTGATTATATTTTAATCATCTCAAAAATTCATAAATACAAAATAAAAAGACCAACAAAGATTAAGTATGCGTACTTAAAATATATTTGATAAAATAACCTAAATATATAGATTTGGGTTATTTTATCAAATGGCAAATATTAAAATATAAATAAACATTTCCAGTCATGTTTTGCTACTCTTTCGTTCAAGTAGTATATATGAATAAAATTAATTAAAACTTAAAAACTTTGAGTGCTATCATGTTAAATAATCTTTTTAATTATATCATCTATACACTTTTTTATTTTATTGTAAAAAAAATATTTCTATAATTTTAAATATCACAATAAATTATTAACATTTATTTATAAATAATGTGATAAAATTTTATTAGCAAATTGTTTATACGAAATCAGGTCAAATGAATCTAATTTAAAATATTAAGGAAAGTCCGTTTGAAAAATGTTTCTTAACCACTAAATGGTCCATTAAATTACGGTTTAAAAATTCAAATTCATTATTGCCACCACTTTTTTGAAAAAAGAAATATCTATCTTATTTAATGACAAGTAAAATGATACCAGATAAAACCAATTACACTGTTTTATAAAACTGATGGGAATAAACAATTATGAATAAAAGCCATGAAACTTGCAGCCCGTGAATGTCTCGGGCGCGACGATTTACCCTTTAACGTTCATTGGTTTCGCCACGAAACCACAAAATTTTAATTCCGATACGCAACACTGACACCGGTATTTTTATCTAGAAATATCCCTTTTATTTTGTATGAGAAAAATCACGTTTTCTTATTTAGAAATATATTTGTTCTTAATTACCGGTGTCATTCATTTATTTCGACATCTTAGCAATGAAAATGCTATGATCGTTAAAGGGTTAAGTGGTTAAAGAAAAGGGAGGGCTGCCAAACGAGTAAATTTGATTAACCCTTTCCGGCACACTGTGCCCGGTCTTGGATACCTAATTTTAATTCCGAACTTGCAAACGGCACCAATAATATTTTTGTAAAATTTTAAATTTAGAATAAAAGCTGAAATTCAAGAATTCAAAATATTTAAAAAAATCGTTTGTAAATTCCGGTGTCAGTCGATAATTTCTCATTTTACTACAGATTTTGCCAGTCCCGGAAAGGGTTAAAGGGTGCCAATACCGCTTACAATGGTGACATTGATGCATTCAGAGTTAAAATTTGGATGATGTTTTTGAAAATATATTTAAATGCCAAAGCAATAAACTTTTCTTTCTCTGTGTAGCGTTAACTATGAAAATTGTTACTTAAGGGCTCACACTAGTCACACGGAAAAACTCGAATGCTAATGGAGGGTTATTTTCAATTAACTCGATTTGATTTAAATATTTTTGAATGATTTGTTTTTCTTTTCTTTTGCACTGGAAAGCTGAGGGCGATCTATACTAGTTTTTACATTTTCAATTTTCATTATAGTACTTATTTTTCATATTAGGATAGTTTTAATTTCAGAACAGGTTCGAACCGGTTCTGACTACATCCGGGATTAACTCTACCATTAAAAACGAATAACTATTTTTGTCTTAACTATAACAAAAATTATGCATGATAGAAACTAAATATAAATAGGAAATATCTATTTAAATTTACTGATGGAAAATCGCTCTGGCTTTAATCCGGTTTTAAGGAACCGATCACAGTTGAATTTTAGTTATTTTGAGCCTATTGCAATTTCTCTTTAATCATATTTCCATGGAAGTTCCACCCTAAGAGGCTGCGCAATTAAATGGAGTCCGAAATAGTATCTATTTATTGTATTTATGTATTATCAAAATAAATGAGTAAACTGATTAACTTGAATATAGTGCAAAAAATATTTCATTAATCATAGCTGCCAACTTTTACGCATTTTTGCTACCATTAAAATTGTACAGAGATTTTCCATTTGTTTAATCATAAGATTTTGACAATTAAATAAGACATTATTTACTATGATTTTTTGTGGTAGGAAAAATGCGTAAAAGTTGGCAGCTATGCATTAATTCAAAAATGCTCAAACTGAAATGTGTAATATGGATTAAAGATTAAACAGTTTGTACTCTACATTGCATGTGTTGAAGGAGATTTCATTTTTAAATCTGCTTGAGCAGTTTTACTGGTTAAGGGAAGCTATTTGCTAAAAGTTTCATCAAGATTAAAATACCTAATACACAGTTATTTCAAGACTAATGAATTTTCTGTCTAACTAATATTTTCCACAGTTTTCTGCATATATTAACCCATTTGCATTATTTGTGTGCATTTCGGGATAGTTTTTTAACTCGGCCAGATGAGCGTGGGGTGTTTTTTGACACCGCACTGCAAACATTATACGTTCTCTGCAGTAGCGGCTCGTCAGGGGGTGCTGCATCAATTTTTATACCACTAAAATTATATAGCATTTTCAGTTTGTTTTAATCAACAAAATTTGTCGAATAAATAAAATAAAATAAAATCAGTTAAGTTTAAGTGGTGAGAAAAATGATGCAGCACTCCCTGAAGAGCCGCTACTGGTTCTCTGGGTCTATCAGGTCCGACACGTGTCTTCCCATATTAATCAAGAAATTTCAAAATCATACGAAAATAATCTTTGGTTTATATTATGAACAATGGAACAATGCAAGTAGTTTTGAGGACTTTCTAAAAAGTTGCCGATTTGAACTTTCTCTGCCGATTCCGAAATTTCTCATTCACAACAAAAAACATCTATAACATTATTTTTTATGTTAGCTATTTCGAGATTAAGTAAACTATAAATTCTTCCTGCAGAATTTCCGAGTGGATTTCGAGATTTTTTAATCAAAATAAAAAATGTTAACCCTAACTGCCTTGTTTCGGAGCAACTTAATATCCAAATCCATAGATGTTTCTTCTTACAGAGGAATCAAGGATTACGAAAAATTTTGTTATGTGGTCAAACCACTTAAAAAAATTAAATTGCGACAGGAATAAAAAGTAGAATTAAAAATTTCGTAGTTTAAAATATCTTTATAGGTTAGACGTTTCACGATTACATCAAGAAAAATTCTTTCAAAATTGTGATGTGGATTTGGAATTTCTGAATAGAACGGAAATTTTTGAATTGACAATGTATGCATGTCCCCTAATAGTAAATGGGATACCCAGGGACTGATTAGTAATAAAATTTACCGTAATTTCGGGTGTATAAGCCGCAGATCAAACAATTCTTTTTCGACCCAGAATTTTTTAAGAAACAAATATAACTATTTAGATCGCCGTAAATATTTGTCTTCAATCACTAAATAAAATTTCTGGGTCCAAAAAGAATTGTTTGATCCGCGGCTTATACACCCGAAATTACGGTAATAGAAATGATGTTTTTTTAATTGCTGCATGTATAGAAAATTTCAGCCATGATTAAGTCAAAATTGTATGTTTCTTTTTACTGGTGGGAATTCGCGCCCTGTAGTTAATTTGGCCTTGGGGACACTGTATATTTTCGCGTATTCGAGTGGAATAATAGACTAAATACCGGTATTTAATAAATGTTACCTTTGTCTTATTTAAATGCAGATATTGCTGATATAAAATAATGCAAATATATATACGCGAAAATATTCGTATGCAACCCTTTTTTTAACCCTTTCCGGCACGGACAAAATCGTTAGTAATTTGAGAAATTATCGACTGACATCGGAATTTACAAACGAGTTTTGAACCTATTCGTGCCCAGCATCTTTTGCGTAAGTTTTATTTGGTTGGCACCACTATATTTAGAAGATTTAAGTTTAGTTCATCAATCACGAAAATGCATCATTTAAATAAAATAATTATTGCTTTTCTTTTTTACCGGTGTCAGAAACAGTCCTGAATGCACCTTTTCAAGCGTCCCTAAAAAGGGACGTTAGGCACTAATGGGTTAAGATATTTTGAAATCCTTAATTTAAGATTTTATTGTAAAAGCAAAATTTTACTAAAATATTATTGATACCGTTTGCAAATTTGGAATTAAAATTAGGTATCCCAGACCGGGCACAGTGTGCCCGAAAGGGTTTTAAGGATTTAGGGATCGGCTTATATGCGAATATATATTCGGTAACGAATATTATTTCAATATCAAAACTTTTTTTTAAAGGAATAAAGCGGTAGCATAAAAAAACACGTAATTTCGTAGAAAAATGCTTTAATGTATTACAGAGTTACCATAAAAGAACATATTATTTTAAAGAAAAGAGGTTTTAATGAAATAAAGCACTAATACAAAAGAGCATATTATTTGGAAGAAAAACCGAATAAAATACTAATCGATTAACGAATATTTAGGTTATCGATTCATGGTGGGAGAATTATATTCCCACGACTGTTACGATAGGTATTAAGATTGACTGTACAATATTTCAAAGCTCTCATGTCATTCATTTTTGAAGTTAAAGTTAAATACTATTATTATTTTTTATATTTGGGATTTTCTTAAGGGAGGAAGCATCTAATGCATTAAAATAATAAATGTTGACTTTGAAATTAGATGTTGTACTTCACTCAATAATGATGAATTTTTCTTCTTTTACAGGAACCATGTTTTAGATTAGAACTTACTAAACACTGTTCATACTGGGTAAGTGAAAACAACATACTAATATTTTGATTTTTGAAAACATTTATTGAGTTAATTATTTATTAAATATATTAAATTTTATGATTGATCACTCAGACACAATGGAAATATAATCAAAAACATAATGTTTTTATAAAACGAAACTTGTGTACTAAAATTCTTGCATTGGTGCATGTTTAATGAAAAACGAAGATTTTAGACTTTTGACTTTGAATGTTAATTTTATTTATCGAATGTTTTAAAATCGCAAAATTATGATAACTGATAATATTTTGTTTAGATATTTAACCGTAGCTCACAGTACTACGTGTGTAAATGTTTGTCGTTAAAAACATACCTTTACTAAACAAGCAATCCCGCGAAGTTTAAATTTGTGTAATCCGTATAATGTCATTTACATATCAAATGTGCAATGCTTTCCAAGCCAGAAGAATAACCAGTGGCAGAACCAGAATGAGCGCCCAACTGCTCAGAATGACAGATATTTAAAAAAAATTCTGTTCGCCTTATCTAAGTAGCAAATTTTCTGCTTATGAATCAAGGAGAAGTATCTTACAGTATTACAAACCTTACAGTATTACTGGTTTTGGGCACACACCAATATAGGTCACTGATAACCATTATACAAGTTTATCGTAAAAATTAGATAAACTAGGTTTTATATAACTTTTGTTTGATAAAATGATATTTAATTTTATACTAACGGTGTCGCTTAGCAACCAAAATGTACCAAATTATATCAAAATGTAAAAAGTTTTCTGTGCAAACGATAATTTTGAGTGAAATATAGTATCTGTTTATTTCTACAGTTTTACCTAAGCTGTGTGATTTTTTTCTTCTTTTATGTTGTGATTTGAATGTGTTTTATGATAGTATGTGTAAAAATATTACGGTTTTTACTGGAGTTGTTTTTTGTTCGAAAGAAACTGAGATGCGTTTGTCCATGAGAATAAACTGTTTAAAACGAGATATGTGTATTTATTTTAGAGTTGAGTAAAAAAATTGATAGTAATTTCGAACATTGGATAACCAACTTTTTGCCCCTATATCATTTGTCAATAGAAATTTCGAAAGGTTGTGTTCGTGGTATTTAATCGAAAATTATTTCTTATTAACACTAGAACTACCGGAAGTTTTTGTCGAGTGATAAAAATATTTCACACCGGAATTTCGATTTAAAACAATTTAACTTTACTATTTAACGTTTTTCTTCTATGTATCCTTTAAATTTATTTCATGATCAAATTTGAACCTAAACATGTTCATACAGCAGCCGTCAAAGTGACAGTTTATGGTAGATCTAATGTTAAATAAGGAGCGCGGCGAAGTCTCGGGCCTTTTGGATATGCGGATTTAAAAGACACCTTTTTCTCTAAGATAGTACTGGTGTGAAAAAAATAGAGACATGGCAACTCTTAATAAGGAGTTTTTCGATTAACTTCTTAACTGGTTCCTTTTTTTGGGTGCAATAAATCGAAAATATGGGTTTATACCACTTTTTTTAGATAAAATATTCATAAAATTTATTCTAAACATTTCTACCTTTAAATAGTATGCCATTCCATTAAAAAAATCAGTGGTGTCAAAAAGCTTTAAATGATGAATTAAGCAAATTCGTCTTGCCCGAACGGCGTGCGGGCAAACCTGTTGAGTGGTTAAAAAATGTTTGCAGTTTAGTGTCCCACTGGCCCCAGACCCCAGACTCGAAATATAAACCATTTCGAGAGAGATTCCTTACTCGAAATATAAGAAAATTTCCAGTGAACTTATAGTTTTATTGTAGTTGAGTTTCACATAGTCTCAGTAAATAATAGTTTTCAAGAAAAATTACCGAAGTTTCAAAGATCAAGAAATCAAGAAAACTATAGTTTCATTATGTTCCACAGTTTCTCCATAATCTCCATTTCTTATAGTTTTCAAGAAAATAAATGAAGAGGAAAAATGTTGCATTATATACAATAAGATTTATTTGAGACATAATAATCCGAACCACAAAGAACAATAAAATAAACATGGTTAGGAAAGCTAAATGAATATAAAGTGAAATTTCATGAAAATGAAATTGGAATCTCAAAAAATGAAATTGAAATATGAAAATGAAATTTCAAGAAAATTGAAGTAAAAAGTTATTGTTGTAATTCTTTTTTCTAGATTTTCTTTGTTAAGCATAGTTAGTGTTCTGTGTTTTCTATTTTTTTGCACATTTTATGCGGGAAACAAAAATAAGTTTTCGTGGAATATGGGAGGAAATTATTGCTGGTACTGGAAAGTTTGCAAGGATGAAAAAAAAAGTTTGTAATTTTGTATGCTTACTTCTGATTAAGATTGCCAGTTAGACCTCAATTATTATTTTTTTTTAAATATATATATATCAGAATTCGAAACATAATTTTAAATTATTTTTTGTCTTCACACAGCAACAGATATTTTGTTATTACTTAACTTTTTCCGGCACGGACAAATTCTGTTAGTAAAATGAGTAATTACCAACTGACACCGGAATTTACAAACGACTTTTTTAGAAATTAAGAACTCCTTAATTTAAACTTTCATTTTACAAGCGAAATTTCATTAAAATATTATTGGTGCATATTGCAATTTGGAATTAGTATTAAGTGTCCCCGGACAGGGCACAGTGTGCCGAAAATTGTTAAGGAAAAATCCGTCTTTCGAAATTTCAGGTGTTAATTTGTAAATTCAAAATAAAGTAGGAGGCCAAACTCGTAACGTTACTCCTGAGTAGTTGTGAGCAGATTTTAAACTACAGTGACATTTGTGAAAGTAAATGCACTCAATTTCGAAAAATTCCCTGCATATAATGTGTTAAATACACATTGCTTAGTTATTCAGATATATTTGGCCCCGCCTTTTCTTATAGTTATTTATCTAAGATTAAATTAACTGAATAGTATTTTTTTGAAAAAAATGTTGCCAAAGAAGCCATCTAATTTTTATTTTATTGCTGACTGGCAATACTGTCACATATTCAAAATTTGCCACATTCTTTTAGAATTTTTGCTAACATTTAATCTAATTGCGACAATTGTTCGTTACAGAAATTTCAATATTCTGCTACCAGATTTTTATACGGAAAGATTTTTCTTGAACTTTCATTTACTATGTTCGGTGCGGTTTCTATTTTCTAGGAGCAAAATCTAAAGTTTTACTACCACTATTTATTTACAAAAAAAAATTCGTTTTAGATTTTTCTTTGGAATGCGGATTCTTAGGATTCTACTTCATGAAAAACTTTTTAGTACAATTGTTATGGTGATCTACCAAACAAATTATTTGAAAAATTCAGAGTTCGCCAAAAAATGTACTGCTCTGAAGCCGGCTAAAGAACATTTACTAGTTAATAGTAGAAACAGGGTGCATTCGCGTCAAGGGCTTTCGTGCACCTTTTACCACAATTTTTGTAAAGTAATATTTCCCTTGTGGTTAATGAAATAAAAATCTATCTTCAAGTACAGTAAATATAACTTTATAATAGGACGTTTTGTTGCAAGATATATAATCTCGTTACAAGTCTAAAGCAACAGTTACTATTCAAAAGAAAAATCAGTTTCGCCTGTCTTTGAGAAATCAGATTGACTAAAATTTGAAATCTTTTATCAAATAATAATAATAATAATAATAATAATAATAAAATCATAATCCATTTTCTTTAAAAATCAAATAGATTAAATATATACACTCAAAACATTATCATTTGTTTTTAATGGAAATCGCAACTGTTATTTTAAAAGTGTAATTGATCGAAGAGATTAACCCTTTAACGGATACAGCATTTTCATTGCTAAGATGTTGAAATAAAGGAGTGACACTGGTAGTTACGAACAAATACATTAGTAAATAAGAAAAAGGGATTTTTCACATACATAATAAAAGGGATTTTTTTAAAATAAAATTCTGGTGTCATTGTTGCATATCGGAATTAATATTTTGTAATTTCATAGACAAACCAATGAACGTTAAAGGGTGAAAACTAAAGCTATATTCACTGTTCTTATAAAATAACGAATCAGACTCCTTAAAAAAAAGGGAAACACTCTGAAGAGAGTAACTCAAAAAATTAAGTGCTACATTTGAATAGTGTCTATTTTAATACAGTTTCTATTTGTAGGACAACATAAACAAAATTTAAGTAGTATGGCATCATCAGTAGCGGCTCGTCAGGGGGTGCTGCATCAAATAATTCACACCACTAAAATTGTATGGTAATTTCAGTTTTATTTAATTAACAAATTTGTCGAATAAATAATATGAAAAATTCTGTTAAATTTTAGTGGTGTGAAAAATCTGATGCAGCACTCCCTGACGAGCCGCTACTGGGCATCATTTAGCAGACGTTATTATTATTTGATTAATCCAGCTATATTTTTATAGGATGATATGCGTTAGTGTGTCTGACGTTACCACTTTTCTTCAGGGCTATAAAAAGAAAATTCCATACAATTGAAGAGTAAATTTTTCAAAAAGAAAAAATACGGGCACAGAAAACACACACCCAAAAAAATCATTCATTTACTTGTTGTCTTTTTTCACGACATACATATTTTTTTAGTTTATTCTATCTTTACCAGAAGAAAGTTTCCAAATCGTGAAAATTTTCTAGTTCTGCTATTTGACATATTTACACGTTTCAGAGGTCAGAAGTTCCAAAAAACATGCTTTTACAAAATGTCTGTCTGTGAGTCTGTCTGTATGTGACCTAAATTTTGTGGGCATTCTATCTCAAGGACTAATGCACGAAATTTTACAACACATTATATTGAGCTAGACCTTGACATAAATTGTATCTGAGTAGTTTTTGGTATATATCGCTCAATAGGTGGTGTTACTATGCTGCCTTTTTCAGGATTACCACAATAGCTATATCTCAAGAACTAATGGACGAATTTTTATAAAACTTCCAATTCCTTTAGTCCTTGATATAACAAAGTTTTGATCTTTTTTTTTCTTTTTCGGTGCAAATCGGCTATTAGGTGGCGCTTCTATGCTGTATTATTTATGATTATCGCAATACCTCTCTCTCAGGAACTAATGCACGAATTTTCACCAAACACTCCAAATTCAGTTAGTGCCTAATATAAATTAGTATTCTTTAGTTTTTGCAGTAAATCTCTCAAAAGGCGCCGCTTTTATCCAGGTTTTTTTTTTCTTACGATTTCTGCGATGATTATATCTTATATACTAATACACGAAATTTCATCTGATTTTATGTTCAGTTAGAAGTAATTTCCTACAGAATAGAGTTTGGTGTAAATTATCTTGCCGATTACGCCACTATGTTTCATTTTTCTGGAAATACTAACGTGTATTAGATAGAAGAAAGTTCTCGAATTGCCACATCTGAATATTTTAGATTATATACTACTAATATTTTTCGTTATTTCTATACCTGATTTTAAATAATAACCAATAAAAAACTAATGTGTATTTTAAGTTACTCGTGTGAAGATTCGTTTATATACAGCAAAATTTCATAAATTGTATCCCTCCAAGCAATGTTCAATCTCACGTAGTCAGGTATTCCAAGTATCATCAATATCCGAAATTAGATTAATCTAATACGAGGATTTACCTGATGACAGTCCTGCGCTGGGTTATTTGTCACGTAACTAATTCAATACCAGCAACTTATTGAAACATTTATTACAAAGTTCATTCATCTATAAATATCACATGCCTGAATTTCTACTGTTTCAAATCGCTTTAATACAACTGTGATGTTTTTGTAGAGACTGACTATGTATTTTTACTATGTAATGCTAATGTAGGATACTGATGAGTCAAATCATTAGAGATTTGTACTATATGTCGATTTAACTACCTGGAGTGCCAATTAAATGGAATTTCTAGAATTTCAGTTGGTATATATATTGGACTGGGAGGAGGCAGTAAAAACAATCAATTATTTATTTTGGAATCAAACAGAATCTACATTAATCTAAAAATCATTAAGAAGATCGTTTTAATTCTTACTTTTAAATCTTTTACTTTTACAGCCAACTTATTTATGCATTTCGACTATATTCATGGTATCAAAAATGCGCATTATACGCAGGGATGCAAGTTCTGCGCCAAAAACGACCGATTAATACCACTAAAAGTTTAAACTATTTCTCGCCGTATTTAATTACAAGATTTCTTAGATTCAATAACACAAAGAATACTATTCAATTTTAGACGGTAAAATCAGACATTTTTGGCGCAGCTCTTGCATCTCTGATTAAACGTAGGATTAAATGTTTTATCGTACACATGTAGGTAATCTGAATGAATCGTTAATGTCTATTAACAGAACTTATGTTCTCACAACATTAACAGAAAATTTTAATAGTATTTTTAAAGTATTTCGTTGGAGAAAAATATTGTAAAACTTGAGAATAAAGGTGATGCTTACGAATTCTTTTTCTTAAAAATTAAATGTAAATTTTCTTATCATTAATAGTGGTAGCAGAGTCCTTGGAAATTCCAAGGAGTGTGCGAACCTTGTTAATTAAGTATAAAAATTAAATATTTTTTCTAATTAATATGTTACCTTTGAAACATATAATATATCCAATAAGCCTTTTCTTGTAAATTCCCAAGCAAACCCTATGAATAATCGTTAACAAATAGCTAGCATTGAATATTTGCTCTCAAGTAATCCACTTAAGGGATGCAGAATGACACCCATATCCGATATTCTGTGTATTAATCTAATTTGAGAATTAGTCAGATGATAAGATATTTGTCAAATAAATAAATCGATACCTGCACTTACTAATACAGATACAGCAGCGTTAATATTTGTTTGTCTGTTATATGCTTGTAGTTTGAAACTGTTCACAATATTTTTAACGTAATTGATGTGTTTTTAAGAATATTTATTTATTGTTTTTCTTTCTTTTTTTCTTTTTTTAGAGAATGGGAAAATGTTAATTGTTTAAATAATTCATTAAATACCTTAATTTTAAAAAACTGTCTTATTTTGTTTTGTTTACGTTGGTGAACGTGTATTGTAAATATGCAGGATTTTGTTTATCTTCCAAATAATGTATCTCAATTTAATCTTTTAAAGCTTAAAACTTACACAGTTATTTTTCTCGTAATCATACTGACTGGTCAATATATCATACGAATTGAGTTTTTCTAGCTGAGCAAAACAAGGAACAATCCAGGATTCGAACTTAGAATCTTTGACTTAAATTACCAATTTTCTACGGATTGAACTATATGGACCCAGAATCGGCTGGCATATTTCGCTCAGATAACTTTATTGGCACTCGCACTTGGTTTGGTATGGAGACAGCTCAACAGAATAAACCGCAGATATTGGAATTCTATTAACCGATGGCCGCTTAAATATGTAGTTGTTTTTTAATTAACTATGCTAATTAGTGAAGCTATCATCCGAAATGAATTTTTTCAATTGACTGAAAAAATGACCGGATCCGGATTCGAACTCAAATCTTTGGCTTAAATTATCATTTATTCTCTTAAGCTGTCAACATAAAAAACCGGATGCTACAAAAAAAAAAAAAAATAAATAAAAAAAAATAAAAAAAATAAAAAAAAAATAAAAAAAAAATAAATATCTATTTACTAAGAAAAGTGTTTCAAAATTGATTAAATATTACGATGCATACCATTTTGAAAAAAAAAAGTTAGTCTATTATTCGTTAGGAGTGTGTATAAAACTGGTGCGTTCCGATACAGTAATCTCTGATATTTTCTAAATATTGAACCAAACCTGAGAGGTATGTCATAGAATAAAGTATCATTGCATGCACTATGACCCTAAAATGACCCTTCCTTCTTTTCGCTTATAGATTTGCGTAATCTGAATGAATCATTAATGTCTATTGAATATAAAATGTAAACAATATATTTAATATGTTATGTCTGAAACCATATATATAATATATTCAATACGACTTTTCTTGTAAACTCACAAGCAAACCGTATGAATAATCGTAAACAAATAGCTAGCGATGAATATTTGCTCTCATGTAATCGACTTAAGAGATGCAGAATGACACCGATATTCGATTTTCTGTGTATTAGTCTAATTTCAGAATTAGCGGGATGATGAGATATTTGTCAAATAAATAAATCATTAGAAGCTGATATAGTTATTCCAGCATGAATATTTGCTTGTCAATTATATGCTTGTAGATTGCAACTGTACGAAATTGTTTTAAGGTAACTGATGTGTTTATAGGAAAAAAATTATTTACTTATTTAGTGTTTTTATTTCATTTTAGAAAATGTAAAAATGTTAATTGTCTACATAATTCACTAATAACCTCAACTTTGGAAAATTGTCTTACATTGTCTATATCTGTGAGCGTGTATTTAAATATGGCAGAATCTTGTTTATCTACCATATCTATCTTGTAATCATTAAAGTCTATTAAATATAAAAATTAAATGAAATATATCTAATTAATATGTTATGTCTGAAACTATTTATATAATATATTCAATAAGCTTTTTCTTGTAATTTTCTAAGCAAACCCTAGGAATAATCGTTAACAAATAGCTAGCGTTGAATATTTGCTCTCAGTAATCTACTTAAGCTATGCAGACTGACACCCATATCCGATATTCTGTGTATTAATCTAATTTGAGAATTAGCCGGATTATAAGAAATTTGTCAAATAAATAAATCATTAGAAGCATTTTACTGATACAAATATTCCAGTATGAATGTTTGACTGTTACATGCTTCTAGATTGCAACAGTTCAAAATTATTTTAACGTAAGTGATGTGTTTTTAGGAATTTTTTTATTTATATACTATTTATTTTTTCTTTTTAGAGAATGGAAAAATGTTAATTGTTTAAATATTTCTTTAATAACCTTAATATTGAAAATTTATCTTAATTTGTCATATTTGTGAGCGTGTATTGTAAATATGATAGGATCTTGTGTTTACCTACCTGGCAGATTATCTCAATTTAATCTTTTTAATTCTCCCAACTTATGCAGATATTTTTTTCTCAGCCTTACTGATTGATAAATATATTATGCGAATTAATTTTATTTTTCAAATGAAAGTAATACTGAACAATCCGGGATTCGAAACCAGACCTTCAACTTAACACTAGAACGCCCGGATGGAGTCGATTCGACTCCAATCATGTAACTAAATTTCAATTCGAACCAGAAAAATTTTCTTGAAATAATTTAAATCTAATCCACGCAAATTTACGTTATATAAATCAATTAAATAATTTTGAATAAAAATTCTGGTGAGAAATATTATTTTCAAACTTGAGTAGAATTTCCGGGCGTTCTAGTGTTAATTTATGAATATTCTTCTGACTGTTCTACATGGGCCGACAACCGGCGGGCATATTTCACTCAGATAACCTTAATGACAATAGCATTTGAGCTGGTATGGAGACATTTCAGCAATATAAACCGCAGATAATGGGACTCTATTAACCGATGGGCGCGTAAATACGCAGTTTCTTTTTAATTAACTATGCTTATTGGTAAAGCTATCCAAAATGGATTTTTTCGATTGGCTGAAGAAAAAATGGTCAGACCAGGATTCGAACCCAGATCTTTGACTTAAAATCTAATTTATTCTCTTGAACTGTCAACATAGCAACCGGGATGCTAGTAAAATAACTAAAAATAAATATCTATTGACTAAAAATGTTTTTGAAAATTTATTAATTAATCTGTTACAAATGAACTAGCTTCAAAAACTTAAAACTATCGATATTAAATACCATATGTAATAAACAGAAAGATGCTATATGAATCCCGAGATCTTTCGATCGCAAACGTAATTATTTTCAAGGAACAATTTCACTAAAATGTCGCATTCACAGTGTAAATGCAAATTAAAAAAAAAAAAAAAAAAAAAAAAAAGTTAATCTATTTTTTGTTGGGAGAATATAAAATTGGTACGGTCTGATATGGGAATCTTTGATATTTTAAAAATGTTGGTCCAAATCTGAAGTATATCATAGAATAATGCATCATTGCATACTTTATTATCTTAAATGACCGCTTTTTCATTTCGCTTAAATATGTTCGTAATCTGAATGAATCATTAACGCCTATTAAATATAAAAATTAAAGAAAATATTTCTAATTAACCCCTTAATTGCCGTGGGCGTATTAATACGTCTCGCTCAAATAAATGCATAGTTCTGAAATTAACTATCGAACAACCAGTTTTTTGAAATACAAATTTTGCTTTACAGTAAAACCCCGATAATTCAGATTAATTGGAACCAGACCCAATCCGGATTATCGAAAATCCAGATTATCCGGAGAATAAGAAAAAAATTAAATAAAATAATACATACGTACAATGTTGCCAGATGGGCTACTTTTTTAAAATCCAGATTCTTGATTGGCACCACTTTTTACAAATGATTAAATGTGCCTTATTCAATGGCATGATAATTAAGGCGAAAACAAAAGGTAATTTATCATTTCATGAAAATGGTGTCAATCAAGAAATCTGATTTTTAAAAAAGTAGCCCACTGGCAACACTGCATACGTACAGAAAATCACCTTTAACTTATTGATTATTTACAGACAGTAAAAATGTTTACTTTGTAATAAAAAAGTTTGTTATTTTTTGCTGTGCCAGTTTCCTATACCTTTTGTGAGCCGTACGGTCACGCATCTGCTTGAGCATAAGTAGTTCGTTGGGTGTAGTTTAAATAAGAGTTTAAACACGAATGCTTAAAGTATTCTTCCGAAAAGATTTCATAAAAAAGTTTTTTTTTTTTTTTTAAACTCAGAATACGACGATGAAACAAGTTTATGCTATGGAAATTGACAAAATCGTTTCTCAATCGCTTGATCAAACCTATCCGGATTATCCGGAGGTCCGGATTTAAGGGGTTCTACTGTATTAACAAAAAGAAACTTTTACCATTAAATAAAGGGAAGAATAAATTTGTGGTGGCAATTTTTTTTACCAAAAAAGTTGAAGAATCTTTTATTATAGCTTCGGCAGTTAAGTGGTTAATATGTTATTTCTGAGACCTTTATATAATATATTTAATAAGCATTTTCTTATAAATTCCGAAGCAAACCCTATGAATAATCGTTATCAAATAACTACCGTTGAATATTTGCTCTCAAGTAATCTACTTAAGGGATGCAGAATGACACCAATATCCGATATTCTGTGTATTAATCTAATTGTAGAATTAGCCGGATGATAAGATATTTATCAAATAAATAAATCATTAGAGAAGCACTTTACTGATACAGATTACCTAGCATTCATATTTGTTTGTCATAGATTGCAACTGTTCAAAATTGTTTTAAGATAATTAATGAGTTTTTACGAAATACTTTATATAATTTTTTATTGCTTTCCTTTCTTTTTAAAAAATGGAAAAATGTTCATTTTCAAAAGAATTCAATAATAATTTTAATTTTTAAAAATTGTCTTATTTTGTTACATTTCTGGGCAAATATTGTAAATATAACGGGATATTATTTATCTACCTGACAATTTATTCTCCCATTTTTAGCCCTTTCCGGCGCTATTTAAATCTGTTTGAAATGATTAACTTTCATCAGAATTTTAAAAGGATTTATTAGAAGTAGTTACTTATTTTCAGGTATGTTATAAAACGAAAAATTTAATTAAATATACTTTGTGCAGGTAAAATTAAAATAAGGCGTTCTTTTGTAAGGACACAGCGCCGGGAAGGGTTAACACTTTCCATACAAATTGAATTTTCTGAACTGATTGAAACACTGAACAATCTGGAACGCTAATCCAGAACCTACAACTTAAATTGCCAATGTTCCGTTGATTGAGCTATAGGGACCAACAACCGGCAGAAATATTTCGCTCAAATAACCTTATCAACAATCTATCTAGTCTTAATGTAGAAATTTACTAAAATAAACCGCAGATAATGGAACACTTTGAAATGGCGGGAAAGTAGGTAACGCATATTTTTTTCCTGAAATATGTACTAATTTTGTAAAGATGTCATACTAATTGGATTTTAACTGAGTGAAAAAAAGTCCAAAACGTGATTCGAACTTACGACCTCTGACTTAAATTTCCAATGTTCTGCCGATTGAGCTACGATAGCTGACAATTAACAGGGATATTTGCACAGTTGTTATTTTCTTCGTAATGCTGATTGGTAAAGCTATCATACAAAATGATTTTTTTTTCAGCTGATCAAAAATAAATAAATAAATAAATAAATAAATAAATAAATAAATAAATAAATAAATAAATAAATAAATAAATAAATAAATAAATAAGATAAATAAATAAATAAATAAATAAATAAAAAAGATAAATAAATAAATAAATAAATAAATAAATAAAAAAGATAAATAAATAAATAAATAAATAAATAAAAAAGATAAATAAATAAATAAATAAATAAAGATGAGACCGGGATTTGAATTTAGATCTTTGACTTAAAATGAAATTTTCCTGCTGTTTATTGTCTTGAACTGTCAACATTGCAAACTAGATTTTTTTTATTAAAGGTGTTCTTAAATCAAAAAGGGTAACTTTGTGACACGTTTTAATTTATTTTAGTTCGTAAATGCATGAAACTAGCAAGTGTTGTTGTTCAGAAATTGTCTAACTGCACTCAATTTTCTATTTTTTTCCAAACGCAATAGATCTTTGATAACAAGAACTCAAAATTGACACTTTTGAACACATTTCCCGACGAAAGCAGAAAAACCAGGAGAGAAGCAGGAGAAAAACGGATGATCACGTGATCAAAATAGCTTACAATTGGATAGGTAATTTAGTTGTCATAAAATGCAAAACTACGTTCGATTCGAAATCGCTTCCATAGTCAGGCCTTCCAATGTTATATCTTTCCGTTAAAAAATGAATTTGTAAATGCGTCAAAACGTTTACCGCTTGTTGAGCGGAGCAGTTGAGAGCAACTTTAACCACTTAACTGATCAATATATTTGAAAGAAACTTTTAAATAATGTCTATTTTTTTCATGTCTTTTACAGAATTTTCAATTCTTTATCACCTGTTTTTCAAAACAGAAATTTTTGCCTAAAGAAATCAGGAAAATGCTCGAATTAAATAATATAAAATTTACGATAAAGTATTATTGGAATATGGATGCCCGTACGCATTTTCAGAAAGAATCACGTTTTGAGCACCAGCCTTGGCGAGTTGGCGAAAGCGAGAACGTTCAGCTAGCTGCATCGCCAAACACAAAATAAACTACGTTCAAATGTGTCATAAAACATATGATTAATAGAATTACATTTATTACAAGTGAATATTTACTACTGTTTTTAATTAACTTCTCAATTTCTTCGAACATAGCGAGTTAAGGAAATAATATTTTTGAATTGAGGAAAAAAAAACTATGCTTAGATGTTTTGTGAAATTTAAAGCATTTTAAGCTGAAAAAGCTTTTTGTTTTAAGCTATGTTTTAATTGTAAACAACGGTGAATAACATTTCCTCATATTATAGTCTTTGCTTGATAACATTTACGGAAAAACAAATTAACAATAAACGCGATATCTTTTCAAAAGGAATGGTTGCTATTCGATAGGCGTTTGACGTCACAAACGAGAAAGAGTGCGTAGCATTGACTTTATCTCCGCGCCTGGCGATAAGGTGCTCAAAACGTGATTTTTTCTGAAAGTGCTGCCCGCACGTGGTATTGGCAAATCATGATTGTCAAAAACACGTTGTCTGTACGACGTACGGGCAAAACAGGGAAACAGCTAAAAAATAACTAAAAATAAATATCTATTTTCTAAATAAAGTGCTTAGAAATTTATTAAATACATATTAATACAAATGAACTGGTCTTGAAAATTTAAAACCGTTAATGTTAAAAATCATATGTAAAGATAAGAAAGATATTACATGAATTCCGATATCTTATGTAACAATTTAGAAAAAAAGGGTCAGTCAATTGTTGGTGGGGGGGGGGGGGGTATAAATATAGTACATTTCGAATCTGGGTTGTTTGATATTTTGAAAATATTGAACCAAATCTGGAATATGTCACACAAGAAAATATCATTACATACACTATGACCCAAATTGACCATTTTTTTAGACTGGTATATAAACAGCATGGTGAATGTGATCTTCTACGGAAGCTGTTCCTTAATTGGTTCTTTTTTTCCGTTCAATAAACTGAAAATAGCGGATACACACCACATTTTTTTAAATAAAATATTCGTAACGTATAGTCTAAACATTTTCGCCTTTTAAATTATAAGTACTAAATCATACTTTAAAAAATTGTGGTGTCAAAAAGCTTTAAATGATGAATTAAAACCTCCTGACCGCCGAGCAAAAGGGCAAAATTGTACAGTTTTTTTCCCTGAATTTATTTTAAATGTTAATAAAAGAGGGATTTTATATCATGGTGTAATTTTTTTGTTACGTATATACTCACAATCCTTGAAAGAAACAATCATAACTTAATTTCTTAAAACTGTATTATATTCGTAGAATTATATTAATTTAAATAAAGTGTCAACTGCAGTAAAACCTGCAGCCTAGTGAACGGTTATACCCGCTCGCGGCAGTGGGAAGGTTAAGGGAATTCGTCTTGCCCGAACGGCGTACGGGCAGATCAGTTAAGGGGTTAAAAAGTCCCATGTAGCTCAATCGGCCAAGCATTCCCAATTTTTGACAATAGTTCTGAGTTCAAATCCCTGTTGGATATGTTTTTTTCTCAATTTCGAAAATTCGATTCGCATGACATCTTTACTAATCCGTATAATAGGGGAAATGTAGTATGTTCTCTATATTCCCATCATTTTAAGGAGTTTCATTAAGTGTGATTTATTCTGCTGACTTTTCTACATGCATACTAGATAAGTTTTCGATAAAGTTACATAAGCGAAATATTCCCGCTGTTTGACATCTCATGTAGCTCACACAACAAAGCAATGGCATTTTTGTCAATGGTTCTGAGTTCGAATCCCTACTTGGATGTTTTTTTTACCTCAGTTTCAAAAATTCAATTCGTATGATATCTTTTTAAATCAGTATGACGTAAATAGTTGTAACGAGGAAGTTTTTTTTTTACAGTATTCAAAATGAGTGTTGGAAAGTGTTTCTTAATCTATGCTTGATGCATGATTTATATGTCTTGTTAATAGTTTACTTTGAAATTCCTCTTTTATTCTCTATACAAGTGTTTCGAAAGTGCTCGTTTGTGAAAAGAAAACTGCATATTCTATTAATATAATGTTCAGGGTTCGCACAAAGTTACCACTAAATTTTAAAAATTTTTCAAAGTATTTCACTGCAGAGAATTATTGCGAAGCTTGAGAATAAAGGCGGTGGTTGAGAATTATGTTTCTTAAAAATTAAATATATATTTTCTTATCATTAACACTGGTTCCAAAGTCCTTAAAAATATAAGGAATGTGCGAACCTTGAATGTTATTACTTCTTATTTTCAAAATCAATATATAAATAAATGTAGTGAAAAGAAAGTAATTTGTACATTGAAGGTATGATAAATTCCGTTATTTTCGAGCGAAATTATGTTTTGGGGTCAAAGCAGATATCTTTAAAAACCCTAGACTTATCCAATAACTTTAACTTTATAGTATGTTCATATCTTAAACTTTTTAATACACATTTTAATAACAGTAAGTGTTTTTGCATTTCCTTCTTACAAAAAACAAAAATTTCTGTTATGGAAATACATGCAAAGTCAGAAAAAAATTAGAATATCACCAGCTTGGTAATGTATTAACCTTTTACAGGCCAATGTTCCCAATTGGGAACATAAGTTTAAAAATTTATTACAAATTAAATTTTATCAAACTTGACTCGAAAAAATTAGCCGAAAGAGTATAAAGAAGCCTTGATTTTTTTAAATAGAAGTTACATTCTTATCATTAATGGGGAAATGTACAAAAAATCATAAAAAATGACCAATGCCCACCATAAAATAATCAGTCATAAGAATGATTTTTTGAAACAGATTTTTCAAATTAGATAACAAGATTTTTTTAAACAGAAGTTATATTCCTATCATTTATCGGGAAATGTACGGAAAATCATAAAAATGACCAATGAACACTGGAAAATGACCGCCGGAAGTGACCAATGTTCCCAATTGGGAAGATTCTGAAAATTACATATAAAAAAAATTTGCATCATATTAAATGACTAATATCCCTTAACTAAAGCATTAGAAGACATAATGTGCAAAAAAATAATTTAAAATATGCTTGGATCTAAATTTGGCCTGTAAAAGGTTAATCTTTCGTGTTAATTATCAGACGCGCTAACTAAAATCGATTAACTTAACTATTAAAAAGAAATAATCAGTTAAAATATAATAATTTGCTATCATAGATGAACTTGTGTAAACCCCCGCCCTAATAAAATCATGGTTTTCGCTTAAAATGTGAAATAATTAATAAAAATTTTCATAAACTGTTATTCTGTAATCGATAGATTTGGTTTTAAAGTCACAGAAAGTCAATAAACTGAAATACAGTTTTAAAAAATTTTACATTTGAAAGCATTTGCTCTGTATTCTACAGTTTAAATTTGTAAAAATATGCAGCGTTAAGAAGTAATTACACTTGAAAAAAGGGGGAATATGGATTAATGATTCATTAAATCAATTTTTCCAAAGTAAATTAAATATACAGTCTAAAGACTATGTTTACTACATTAACACTCGCATAGCGACTCCTGTAGGAAATTTTTCAAATACTGTATTGGTTCATTGGTTCATAAGATATCGACAGTTAAATAAGACAATATTTACTATAAAATTTTTGTGGTAGGAAAAATACGTAAAAGTTGGCACCTATGATTTAATCCATTTCTTTCAAAAAGATTTAATTAAATTTGTTTAAAATACAAACATTTAAAATGCATATTTTGCATACAATTAAAATACATGACTTTCACTCATTTACTTTAAAATATATAACAGCAATAATAATATTTCATACATTGATTCTAAATCGTGCATGTGCAAAAATCAGTAAAAAAAAAAAAAAAATCTTTATTGGCGAGATTTGCCGCAGGATAACATTAAAGTACCGATAATAGAGCTATGACTCTTCGCCATGGAATCCCGTTTTTTGGCCTCACATTCACATATACAGGGTGTCCGAAAAGTCTGTAAACGGACGAATAACTCGAAAAATACATATGAGATTGAAAAACGTAAATATACATGTTAAATATTTTTAAATAAGCTACTCAGTGATACCAAATTTGACCTTCGTAACCGACCTCCTGGGGGTCAGAGGGGGTCCAACTTTGAAATCTTAAATTATAAACCCCATTTTTTATTGCAGATTCGGATTCTACGGACAAAAATACGTAACTTTTGTATTTGATGTTTATTTCGAATCCTCGTTTATCACGGTGTAACTGAGCATATTAAATCGATACATATTTCGGCTTTTCCAACGGGATTTTCCCTAATCGAAACTAATTGGGGAGAATTTATGACATCAAATTCCTCGTCTTTTGCAATAATAGCGTTTCCTGAAAATCACCCGTGCCGATTATTTCGGTAGTGCTACACAGTTAAAAATTTGATCCATTTGCTGTAGCCGATGCTGTAGTCCCGTTTTTTGGCCTCACATTCACATATACAGGATATCCGAAAAGTCTGTAAACGGACGCCCAACGTCAACGTGTGGGGGACGTAAACGTCACTCCACAGCTTTTATAGAATATCCCTTTCATGACCAATGAGAATGTTCCATAACACAGTAAAGTACACTGTAAAAAAATTGACCCTTTTGCTGCATCGTCACTCCACCGCTTTTATAGAAAACGATTACTTTACTGTGTTATGGAGCATTCTCATTGGTCACAAAAGATATATTCTATAATAGCTGTGAAGTGACGCTGCAGCAAATGGGTCAAATTTTTAACAGTGTAGCACTATTGAAATAATCGCCACGGGTGATTTTCAGGAAACGCTATTCCTACAAAAGACGAGGAATTTGACGTCAAAAATTCTGCCCAATCAGTTTCGATTAGGGAAAATCCCGTTGGGAAAGCGGGAATATGTATCGATTTAATATGCTCGATTACACCGTGATAAACGAAGATTTGAAATAAACATCAAATACAAAAGTTACGTATTTTTGTCCGTAGAATCCGAATCTGCAATAAAAAATGGGGGTTATAATTTAAGATTTCAAAGTTGGACCCCCTCTGACCCCCAGGGGTTCGGTTTCGAAGGTCAAATTTGGTATCACAGAGTAGCTTATTTAAAAATATTTAACACGTATATTTACGTTTTTCAATCTCATATGTATTTCTCGAGTTATTCGGCAGTTTCCAGACTTTTCGGACACCCTGTATATCTAAACGTCATTTCTCTGAGCAACCGACAGTCTTTAAGAAAATAAGGAGGACCCTGACTCTGAGATTAACCCCTTGGGGACGAGCGACACGTTTATGTGCCGCAAATAGACTTATCCCCACCAGTGAAATTTTACTGTAAAATTTGCCTTATTCAATCGGAGTATTATACCGATTTGATGATATACAAATTTCTGGTTTTAAAAACTGGTGACAAAACATTAAACATTCCGTAAAAGTCAACCGTCGCGAAGGATTTAAGTTCTTGGCCTAAAATTTAATTTCCATTCTGTAACTTGAAAAGATCACAAGTAGGATTTATTTCAAGAATAATTGGGATATTAAAGGTTTAATTACGCACAAAAATGCATCTGTCTTGTATCAGAGGGGAATTAATAGGATATAACATCTGCCGCCTTTGACATTGTGTTAAATGATTAAATTCGGACCTTCCAATTAGTGTATTTTTTTTTCGAAAAAGGAGGATCGGAGGCAAAGATTCTGTGTACTTCATTGTTTAAGTGATCTTACTTAATTAAAATGTAACTAGCCAGCAGATGTCAAACAGCTTCTCATTAGACCTTAAAATTATCCAATTAAAAGGAATGGATGGAAACAAGTTTACAAGAGATAGCCACTGAAAAAAACAATGTTTTGCAATTTTTTTAAAAGCTGATCAAAATAGCGTCTTTTAGAGTTTGTGGTATACCAAAGGGGATTGACGAGCTTAGCTAGTAGGGAGCGGAGTCCCCTAGCTAATAAAAAAATAGTACACAATTTCTGAAATGTTCGTTTGCTTCCTATAGGCAATCTGTTGAACAGATCAACACACAAACACAATGGTTTCTGTGTTCTTAAATATATATTGCGAATCGATGGATTATTAAAATTATTCATCGTATTTTTCGTCATCACGTGCCCAGTGTTCTCGCTGGCATTTGACCAACGTTAGTAATTTGGCTAATTAAAAATAAAAAACATTCGCCAAATGAAAAAAGTATTAGCAAAATAGATTCGCCGAGTAGCACAAAAAAACTATCTTTAATCCTTTAATGTACTCCCTTTTTTTCAATATGTTCTGAAATAACCTAAGTTTTTATAACTGCGACATCGATTGCTATTAATCTAAATTCAACTGTCTACTACAAATATATTAAATATATATATATTCTAAATATCTTGCGCAATCAAGAAAAAAAAAATCTAAAACCGATTTAACTCATTTAAAATCTTAAAGAAAGAAAAAACAAAAAATAAGCACTAACAATTTGGCGAATTTAATCATTTGTTTGCTCGCCAAATGAAGAATTTAGTCGCAATTTGGCGCAATGGCGAGCGACAGCGAGGACACTGCTCGTGCCATGCGGTTGCCAACCGATGAAGTTCCCAAACATGGTTTATTAGTGGAAAATTACCGGGCTAGAATATCGGCCGTGTAGCTTAATGGTAGAACAATAGTACGTTACGCTGTCGACCCTTGTTCGATTCCTGTCCTCAGCTGATGTTTTACTCTATGTTGAGTTATTGTATTGATTGTGTTTATGCGTGTCTTAATATGTTTATGTAACTTTAGTGTATAAATGCTGTAGATCATATACAGGGTAACACAACAGTCTGTAAAAGTTACAGAGCATGAATGAAAATAGCTCAAAAGTGGATTTCGAATGTGTTGCGCATTTTTACGATATCCCATGATCGATAATGATTCTAAGTTTGCCATATCCATTACACCCTATTTCAGATGTAGTCCAACTATTTTTGTATCATTGAAGTGAAGATATATAGTGATATGAAATTTTCTATTCATGCATTTTTACATAACAGATTAAAGGGCTAATGCATTAAGCTATGAATATTTATAAAATTAATTATAGTACGAACGCACCTCATATACAGCGTTTGACGTGCAGTTTAAAACTTGTTTGTTACACAATTACGGAACAATGTGATCTAATTAACTAAGATAAATTTTATTTTATTACTACAGTCGACTCTCGTTAATTCGAAATCTTCGGGACCACAAGAAATGTTCGAATTATCCGAAGTTCGAATTATGGAAAATATGAAATGAAAACATGCTTAATATGGTAACTATTACAATGGAAATAATTTTAATTTATTTCGTCTGTTATCACTAGAATATGACTTAATATTAAATTAGAATGTATAAATACATAAACTAATTAAAAGATTAGAAACAAGCACAATGGAAGAAAAATTTAAAGTGTCACTGATGGACAGTGGGGGCACTAAGAAAGCGGATATCAAATGCACTGGGGTATATATATACTCGTTAGGAACACTTTACACAAAAATCAAAGAAAATTATTTAAAATGATCTGAAATCCGTGAGAAAGAAAAGAAAAATGAAAAATCGGAATTATCGTTAGTTCGAATTAAACGAAGTTAAAAGAAAATGAGTTCGAATTAATAAAAAATTTTAATGTTATTCTGCCATTGAAAATTTCGGGACTTCATGTTTAGTTCGAATTAAACGAAGATTCGAATTATCCGATTTCGAATTAACGAGAGTCGACTGTAGTTCCAAAAGCAAATTTCGAAAAGAAAATGATCCTGAATTAGAATCGAAATTAGACCTGAAAATGTTATTTTTTTATATAATACGAAATAATATTTTTCTATTACAAAAAAAAAAAAAAAAAAAAAAAAAAAAAAAAAACAGAATAATATTTCAAAAAAACTTAATTTTCATCTTAACTCTGAAAATCATACTTATGAAATCTATTTTTGTACATCTTAATTTAACCCATTTAAAGCTATAAAAGGAGGACATTCATATCAAATAACTACGCAGACGCTTCACTTTACGACCTCTGTTTCCCAGAATTTATCAATATAGAGGTATCTGCAGACTGAATTATTATCAGTTATGCAGGTGTTTAAATAGGTCTTGTTTAGACAGCGAGATGCAAAGCGTGACGGTGTTATTTTATCAGAGTACATGTTTAAATATTAAGCCTGTAGAATCAAGATTTTCACACTTTTGTCTTTGAGATCGGAACAAGATAAAGTTAGACTGCAAATAAAAATTATCAGCGCTCTCCAATTATTAGAAGAAAAAAAAATAGCGTACAAAAAGAAAGAAATCTTGTATATTTTCTAAATATTAGCTGTTATCTAAACGGTTTAAGTAATGGAATATTATGTTTTTAACTCTTTATAACAAAATTGAAAAGTGTTTATTCATTATGTTTTCATCTGTCTGTTTGTCTGTCCACGTTCTAACTCTTGTAAATATACTGGGATTTTTATGCAATTGATAAACGTTATTAAGGTCACCATAGCATATTTAGTATTGTATGTAAAGTGTGTGTGATTAATTGTTTATTTACAAGGGTGCTCAAAAGAATTTCATTAAATTGTGGTATATGGAAAAAATCGTGTTCAGAGTATTTTAATGAGATTATACTATTTCAAATGTATTTAAAGTGATATAAATCACAGAATTTTAACTACAAGTATATTTCGATGGAATAAAGTAATCATAGCATTTATTTACATGGACGCATAAAAGAAATCTGTTACAATATTGTCTGTTAGTAGTACTTGCTGGAAATGTATTGTAACCCCTTGTGGCACAGTGGTATATATATGAAACCACTTAATTTTAATTCCCAAATGCAACATTGGCACCGGAAATTTAATACAAAAAAATTTATGCTTGATTAAACGCGTGAAATAGTCCTTTAATATTTACAAATAAAGTTGTTTTGAAAGTCCGGTGTCAGTCATTAATTTCAACACTTAAGCATTGAATTTGCCCTACGCCGCAAAGGGTTAAAATTCGGTGTGCAATTTTAAATTTAACTGATTTTTCGCATGTTACTCATTGTATATAAATTCCATACCTCATATATAACATATACAGGACTGCACAAAAGTATTTATGTGACATTTACCTTATTAGCAAAAATTGCTATTAGACTAAATTCTGGTATTCACGTGAACAATAGACAGGGTGCAATACGTCGTGTATCGCCGACCTTTAATTTCTCAACCGCTGCTCGTAGACATATACGTACTTGGAAAATGGAATTTGAACTCTTAAGGAAAAAGTACTTATTTTTAACAAAATAAAATACTTTCTTAGGCAATGTATTTAATCCTTTATTATTTCTTTTTCATTAAATCCTAATTATAAGATTGCAAAAAACGCAAAAGAAACATCACACAGTCGAACCTCTATATAACGAAACTCCATACATCGAATTTCTCCATATAACGAATTTTTAGTAAGAACGGTCCCCTTTTCGCATGATTACATTAAAAACAGACTCTATATAGTGAAATATCTATCTCCATATAACGAATTTTTTCATAAATTGATCTTAATTTATTCAGTTTTAAAAAAGCTTCGAAATCATATGGAATCAATTTTCCATCACTTATTTTTGATTTATCGTTCAGTGGAGAGGTTTTTTTTATAAATATTACTTCTCTCCTTATTCTCTAAATCTAACAAGTTCATCCCACCTCCCACACACCTTTCAACATCCTTCTCAAAACAAAGTCAATTGAATTGTTACACATATAAGAGAGGAATCAATGAGAGCACATAAGAGAGACCTTCAAATGGAGGAAAATATGAACTACAATTTTTCATTCCTTGCTAAAATTTGAGAATTTTTTTTTGAGAGCGTAACAATTGTAATTTTAAAATCAAAACAACAAAAAATTACAGATTTCTTCCTCTGAAATTTATGTAAGTCTTCCTTATTTGATTTTCATTAAGCTTTCAAATAAATGTCTTTTCTCTTTTTTGAAATTGCTTAAATAAGTAAGAAATAAAATGTTAGGTTAATATATACTTTTAAACATTTCAAATTCTTAATTAAAAAGATCTAAAATAATATTTGTTCAAAATTTACACATTAAACACTATTTTTAACATCATACTCTATACATCGAATTTCTCTATATAACGAATTTTTTACTGGAACGATGGATTTCGTTATATAGAGGCTCGACTGTATTTAATATGTTTGAATTCAAATTAATGGTGTATCACAATATTAAAAATCGTAAACATGTCTGGTTTACTCCAATAGATGGCGCTACCACACATGCATCAAATAATAATACAGTAGAACCCCGCTAATTCGGACCCCGTTAGTCCGGATCACCGGATAATCCGGATCGGTTTGGTCAATTTTTTTTTTTCAAGTTTGGGAAGCGATTTCGCTAATTCCCATTACTTAAACTAGTTTCATCGTCGTATTCTGAATAAGAAAAAAACTTTTTTTCTGAAATCTTTTCGGGAGAATACCTTAAGCTTCCTTATTTAAATTCTTATTTAAACTACACCCAACGAACTACTTATGCTCAAGCGTATGCGTGACCGTACGGCTGGCAAAAGGTATAAAAAACTGGCACAGCAAAAAATTACAAACTTTTTTATTACAAAATAAACATTTTTACTGTCTGTAAATAATCAATAAGTTAAACATAAAGGTGATTTTCTGCAAGTATGTTTTATTTTATTTCATTTTTTTTTCTAATTCTCCGGATAATCCGGATTGGGTCTGGTCCCAATTAATCCGAATTATCGGGGCTCTACTGTAATTCCAATTACAAAAATGTTTCAAATGAGGTAAATATTCATGACGTGGTGTTGCTTAATGTAAAAAGTCAATTTCATAAAAATTACAAAATACTATTGAACCTATTGAAATTTCTGAGTGGCTATCTTAATTTCAATAGGTTTTTAATTAAAATGTTCATTTAAAAATAAGATAAATGTTAGAAAACTTGTTCTTTTCTTGAAAAAAAATCTGAAAAAATTGTCAAATATTCGTATGGTGTTTTTATACATCTCTCATTTTATTCGTTGAAATCCGCTGAGTAGTTTCGTAGCAATGCGCTCTTTTCCAAAACAAGCATTTTGGGTCATAACCCCCCGTAGTCTAGAGATACATACTTTACTACGTGCAATCTATTCATGTAGGACTCGATGTGGTTGAGTCAAGGGCATATTTTACTAAGAAACCCCGGGTATGCCCTCTGTAATAAAAATTTAAATATATATATATGTTTCAAACCATTTTAATGGGCTCGAAAAGTAATAAATAATTTCAGCGAAATTGGCATTCTGAAAATACACCAAAATTCAAGCACTAACGAAAATTCCTTTCACAATTTTGATATTTTACGATTACTTTTTATTATTCATGACAAAATCTTAATCACAAAATCTTCTTCAAAATGGTTTCATCGCAAAATATACTTTATATCTATAATGTCAACTGACGTAGTTTAATAACATGTAGCTTGTAAATAGCTGCCAACTTTTACACATTTTTGCTACGTAAATTGTACGTAATTACGTAATTACGTAAAATTACGTAAATTTGTTTAATCATAAGATTTCGACGATTAAATAAGACATTATTTACTATAAAATTTTTGTAGTAGGAAAAAAGCGTAAAAGTTGGCAGCTATGCTTGTATCAATGCACAATCGTGGGGGAAAAAAGTAAAAAAAAAACCTTCTAACAGAGCAAAAATGTACCCTAGAAGAAAGTTACTGCTGCCAAATGATTAGAAATAAAATTTACTTTTAAATAGAGCTATTAAAATACTAGCTGTTACCCGTGACATCGTTCACATTACATATAAAGAAGAATTAATCAGTCAAGCAAAAGAATTCGTTGGTTAAAAGCATGTGTGATTAACTTTTTATCGCGATTTATATTAAAGATTTCCTGATGATCCTTTTTGCCGATTTTTTTGCTGGTTTAAGTTTTTTTTTCAGTGACTTATACTAATAGATAGAAACATTCTTGAATACTTTTGTTCAGCCCTGTAGTTTACCGAATACCTTTAATATACGAAAGTATTTTTCTAAACTTTAGTTCAAACAAAAATATTCCCTACTGCTATCTTAATTACATTTTCAGAAATTATCATCCGAAGAAAACCATCCAGTTTTTTGCGTGACCCTGTATAGCACTCTATGTATATATTAAAAACATTTCTTAGTTTACTGAATGCAGTTCAAAATAAAAATGCATGTTTTATTTAAAAACCACATTTAAGGAAATTACACTCATATTCAGTAACCTTTCCAAGATCTTTTGCGTAATCCTATATATCTAAATTGTGTAACTATCAGAAATTATACACAATATTTAATATGCATACAATTAGTGAAACTTTAAAGCACCTGTCATAATTCAAAATGCATTCCATCCATGCAACAGTCATCATCCATCATATACAGTACTTTGGATAGAATATATACTATTTAAAATCTTTTGTGTGTCCCTGTAAATGCTATCACTTCGTATTACGCATGAAATAACTCACATTAAGCCTCAGCAATGTATATCAATTTGATTATACATGAAATCGTTTATCATAATTAACTGCATATTTTTATGCAATGGAATTTTTCTGTGACCCTGTAAATGAATAATAAGTGTCCTTTTCACTGCATACTTTATAAAATGCATATTTTAGTGCACTTTGTTGATACATATAAATTTAAATATGTTTCACAGGCTGTAACATCGTTAAAATTCAATTGAAACGATTTTTCTCCATAATGCCGTAATGTAAATAATTTTTTTTTGACTATCCCTCTAAATAAACTAATCATAATACAAACTTTATTTTCAATAGGTGTTCGTGCTAGGGTAAATGTTAATAAAGTCCAAAAATTTCATGGTTACCCGGATTGCCATAAAATTTACGAAGTTAGAAAGCGGCCAGACGGACAGACAAACCAAAAGCATAATAACTTTTCAACTTTGTTGGAAAGTGTTAAAAAGTAGAGTCAAAAATATATTAATCAGTAGTTTTATTTTCCGTCTTTTCCCCACAAAAAATTCTTCCATTGATAATTATGAGTTTTGAAATAAATTTTCATTTGTATGTAAATTATAACTTATTAATTAGTATTAGTAAAAAATATTTCTCATTCATTTTAAATATGACGTCATTATTTATCTAGCTTTATTAGCTACTGATATTCATGCCTCTTGTATTTTTAACGAGTACTATAAAGTACCTGTTTTATTTCAACTATGACGTCACATTTTTCCAAGTGAAATATTTCACTGAATATATTATTCTTTTTCATTCTTTTTTTACTTCTACTTATGTCGCCATTTTTTACAGAAAAATTCTTGTTAATGAAACAAATATACATGTTTAATGTATAACAAAAAATATTCTCTTTATTTCTATTTCAAAAATGACGTCATATTTATTTTCTTTTATTTATTTATTTATTTATTTATTTATTTATTTTTTTTATTTATTTATTTTTATTTATTTATTTATTTATTTATTTATTTATTTATTTTGCACGGAAATTGCTCAATTGAAAATTTATTGCCTCTGAGAAATTATCATTCTAGATTTCTATTTTATTGGCAACTAGAAAGAAAAATTGTTAAATTTTATCTAAAAAATGCCTATTGATTCTGTATGAAAAATAATGAGAATTTGAATTATTAAGGAAAATATTTGAATAAATCATTTAAAAATTAGCCTATGTTCATTTCCGGGCTTTAACTTAGGTATATGAAAAGATTCAAAGACATTAATCCATCCGTTTTGAAGCCAATTTCATTCCAATTTTTCGGACACACTTTCACATTTATAATATATATAAGATATATGAAAATGTAATTTAACATTAGACACTAAATTTTGAATTTTATATTTCAAAAATTTATTATTCTAATGACTTGAAATTTGATATCAAGACATAGTTTGAACGAACGATTTCAAATATTTTGTTAAAATTAGTTATTGCTATTGAAAAAAATGACGTTTGTGTCCGTTTTAATATGTAAAGCCACCCCCCCAACACAGTTTTACTTACATCAATTAAAAGTAGACTTTAATTCCAATCGTTCTTTACCAGTAACATTCTTCTACAATAATTTGTTGAAGAGTAGTATGGAATGTTTTGTTTCCCACGACTGTATTTTGTAATTACAAATAGCATAGCTGCCAACTTTTACGCATTTTTCCTACCACAAAAAATTTATAGTAAATACTGTCTTATTTAATCGTCAAAATCTTGTGATTGAAGAAATGGAAAATCTCTGTAAAATTTTAGTGGTAACAAAAATACGTAAAACTTTGCAGCTATGCAAATAGTTGATAAATTATTATACAAACCCTTTTAACCCTTTAACGATCAAAGCATTTTCATTGCTAAGATGTCAAAATAAATGAATGACATCGGTAATTAAGAACAAATATATTTCTAAATAAGAAAACGTGATTTATCACATACATAATAAAAGGGATATTTCTACATAAAAATACCGGTGTCAGTGTTGCGTATCGGAATTAAAATTTTGTGGTTTCGTGGCGAAACCAATGAACGTTAAAGGGTTAACCCTTTGAGGGGCAAAGAACTTCTACTCTTAAAATGCTGAAATCATTGATTGACACTAGAATTTAAAATCAAAGTTTTTTCAAAATAGATAAAAGCTTTTCTTCACATACTTAAAAAAATTAAAATTTTCACTTCAAAATTCTGGTGTCGATGTGACGTTTCTTAATTAAAATTAAGTGGTACATATTTTATACCACCGCCCTTCAAGGGGTTAATGACTTCGAAAAAATATATATATTTTCAGGAAGATGAATGTTTTAACACTAGAACGACCAAGACCGTCATTTTGACGGTTTTCAAATTTCATGCTTAAAAATTTTATATAATTTATGGCGAGTTCCAAGATTTTATGGTACGAGTTTAATGAAACAAAAGAATATTTAAACATTCCTATTGAATTTCCTCTCATCCATTTTAATTTCCGTAATCAGTACGATCTATACTTATTTATACCAAGACCCGTCAAATTGACGGCTTTGGCAATTAACAAACTCATTCCGAAGTGGTGTGGACCTCCCCATTTTCCACATGGACTAGCTGTTTTCGCCCATGCACAGTCTGCTCCAGGCTTCATATCAAACGTATCAGTAACTGGCAAATGTAATTATGACGCGATCATTATCAATTGCACTTCTAATGTGATAACGTTCTTAGTGAAAAGTGCAGTCTGTGAGTAGTGCAATGTGTGTAAAGTCCTATCTCGGAAAAAAGTATGAATATATTTTTATGAAAAAATTAATATTTATTTTTTGTAAATTCTAGTCAAAAATAAAAACGATTTCGAGGAAGAAAAAAAATTATTCGGATAATACAAGGAACTCACTAGCATAAATGACGACTGTTCGGACATTAATTCAAATAATAATAATGACTCTGAAAATTCTGGAGATGAAATTGAAGTACGAGATATTGAAGAAAGTGAACAAGAAGAATATGAAAGTGAAGATTCAGATGAGAGTGAAGATGAAATTCCCAAAGAGCCACAAACGTAGAAAGCGATTGCGAATAAGTTCAGATACTGAATCGGATAGCCAAATAGAAACTGAAAAAAGACAGGAAAAAGAAATTGCTCTCGACGGTACTGAATGGGAAGAAATAGAGAATGGTTGTGATGGTAGACTCCCATCACACACTATATTCAAGGATACTTCAGGTCCAACTGGTTATGCGAAACGAAACATTATGCTTGGTAATGTTAGCAGTGCATTTAGACTTATAATTGATAATCGAATGATGAAACACATAAAAACTTGCACTGAGCTTGAGGCCAGAAATGTTTTACAGAAGGACGATTAGAAAATTACTATTGAAGAATTGTATGCGTTTGTAGCTATTTTGTATGTTCGAGGAGCCTAAGAAGCGATAAATTTGAAATTATGCTATTTGTGGTCAACAAAATGGGGACCTTCTTTCTTTCGCGAAATTATAAGTAGAAATAGATTTTTAGAAATTATGAGATTCATTCGTTTTGACAAAAAAAAGTGAGAGGAGTGTTCGCTTTCGAAGTGACAAATTTGGATTAGCTTCCGAAATTTGGAAGTCCTTTATTGATAACAGCCAAGCTTGTTACAAAACCAGATCAGAATATAAGCGTAGATGAACAATTGTTTCCCACAAAGTAAGATGCAGATTTCTGCAATATATGCCCAAAACACCAGACAAATTCGGAATTAAATTTTGGTTAGCTGTAGACGTGCGAAGTAAATATTTTATAAACGGCTTTCCCTATTTACGCAAAGACGAACTTAGACCATCAGGTGTACTTTTGAATGAATTTGTAGTTTTGAATCTTGTAAAAAACTACGTAAATTGTGGGAGGAATATAGCAACGGATAATTTTTTTACAAGTATGCAGCTCACGAAGAAGCTACTGGCAAACGAAACAAGTCTTGTTGGAACTATACGAGCAAATAAAAGGGAATTGCCGAAAATAGCTAAATTTAGAAAAGATAGCATGGCTCTTTTCTCGACAAAACTCTACAAATCAAATGATATTGTTTTAACAGTTTACAAAAGTAAACCTCGTAAAAAAGTACTAGTTCTCAGCTCAAAACATAAATCTGTAAAAATTGCTTCTAATCGAAAACAAATTCCTGCAACTATGTCATTTTACAATGATACTAAGTTTGGAGTAGACGTAGTTGACCAAATGGCCCACAAATATCGCGTAAAAGCAGGGTCACGTAGATGGCCTTTGCAGGCATTTTTATAATATTTTGGACTTGGCAGTAATCAATGCGTGGATTTTATATAAAGAAACTTGTGATAAAAATATAACTAGAAAAGTATATATTTTTTAATTATCCGAAGAATTCTCCAGTGAATATGGGTGCTGCACAAACAAAACTCCTCCCAAAAACAAGAACGGAAATTATTGGATTGTGTTCTACAAAATTTACAAAATTTTTCTTATGATCGCAAATCTTGCCAAATTCGATTATGCAACAAAAACAAAGCGATTTATACTTGCAACAAAAATGTTTGTGTTAAGTGTTCATCGAAGATAACATGTACTTGTAAAATATGTGCCTCATAATTATTTCATTCATATCAAATATGCTATACTATAAATGCAAATAGAAACTGTTTTTTTAATTAATAATTAATGAGTTAATACATTAAATGTTATTTTTGTTAAATTATATATATATTTTATTTACATTAACCAAGTCAAATATCTTTGTGGAAAGTGTTCATCTAAAATAAGAGACACTTGTAAAATATCTGCCTTATAATTATTTCGTGCATATCACAGGGATGAGATTTCCGCTTTTTTTGACACCAGTAAAATCTTAGAGAAAATGCTTTATCATTAAATCGGAACATTTTTGCGATTTAAAATAACAACATTTTCTCTAAGATTTTACTGGTGTCAAAAAAAGCGGAAATCTCATCCCTGATATCAAATGTGATATACTGTAAATACAAATAGAAGCTGTTTTTGCTTAGTTTCTTTATATTTATCATTAATGAATTATATTAAATATTGTTTTTGTTAAATTATATTCTTTTATTTATAATAACTAAGTTTAATATGTTCGTTGCAAATGTTAATCTAAGATAACATGTAAAATATGTTCCTCATAGTTATTTCATGCATAGCAAATGTACTATAAATGCAGATAGAAACTGTTTTTTTAATTGAATTTTTATTAATAATTAATGAATTATCATATTAAATAATGTTTTTGTTAAATAATCTAGTTTTATTTACATTAACTAAGTCAAAAGTTACAATGAAAGCCGTGATCAAAAATCCGTCAATTTGACGGATGCAGTAAAACTAGGTATATATGAAACACCGGTAGTTCTAGTGTTAAAAATATTCTAAAATGCTTACTTTGACGAAAGTTCTGTTATCATCTTAAAAAATTTAAAAAACAAAATGGTATTTCATCAATTATTTTTTATTATCCATGATAAATTTAGTTCTTAATCAAAGTGAATTCATTGCAAAATATATTTTCTACACGTAAAGTTAAATGTCGGGGTTCATTAATGATGTATTACTGTAGGATATACAAGTTCGATACCAGTAAGTTTCTTCTACAATAATTTGTTAAGGAGTTTGTATGACGGTATTTATTTTTTTTTCCACTGTCATTGTTATTACAAATAGCAGGACTCCCAAATGGTCCGCAAACTGAACACCATTATTTTTTTTTTTAAGAAAACATCATAGTAGGTTTCTACAGCATTTGTGCTAAAACCAACTTCCACAGGTGATTTATGAGCAATTTGCAAGAAAAATGTAAAACGAAAATCTTTCTAAGAAAATATTGATGTTCAGTTGGCGGACCATTTTGGAGCCCTGAAATAGTTAACAAATTATTACATAAACACTTTTATAACCGTTTCGGGTCTGAATTTTTTTTCAGTTTTAGAAAAAATTACTTTTACGTTAATAGCATTAACACAAACTATACAAATATATTAATTAGTATTTAACCCTTTCCGGCGCAGACAAATTCTGTTTGTAAAATGAGAAACTGTTGAGTGACACCGGAATTTACAAAAGACTATTTTAGAATTTAAGAATTCCCTGATTTAGGCTGTCATTATAAAAGTAAAATTTTACAAAAATATTACTGGTGCCGTTTGTAAATTTGGAATTAAAATTAGGTGTTGCCGGAGTGGTAACACTGCGCCGGAAAGGGTTAACGCGTATTTGACTGTCTGAACGATAATGAATGTTGTTGTTTTGCGTACTATGCAATTCATATTTATGTGACAATAGGATAAGGAAGAATTTTTGATGACGTTTAAAAATATGGTATTACAATAGGATTTAACTTATATTACAAATTTCTAATACTTTTAGTGCTTTATTACACACGATTTTTCAGGTGTCTTTCAGGAAAATAACTTTAATTTTAAATTTAAGGAGTGAAATATATCTTTAAAACCAAAAAATTGCAAACGGCGCGAAGAGAAATAAAAAAATAATTATTATTTATGTTATTATTAAATACTTTAAATAATTGAAGTCATGTATTAAATGCATAGACATAATACTAACATCATTATTTTTAAATAGTAACAAAAGTATTTCTTAAAACAAAATAATATTCTATTAAAATACATGTATTATTATTAGTACACCAGACCCGAAAGTGTTAATGGCGTCGAAAAAGAAAATGCTTTCAGTAAGATAAACGTTTTTAAAATATTCTAAAATGCATACGTTGACGAAAATTGTTTTGTCATCTGTAACTTTTAAAAAACGTAATGATATTTCATCGATTGTTTTTTCTTATTCATTACAAATTTAGTTCTTATTCGAAGTGCAAAATATATTTTCTGCTTATAAAGTTAAATGTCGTAGTCGTCACTAATGCTAGAGCCTTACACCAATGTAAGATTGTTAATATTATTTTTTCCAGAATTTTTAATGTACATTCTAAAACATAAATCACATAGTCGTTAAAATAAGAAATTTCATAAATTGTTCCTATCTACCATGAAACAAATTTTATGCGTGAATCAAAGTTTTTGTTTGTTTGTTTGTTTGCATCAGATGCAAACATTCAAATAAAATGTGATTTTAAATTCCAAAGGACTTTAAAATGACAATTTAAAATCCACAAAAATGCATACATTCACAGAAATTATTTTTTCAATTTTGACTCTTAAAAAAATACAATGATATTTTATGGATTATTTTTTGTTATTTATGATAAATTTAGTTCTTATTCAGAGTGAATTCTTTGTAAAATAAATTTTCATCCTATAAATTTAAATGTCGTAATTCACAAATGTTGTAACCTTATACTAATGTAGGATTGTTACTATTTTTTTTTTCGAAAATTTTATTGTATATTCTAAAACGTAAATCACACAATCGTTAAAATAAGAAAATTTATACGATGTTCTCGTATAACATAATACAAATTTTATATGCGAATCTAAATTTAAATTATTTTTGTTTGCAATAGATGTAAACATTCAACTGAAATGTTATTTTAAATTCCAAAGGAACTGTACGTAAAACATTTTACGGTAGGCTAATTCCAAGCGAACTTGTTTGTCTGTTACACTGCTGAAAATCGCTAATCTTGTTAGCCACCGTTATTTTTTAAAAGTTTGCTTCGCTTTATTCAATTGATGAGGTATCTTTGATAATATAAGTCACATTTCCCTCTCTAAAATATTGGTAGCCAAAAATTGTAGTACGTAACAGACAAACAATTTCGCATGGAAATAGCCTGTAGTATTTTTTATATTACTTTTTCGACATTTTTAATGCATATTCTAAAACATAAATCACATACTCGTTAAAATAAGAAATTTCAAAAATTGTTCTTATCTACCATGAAACAAATTTTATATGTGAATCTAAATTTAAATTATTTTTGTTCACAATAGATGAACTCATTCAAACGAAATATCATTTTAAATTCCAAAGAAACCATCTGAAAAACTTGTAATAAATTAAAAAGGATGCTCTTAATATTTCAATTTAATGGTTTAAGAGAGCTAAGAACAAAGTTTTTCAAAAGAAATTTTTCAACTGTTATAAAATGCACACATTTATGCGTATTCCTTTCGCGATTTTTACTTCACAAAAACAAAATGATATTTCACAGAATTTTTTTTAAATATAACTAGTGGGATGTGCCAATCCCAAAAGTTTCTTATACGTTATACATCATAAAATTTTAAAAAGAAGTTGCAAATGTTAGTACTTCAAAACGAAATTTATTACGATTATATAATGATATTTCAACGATTATTTTTTTATTATTCATGACAAATTTAGTTCTTATTTAAAGAGAATTCCGTGCAAAATATGTTTTCTATCTATAAAGTTAAATGTCGTAGTTCATTAATGCTGTAGCTTCATTCCCAAAAGTTTCTTATACGTTATCCATCATAATATTTTAAAAAATAGTTACAAATATCAATACTTCAAAACGAAACTGTAGGATTTTTTTTCGAAAATTTTAATGTATATTCTAAAACATAAATTACACATTTTATATGTGAATCTAAATTTATGTTATTTCTATTTGCAATAGATGTAAACATTCAAATGAAATGCCATTTTAAATTCCAAAGGAATTTGAAATGACGCAATTTAAAATCCATTAAAATGCATACTTTCACCGAAATTTTTTTCGCAATTTTGACATTTTAAAAAATATAATGTTGTTGATTATTTTTTATAAATCATGACAAATCAAGTTCTTATTGACAGGGAATTCTCTGTAAACTGCATTTTCTATTTATAAAGTTAAATGTCGTAGTTCACAAATGCTGTAGCCTTACATTAATGTAGTCTTGTTATTTTTTATTTTTTCGAGAATTTTAATGTATATTCGAAAATATAAATCACACAATCGTTAAAATAAGGAAATTAAAAAAGCGTTCTGATATAACATAATACAAATTTTATATGTGAATCTAAATTTAAATTATTGTTGCTTGCAATACTTTTAAACATTCAACTGAAATGTTATTTTTACTTCCAAATAACATGTATTATTGTAGGATTGTTTACATTATTTTTTCGAAACTTTTAATGAATATTCTAAAAAATAAATAATAATAGTCGCTAAAACAGAAAATTCATAAATTGCTCTGATATATTACAAAACAAATTTTATATGTGAATATAAATTTAAATTATTTTTGTTTGCAATAGATGTAAACATTCAAATGAAATGTCATTTTAAATTCTAAACGACATCAAATTCTAAATTTTAATTCTATATCCGTAAAACTTGTAATGAGTAACAAAAAATGTTTGTTCCTAATGTTTCATTTAAATTTGTGAAGAAATCTAAAGACAAAGTTTGTCGAAATAAACTTTTCAACTCTTATAAAATGCGTATAAATATGTTTGTACCTTATGCCCAAACACAAAATGATATTTCACAGAATTTCTTTTTTCAAAAATAGAACTTGTGGGATGTGCCAGTCCCAAAAGTTTCTTGTACGTCATACATCTTAACATTTTAAAAGTTACAAATGTTAATATTTAAAAAAAAATTACTATTATATAGATTCAATTTAATAATGCGAAAATAATAGCATTTCATCTTAGATGCATGATGTTTTCACCAAGTGAATTGAGAATCATTACTTGTCTTAGGATGCCATCGAATTAATTACGTATGATAGAATTTCATGGAATGAAGGTAACTTTTATTAATATCTTTTAAATTTTTCATTCGATTTTCATAAAATTTGAAATGACTCGACAAAATTCTGCTAAGATTATCAATATATTTAAAAGACCAGGCTGTCCTTTTATTTATTCGGCCTGCGATTTCTATTAAACCAATTTTGATAATTGTTTTTTTGAATGGAAGCAATTTATTTGTAGATATCCTCGTACTCGCTATTTTTTTAAAAATAATTCCATTGTTATATTTTAATTGCAAAAGTTGCTTTATGAAATTTCTTCCCATTGGTGAACACAGGATTACATTTAAATTTGAAGGGAAAAAGAGAAACTAGGATTTACCATATCATTATCTATGCCATTTTCGTAATAGAATCGTTAATAACTTTTTATAACTTTTAAACAGAAAATGATGATATATATATATATATATATCACGTTCTAATACTACATTGAGAAGCTAACAAGAATTCAGTGGGTGAAAATGATGTCATAGTAAAAATGAAAAGTACATTTATTGCATGAAACTGACAAACGTGACTTTAAGCTTGGAAATATATTTATTAATAATCTATTAAATGTTAAAACATTTAAATAGCTGTCACTATGAAAAGTATGCATGTAAATTTTGAGATGGTAAAAAAGATGTCACTTTCAGATTTCCGAGAAAATAAAAATTATAATTCTGTTTTAGGGGCAAAATTGAATGATTTCGTTTATTTTCCATTGCGCAATACGAGAGATCAAGGCCTTGATGGATAATTTCAAAATTTATAATCTGAAACACATGTTACTTATTATTTATAGGAATAATGTTTGATTTTTCACTAATATGAGTTCAAGCTAAATTTTAGTTATAAATAACATTTTTATGCAGGGTTCGCACACATCTACCACTAAATTTTAAGAATATTTTCAAAGTATCCCACAGATGAAAAATATTGTACAATCTGTGAATGAAGGTGGTGCTTGTGAATTCTGTGTTTTAAAAATTAAATGAAAAATTTCTTGTTTTTAATAGTGGTGCCAGAGTCCTTAAAATATATAAGGAGTGTGCGAACCTTGTTATGAGTTAGACCAGCCAATGTAAGATTCATTATTTAGTGTAACATCAATTTAACAGTTTTTTTTTTAATATTTTCATTCGCCGAATTCGACTCATATGCATTAATCCTACCGAGACGAGCGTCTTTTACAGATTTTTAGATCCTTTATCATTATCTTTCAAAGCAGAACATTTGGCCTAATTGAATAGTGAAAAGGTTCGAATTAAGAAAGTCAAAATTTACAATGAAATTTTAGTGTTGAGAATAAAGAAGAATTTTCAGGAGTTTATGCATCCTACATATACCGGTCGTTCGTCCGTAAGGGGCTAAATGTGAAACCATACGTTTGGGTTGAATTTGCGCTTTACATGTGGATAGATGGTCAGACCAGACGACCGATGTCTATAATGCTAAGTATTAATGTAATTAAGAATTCCCTAAATATTGTAATAAAATAAAAAAAACTAAACAAAAAATTTGAAATGTTTCTTTTGTGGTTTAAGAATTCGAGATTTATGAGCAACATACACTTTTAAAACGGAAGAAAATGCTTGTATTGATGTAAATTTCTTTCCAATTTAGACAAAAGGTAAAAAGATGACATTTCATGGTTTGTTTTTTCTTTTTTTTTTAATTTATAACAAATTTAATGAATTTATATCAAGGTACATTTTCTTTCTCTGATGTTAAATGTCATTGTTTATTAATATAGCAGGCTTCAAATATGTGAGGACGGTTAAAAAATTATACTTTATTTAATCAATTTTACCATAATTTTTATATAATTAATTAATTTCATTTCTATCATTTTTCAATTTAAATAAAACGATATCACGAATTTAAACAATAATTATACCTAATATTTTTTAGAAAATATGAAAAAGGCAATCTATTCATAACTTTCAGTTCATGGTTTAAATATATACATGTCAGCAAAATAAACTTTTAAAATCTAATTCATGTAATTTCTTTACTAGTTTTTGACTTAAAAAAAACATAATAATTGATTACTTTTTATTATTCGGTGTAATCCTAGCTACTATTTAAAATGAAATTATAGCAAAACATATTTTCCATGAATAAAGTTAAGTACCGTAGCATAATGTTGGAATATACTGTAATTGTTTATATTAAATTAAGGGTGTAAAAATCTAGACGCCAGCGGGCAGTCTCTCAATACTAAAATTTAAAAGATTTCTTCAAAAGATTTCTTCAAAAGATCAAATAAAATTTAAAAGAGTTCTTAAATTTACAGAGATTTTTTAAATATAGGGCCTGATTACCAACGGGTAAACTTTCACCAGCCAACTGTAATAAAAATTTCCATTTTTTATAAATAATGTATTCAAGCAAATTTATTGTTAAGAATAGCACAATATTTTTTATTCTTTTTTTACAGGTGTAGGTTTTCCCAGTCGACAACTAAATACCGATTGTATCTAAAACATATAATTCCAATGTTTCCAAATATACGAGCGGGTATCGTAATGTTTCACGTACAGGCGACTAATTTTGTATTGTATTCGCATTCCTACTTAAAAGAAAAAATACATTTCAAAGTATATTTTTCTGTCAATTGTTCTGAAAGCGTATATCTTTTTTTTTTTTTTTTTTTTTTTTTTTTTTTTTTTTTTTTTTTTTTGAAAAAGCGATATAAAGTATTATTAAAAATAACTGAAAACTTTATCCATTACCCAAACTTTACCCGTGTAAATCATTCGTATTTGATATACATACACTAACTTGGGAAAATATCATTTACTTACAAAATGATACTCAAGGTAAATTTTGTAACAAAAATACAAAAATAATCGTATTTCTAACCATTTTAATGGTCTGGAAGAAATAATACTTTCATCAAAATCAAAGTTTTTTAAATGCTTTAAAATGATTACGTTGACAGAAATTCTTTTCTCAATTTCGACTTCTGAAAACATAATGATATTTCATAGATTATTTTATATCATTCATGAACAATTTAATTCTTATTCAAAATAAATTCATTGCAAAATATACTTTCTATATATAAAGTTAAAGTTCAAAGTCGTAGTTCGCTAATACCATAGCTTGTATTAGTGTAGATTGTTATTGCAAGATGGCAACAAATTATAACGCAAAATCTTTTAACCCCTTAAATGGCACTTTCTTTTCCGTTCAATAAGTTGAAAATAATGTATTCTCACCACAATTTTTTAAATAAAATATTCGTAACATTCAGTCTGAACATTTGCGTCTTTTAAGAGTATAATTTTTTTTTTTAATTGTGCTGTCAAAAAGCTTTGAATGATGAATTAAGGAAATTCGTCTTGCCCGAACAGCGTACGGGAAAATCAGTTACGGGGTTAATGTGCTCGAAAAAGAAAATACTTCAAATCAACGTTTTTAAAATACTTTAAAATGTATACGTTGACAGAAATTCTTATCACTATTTCGACTTTTGAAAATATATAATAATATTTCATCAATTATTTTACATCATTCATGACAAATGTAATTCTTATTCAAAATAAATTCATTGCGAAATATACTTTCTATGCATAAAGCATAGCCGCCAAATCTTCTGATTTTTTTGGCCCGTAAAATGTAATAGAAATATTTGACTTGATTTAATCGGCAGATTAAAGCGATCTAAACTGGTAAAATTTACTATTAATTTTTTCCGGACCATTAAAAACCGGAATATGTTGGCAACTATGTATTGGCTAATTCCATGGGTTCTGTAGTGTAAGTCACATAACTTATTAATTGCTATACTTGTTAGCCACCGTTATTTTCCAAAAGTCTGCTTGGCCTTATTCAATTAATGAGAATGTCCCAATAAAATTAATCACATTTTTTTTCGTTCTATAATACTGGTAGCCAAAAATCGTAGCCTGTGACTTACACTACAAGTACTCATGGAAATAGCCTATTAAGTTAAATGTCCTAGTTCGCTAATGCCATAGCTTGTATTAGTGTAGATTGTTATTACAAAATGGTAACAAATTATTACGCAAAACCTTTTAATAGGCTCGAAAAAGAAAATACCTTCAAAAAAAGGAAGTTTTTAAAATCCTCTAAAATTCATGCGTTGGCGAAAATTCCTTTCTCAAATTTGAGTTCTAAACAAGATAATGGTATTCCATAGATTATGTTTTATTATTTATGACAAATTTAGCTTTAACTGAAGTGAATACACTGTAAAATGTATTTTTTATCTATAAAGTTAAATGACGTAGTTCACTAACGCTGTAGCTTGTATTACGGTAAGTTTTATTTTCGGAACTTTAATGTATATTCTAAAAAGTAAAGCATACAACCCCTAAAATAAGAAAATTCATAAATTATTCTGATGCATCATAAAACAAATGTTCTTTGTGATTCTAGTTTTAAATTATTTTTGTTTGCAATAAATGAAATCATTCGAATGAAATGTCATTTTAAATTCAAAATAAACTTGTTTCAAGTAAAACTTGTAGTAAATAAAAAATCTATATTTATTCTCATTATTTCATTTTAATGACCAAAGATTGTTCAGTACTTTTGTCAAAATAATCTTTTCAAATCTTATGAAATACATATATTTATGTATATTCCTTTCTCTATTTTTACTTCACAAACACGTAATGTTCGTTCACACATTTAAAAGAAAACACAAAAACGTAGACTTTAAAAGAAGAAGCAGAATAAATAATAATATTAATACTATAGGTGCTATTATAGGGGGTATCACATGACGGGTCCAAAAACAGTTTGAAATTTCTCCAAACACTCTTTAACACTTTAACGTTCATTGGTTTCGCCACGAAACCACAAAATTTTAATTCCGATACGCAACACTGACACCGGTATTTTTATCTAAAAATATCCCTTTTATTTTGTATGTGAAAAATCACCTTTTCATATTTAGAAATATATTTGTTCTTAATTACCGGTGTCATTCATTTATTTCGACATCTTAGCAATGAAAATGCTATGATCGTTAAAGGGTTAAACCTCTCGGGAGTGAATCGCAGAAATATGTGTTTATATTTTTTTTACTTGCATAAATTATTTTTCATCATTTTTCATTATTCACAAAAATTCTTTTTTTACGATAAATCAGAACGCATTATAAAATAATTTTATTAGTGTGCTGCATGCTAGCAATTATTTGTCCACAAATCAGATCTCCATAAGTAAACGCTCATTTTTTTGGGGGGGAGGGGGAGGGGTGGCTTAATAATGCAATAATTATCTTTCCTCATATTAAGCCCTATGTATTAACCCTTTGCGGCGCAGGGCGCATTCATTGCTTAGGTGTTGAAATTAATGATTAATACCGGAATTTAAAAACAACTTTATTTCTAAATAAGAAAAAGCTACATTTCACACTTTCAATAAACCGTAAATATTTCTATCAAAATTCCGGTGCCAATGTGACGTTTGGGGGGGGGGGTTAAAATTAAGTGGTTTCATGGATATACCACCGCGCCCCAAGGGATTAAAGGGTTACGCTCAGTGTTACTTTCTCCTTCAATAAAGGACCACTATTTCCTGTCTTCCCATCTGAAAGAAAAATAATTTTTTCTGTCAAGTATAGGATTACTGCCCTTTATATAGGGGAATTTCGAAATTCCACTTTTCTCCATAAAGCACTGAGCTAACTTCTGGGAAATGGGCTATTTTCCCCAATTCTGAATTTGGCCCAGTCATAGAAAACCCTCTGAAGTGTAGGAGACTTAAATTCTAAGAAATTACTCAGTAGTTTAAGTTATTTTTTTCCCAATTATTGTTTGTGATTCATCTTTTTGTGAAGCATTATGCGTTACTTAGGTGTAACAAATGTGGAACTATTAATTAGAGGAACTGACATATCCTAAAAATGGTGAGGATTCAACTGCAACCATTTTCATAGGGTTGGATTATCATCGGGACAAACTTCCACCAGTAAATATAAATAGACATTTTCATCTTATTTATAAGCCTTTTCAATGCAAATTTTCATTTTCTGTCATAAATAATAACAAAAATAGATATTTAATTTTACCGGTGGGAGTTTACTTTGGAGGTAGTCTTCCCTGCGTTTCCTATATATTGTGTCAACCTAGACAACCACATATTAATGTCAGTAAAAAATATATAATACCCTGGCAAACTTCTACCAGTAAAAAAAAAAATAGTAATTTTATCAATAATCGCAAAAAAAAAAACATGTCATTAAAAAAAAAAAAAAAAAAAAAAAAAAAAAAACGCTAAATGAAGTCAAACTTTGCTATTTTAAATTTACTGGTGGAAGTTTGCTGAGGAGGTAATCAGAAACTGTTGATCCGATATAATAAATCAGCCACCATTTGCGACAACATCATCGGTTATTTCTCTCATCACTGGTAGACAATACGTTATATGTATCCCTCTCTTTATTCACAACTCCATTGTAATAACATTTATTTAACCCCTTCGCGACGGGAGCTTTTTAGGAGATTTTTAATGTTTTGGCACTAGTCTTAAAAAACAGAAATTTGTTCCTTTTTAAATCGATAAAATGCTCCGATTGAATAAGTCAAATTTTACAGTATAATTTTACCGGTGGGAATAATCAAGGATTCTTAAGCCTTTTTGCGGCACGTATACGTGTCGCTTGTCCCCAAGGGGTTAACAGGTTTGCCCGTACACTGTACACGAAAAAAAGATTTTGCTTGTTTCGTTACCAAAAGCTTTACTGCACCACTAATTTTGACTTAAAATTTTCACTTTTTTTAAACTTTTGCGGTGCAGGCAGTGTTGCCAGACGAATACTAAAATTCTATTTTGAATACCACTATTTTTGTACGGTAATTTTCTCTTGTTTTAATCACACAAAATTTGTAAATAAATAAGGCGACTATCTGTCTATGAAAATAGTGGTATTCAAAATAAAATTTTAGTATTCATCTGGCAACACTTGGCGTAGGGCAGATTCATTGTTTAAGAATTGAAATGAACAACTTTATTTGTAAATAAGTAAAAGCTATATTTCATGCATTCAATAAAGAGTAAATTTTTTTAACCAAATTCTGGCAAAATTCTGGTGCCAATGTGGGGTTTGGGAATGAAAATTAAGCTGTTTCATAGATATACCACCGCGCCGCAAAGGGTTAATGGCAGACACATATCGGTAAAATAAGGCGACTATTTCAGTACTATAAAAATTGTGTATTTTTTCTATTGTTTAGTTTATTGCGCCAAAAAAAAAAAAAAAAAAAAAAAAAAAAAAAAAAAAAAAAAACAGCGATAACTTTTCGATTTTGACTTACGATCATAACATCGTATCTGCCAACTTTTACATATTTAACTTACCACTAAAATTTAATGGTAAATTTTACCTAAAACAACCGTCGAAACCTAACAATGAAAAAGACAAAAATTTCTGTTAAATTTTAGTGGCAACAAAAGCGTTCTGTTCAGCTTGGCACCAATGTAACATCTTTTATCAATCCTTTAAGGACGGTGGTCTGCTTATGAAACCACCTAAATTTAAATTCCAAAAGCCTTCAAGACACCAGAATTTTGAGTTTGAAAAAAAAAATCGGTTTCTGGCGTATGTGTAATATGACTGTTACTTATTTATATATGAATTTCTTTGTAAATTCAGGTGTCTTCCATTCATTTTAGCCATTTTTCAGTGGAAATGCATTTGCCATTGGAAAGGTTAATACTAATAGCTACAGGGGTTGGACAAAAATATGGAAACACCTTTTGAAATGCATGTTTGAAAAGAAAGACTGATTATTATGAACTATGTTGATGGCACTGGAGTATTCGCCTACTGACGCCACCTATACAACTTCGTAAAATCGCTTCACCGTTCAGTCGTTGTTGCAGCACTGTTATGTCAGATTATCATTGCATTATGTCAGAGTTAAGAGACTTCGAACGTGGACAAATTGTTGGCGCGCGTATGGTGGGTGCTTCCGTAAGCAAGGTAGCCGAGATTTTTAGTGTTTCAAGAGGTACTGTGTCGAATATTTATTCCGCATATTTGAAATGCGGAAAAAACATCATCCGCTAAATTACAGCGCGGACGAAAGTATGTGCTGAGTGATCGTGACAGACGATCATTAAGGAGGATTATCGCGAAAAATAAGCAGTCCACAGCTGCAAAAGTTGCTGCTGAAATGAATGTCGTGTTACCAAATCCTGCGAGTACCAAAACAATTAGAAGGGAGCTTCATAAATAGGGAATTTCTGGCCGTGTTGCAATTAAAAAGCCATCCATCAGTAATGTTAATGCCTGTAACAGGAAAAAATGGTGTTTAAGTCATAAAGACTGGACTATAGAACAGTGGAAGAGCGTAATATGGTCTGATGAGTCTTCTTTCACATTGTTCCCCACTTCTGGTCGAGTTTACGTCTGGAGAACGCCATCTGAAGTCTATAATACAGACTGCTAGTTGCCAAGAGTGAAACATGGCGGGGGTTCGGTGATGGTTTTCGCAGCCATATCGTGGTTCTCTTCTGGCCCCATGATAACTCTGTAAGGGCGTATTACTTCTCAGACTTATGTGAACATTTTGGCCGATCAAGTCCATCCAATGGTACAAGCTTTGTTCCTCAATGATGATGGTATCTTCCAAGATAACAACCTCTCCGTTCACACAGCTCACATTGTCCAGGACTGGTTTTCTGAGCACGAAGATGAATTTTCGCATCTCCCCAACCCACCAAAGTCATCAGACTTGAATATTATCGAACCTTTGTGGTCTACATTGGAGCGGAAAGTGCGTTCTCGCTATCCACCGCCAACATCGTTATCTGAACTTGCCTCCGTTTTGCAGGAATAATGGTACAATATTCCCTTGGCAAACATACAGAAACTGTATTTACCAATTCCGAGAAGACTGCAAGCTGTTTTGAATAACAACGGGTACCGTACATAATACTAGGCAAGGAAACGTGTTTTTTTTTAAGGTGTTTCCATATTTTTGTCCAACCCCTGTATGTCCTGTGCTCAAATGCCGTTTTTTCTTTGTCTTTATAAGATCGTAATTGTTATAGCCCGGCAGGCGGAGGCACAGACAATCACCTCATCGAGGTCACGATTGAAAATTTTGGATTAGCTAAATCTTGATTCGTATATTAAAACGCAGTCGATCTGTCAAGTCATATCTTGATGGAAAACACCTAAAACCCCTATTTTACTAGTTGATTCATAGGTTTATCATTATGCTTTCGCACTTTTGATTGCAGGAAAAATCAATGGTAAACCTACAAGTCAACCGCTTAAAACGGATTTTTATGAATTTTCCATCAAGATATGATTTAGCAGACCAATTGCGTTTTAGTATGCGAATCGAGGTTTAACTGATTCTTGATTTTCTCCGGTGAACTCGACCAGGTGATTGCCTCTGCTGCCGTCTCACGGTCTATTATATCTGTAAACAAATAAAAGCATTAAAATGTTATTATACCTTTGAATAGTTGTTATAGTGCATTGTAAAAAATTCAGATTAATTATGTAATTCAAACTATCATTTTTTGAGCAGTGGATAGTCAACAAAATAGACTCAAGATTTTTAATAGATTTTCATCAAATTTGAAAAGACTCGATAAAATTCTGCAACAATTATGCATATTAAAATTTCAAAACATTCGGTTGAATAGCACTGTTATATGTGAACCGACGGACAGACAAATGGATGAAGCAGACGACCAGTGCATCCAGTAGATAATCACGAAAGTAGACTCAAGGTTTTGATTAGATTTTCATCAAATCTGAAATGACGGGACAAAATTTTGCAACAATTATATAAATTAAATTTCGAACCATTCGAATGGGTAATATTTGCTCTGACGTATGCGGACCGACAGACAGACAGGTCGACAAAACAGACGACGACTGTAGCTGTTATTTATATAGTTACGAATGCACCTAAAAAAAGGTATCTGTTTTTAAATTTCATTTTAAAAGCCTCAAAAAAAAAGAATTTTTTTTTTTTTTTTTGAAATCGCACAAAATGCATGCATTAATGAAAATTTATTTCTCACTCGTGACTTTACAAAACTTAATGTTATTTAATAGATTATTTTTTGTTATTCATGACTAACTAGTTATTATTCAAAAGAAATGCATAGCAAAGTATATTTTATAGCTATAAGTTTAAATGTCATAGTTCACTAATATAGTACACTACAAGTACATGTATGTGGGTTTTAAATTATTTGAGTTGATAATTTGTTTTTCGAAATATAATATTTATTTTAAAAGATGAAAAATAATCAGACACAGATTTAAATTTTTCTAATTTTCTATTACATAAAATTTATTTAAATATTACAGTAACCAGAAGATTGACTAATTCCAGTAAAATGATTTTTTTTTGTCCTGCAATACATTTAATATGCAATACTTCATGAATAAATTATTTATTATGTATTGTTCTTTTCCTTCTATCGCGACTGAAGTTAAAATAAATTATAAAATATTAGTTATTATACATAGGATTAGAATTTTGCAACTTCTGTCTAACGCTATTAAACTATTAGGTAAGCACATTGTTTACCGACAAGGAAAAAGCCTAAGTTTTATTTGTTTGTTACGCTTACGGATGTTTTATTCTTCTCAAACACACCATTTGTTTTCTAAATTAAATAATTAACTGATCAAAAATTTTTGAAAATAACTTTCAAATAATGCCCTTTTTTTCATGACTTTTACAGAAATTTTAATCTTTTATTACCAATTTTTAGAAACAGAATTTTTGCCTGTTTGAATCTGAAAAATGATTGCATTAAATAATACAAAATTTAGAATAACATTTTACTGGTGAGAATAATAAATTAGGATTGGAATAGGATTGCCCGTACGTGGTACGGCCAAATCATGATTGTCGAAAACACGTTGCCTGTACTACGTATGGTCAAAACAGGGAAGCGGTTAATAATGTGTATATACAAAGCTTGATCTATATGAGGGTTTATATAATTTAAATAACTCAATAAAAGGGTATAGCCGGGTTTCATAGTAAAATATGCCCTTGAGTCAACTACATCGAGTCCTACATGGATCGATAGCCCTTAAAAAGAAATTCATTTCTCCCGAATTTTAAGTTTGTATATTAAGACCATCGGGGGTAATGGCCCTAAATGCCTGTTTTGGAAAAGAGCTCATTGTGACTAAACTACTAAGCAGATTTAAACGAAAAAAAGAAGGGATGTAAAAAATCACCATACGAATGTGTGACAATTTTTTCAGATTTTTTTAAACAAAAGAACAAGTTTTCTAACATTTTTCCTGTTTTTAAATGAACATTTTAATTAAAAATAAACTGAAATTTCTGAGTGACCTTACCACCTTAATTTTTTTTGCATGAAATACTATGAGACATGATGCATATTCACTATCAATTTCAACTTTCTACGTATGGTGCATCATATTAAAAAAAAGGGCAAAATCATATTCCGGCGAAAATGTGGGGTGTGTCTCGGACAAATTTCACGCCTTTTTTTCAAATCTCACATATAAATTCACACGGTATTTTTAAAAGAAGGCGTGGAATTTGTCCGAGACACGCCCCACAATCCCGCCGGAATATGAATTAGCCCTTTTATTAATATGATGCACCATACGTAGAAAGTTGAAATTGATAGTGAATATGCATCATGTCTCATAGTATTTCATGCAAAAAAAATTAAGGTGGTCACTCAGAAATTTCAGTTTATTTTTAATTAGAACGTACATATAAAAACAGGAAAAATGTTAGAAAACGTGTTCTTTTGTTTAAAAAAATCTGAAAAAATTGTAAAACTTTCGTACGGTGGTTTTTTACATCCCTTATTTTTTTCTTTTAAATCTGCTTAGTAGTTTCGTCACAATGTGCTCTTTTCCAAAACAGACATTTAGGGCCATTACCCTCCATGAACTTGAGATACAAACTTAAAACTGGGGAGAAATGAATTTCTTTTTATGGGCTATCGATCCATGTAGGAGTCGATGTGGTTGACTCAAAGGCATATTTTACAAAGAAACCCGGCTATACCCTTTTTGGTTAAACAATGTTTTGTTGATTTAAAAGAAATCTGACAATCCTGGCAGATGTCAATTTTAATTCGAGAGGACGCGTACCGAGACTGATAGATCCAGAATGCAAACGGATTTTACAATTGTCACTACTATTTTTATAAAAGTAATCTTCAACTGATTTTATCTCAGAATTTATAACAAATGTCTCGGACTAAATATTGTGATGATTATTATTAACGTCTATTGGTGACAAAGTAAAAACCATTCATACCCCCGGGAGGACGCACACTGGAAGTCATAGACTCATAATGCATGTGGTTTTTATAATTGTCACTACAATTTTTATAAAAACATTTTTCATCTGATTTCATCCAAGAATTTGTAACAATTGTCTCTGACTAAATAATGTGACGATTATAACAGATGTAAATTTTCCATACGGGTGAAAAAAGTTTCAGCCAGAATTCGAATCAGGTATGTATTGGCTGAAGCCGCCAATGCTCTTCGATCAGACCAGATTATAGGATCGTTAAGGTTATTTGGATGAAATAGTCCTCCAGTGTTCGTGTCCGGGTTGTCTCAGTTGAAAGAGTATTGGCGGCTTCAGCCAATACATTCCTGGTTCGAATCCTGACCCGGACTAGTTGCACTCACATGGAAAATTTACATCTGTTATAATTGATTTACCGATTGAAAAAATCCGTGTTATAAATTAATCTAATGTGACGATTATTATTAATGTGTATTGGTGACAAAGTAAAAACCATTCATACCTCCGGGAGGACGTGCATCGGGATTGATAGACCCAGAGTGCGTATGGTTTTTATAAATGTCACTACTGTTTTTATAAAATTAATCTTCAACTGATTTTATCGCAGTATTTGTGACAATTGTCTCAGAATAAATAAGATTACGGTTATTATTAGTGTTTATTGGTGACAAAGTAAAAACCATTCATACCCTGCTTATCGCGCATTCGTGTGAGGTTAACAATTTGAGAATTGATGGTATATTTATGAAACATTAATTTTATTTCCCAAATAATTAATTGGCACCAAAATTTGGTTTAAAAGAAATCCCTGCCGGCTCGGCCTACAGTCGGAGGTAGATTTCGAAATTAAATACAAATTTCCTTAATAAAAGTTAAATCAAGATTAGAGATAAAACACCCTAGAAATACCCTTCTGTTGACATAAAGTCCGTGCCATACACGTTTTTGTATTCGACGATAGATTTCTCTAGCACTCTCATTTCCCACTGTTAAAAATTGCACAACCACGCGTTGACACCGTTTGATGGCATCCATGATGCGAACGATGCCTTTTAAGGCCCCATACTACCCTCATAGCATGCATGTTCACAGTGACGTCACAATGACGTCACTGTGAGTCACTTTGGTCACATCACATCTGTGACGAAAATGCCACCCCTCAGTGACGTCACAATGTGACTAAGATGTGACTTTCTAAAAAAATTTTCACAGTTCTTCACAATGTTAATGTCAAAGTAGTCACAAATGACACACTTTTCACAAATTGGTCACATTGTGACGTCGCAAAGTGGTCACAATGTGACATCACAAAAAAGCTCTAAAACGGCCATAACGACTTCACATTTTAGTCACTGTGACTTCACATCGACGTCACGTGACGTCACATCGACAATCGATGGTCACAAAGTCACAATGTGACGTCACAACGACGTTGCAGTGACGTCATCATGTCTTACGGGTAGTCACAGAAAAAGACCCGGATGATAATGTAAAGTCTATGGGAGCGTTCTTTTCAAATATCTCGCTCAAATTTTATAATTTTTACATGATTTTTTTTTTTTTTTTTTTTTTTTTTTTTTTTTTTTTGCACAGGATAGCTGAGGACGATCTACAACCGGCCTAGTTTTTACTTTTCAATTTTGCTTATATATTTTTCATATTATGATAGTTTCAATTACAGACCCGTTTTAAACAGGTTTTGAAATTTAAAGCAATTATTTTTTTTTTAATCTGAAACCAAAACTGAAAAAATAAAAACAAGGCCGGTTGTGGATCGTCCTCAGCTATCATGTGAAAAAAAAAATCATGTCAAAATATTAAAATTTGGGTGGAATATATGAAAAGAACACCCCCATAGACTTTACATTATCATCCGGGTCTTTTTCTGTGCCTAATGTTGCACCTTAACGTATTTCCACGCTATCAATTACGAATCTGGCGGAATCTGACAACATTGAATGCATTCCCGACACTCTGCGCCCTCTAGAAAAGCATGCGCAGTCTTTTGTTTTCTTAAAATGACAGAGTTATCATAACAATGCCACTTTCATTTGGGTGACCCTTATAATATACTGTACTATAAAGATTACACAAAGTTATACTATAGTATACTGCTCTATAGTATTCCATATTATAACAGCATAATATACTATAGAATTATTGATTATGTTAACGCTTTTCTCTTAATGATCGGTTCTGAAGCCAGAACCGTTCTAAAATTATATAAAACTAAAGCAGAGATAGAAAAATTAAAATTGGTGACCTGAAATAAACATTGGCAATCTGTGGTAGTGTCATAAAGTCAGTAAAGAAGCATTTAATTAAAAGATAATCTAACGTTTATTTTCAAGAAAAACATATTCAAAATAAAAATATATGTACATATAAAATAATAAACAATGATAAACTATATCAGGTAAAATCAACCAAAAAATGTAGTTTCCGAAATTATATTATCTATAAAATTAAAGTCATACTTTAACACAATAAAAATACTTAATTAATTAAACAGCATGACGTAAGGTAAAGAAAAATAAATGACCTGTACAGGTTGCAAAATAAACTACTCACAATAGCATAACTGGAAGAAAACAGGCTTCTCAATTCAGGTAATGACGAAAGAAATAATGTCTGGAAAATGTTCAAAGGAAGTAAAAAACCTTGGATGTTAAAACAATTCATGACAACAAAATATTCATCACGATATTTCCGCTATCGATTAACAGAATTCATCTTATAAGATAACACCATCTTTCACCACTTAAAATAAACTACAGCTGAACTTTCATAATTAACATTTTAAGTCAACTAACGGCATTTGCTAGCCTAAACATTGTCAGACCACCGGCAGTCAAAACAAACCAACTGCTTTAAATACCCCTCGCGATTCCAGACATCGCCAGAGAGCAACGCCCCCTTTGCGTCTGCCGAAGTTGAGCGAAAGCGGTCCTGCCTTGCGATATGGAGATACGGCTATTCGTAAGTTGCGATTTGCGAAGATCGCAAATCGCGATCAGACGGAAGAAAACGATCATGAACGCACATGTAAAAAGTTCAAATCGAAAGTAAACAAATAAGTAACCGACTAAGAAATAGAATATGCCATGGAATAAGGAAAAACAAAATAAAGGGATTGGAAATAAGATAAAGATAAGATAAGATTGGAATAAAATAAAACCAGTAAGTCATGCTATATTATTCTATTACAATATGTATATATGCTTATAGAGTGTTAAGGGTATGAGTAGGCTGACAATCGCCCCCCCCTTAACACTCATACTCAAAAGAAACTAAATAATTACCAAGTATTACCAAATAATATAAATAATATCAAAGGTCATATTGAACAACATAGGATATCAGTATATCTACTATCATACTTTGAAAGTTACTAGTGAAGAATAATTCAACATTATCGTGCATAAATGCAACAAATTCACAATATCTTATAACAAGGTTAATTTCAAAAATGAACAACTTTTTAACAACGTTAATAACCATACAATATGAATAACAATTTAATAACTATATAACAACAAGAATAACAATAACAATTTTTATCGCATAAGAGTCTTTAGTTACCATAGTAACTTAAAAATTTGAAAGTCTTTTAGATACACAAATATTTCAAAAGTTCATGAAAATTCGTTAACATTTTACCTCGTCACATGCAAGTGACTACGATTACCAGTACATACCATAACATTCTTTAGTATGTCGATTCTTGATCTTGGCCTTGACAATACACGATTATATTTACATACATTTGCATAATTACACTAGAGTAAAAGATAACCATACGATAGATTCATAAACATTACGAACATGTAGAATTGCAAAACATGGATTACAATGCCAAAACTTTTTGAAAATGTATGGGAAATTCATGATATGCAAAAGAGACACATTCAATGATAATAACACTAATGATCATGATCATGATAATGACTGATTATGATAATGATAAGGACGGTGAGCGCTCACATAAAAACAAACAACAACAACAACAACATGCATGCTTAAACTTGAAATAATACACATTTGCAAATGTTTTAACAAAGATTTAAAATGTGAAAAACACTTGTTATGCAATTTCTTAAAAATAAAACAACCCCTTTTCATATTTATATATGCAAAAAAATATATACAGCTCAATTTTCAACACCACGGACGGGACCTATGTGACATTTCCATTTTTCAAAAAATAGGGACTTGCAAACTTAAAAGAAACGATGCCCGCGACAGGCCTTCCTGTGATCAGAACACTCAAGAAGGCCACTACCCCCTGCAGGCCACTCTGGCTATTTACAATTGCACCCCTGCAAGCCGCTTCCTGGGGCTGCTCGGACCCCGGAGGATGAACCATCCTGAGGTCTGGTCACATTCCAGCGGGAGTTAAATTGTCCGCAATGTTGGAAATGAGGGTATTGAAAAACTTATGTATGAAAATAGAACATATGCATATGAGACAAAAATATGAAATAACAGGAAAAACAAGTGTATAATCACATATTCAAACATTTATATAAAGAAAACACTGAAATATACAAAATTTCAGATTTGAAAAATGAAACGTGTTAAACTTCAGGGTTTAACATAAAAAATTAAACAAGCATTTTAATGCTTGACACAAGTTCAAAGGAGGGGGAGTTTTTTTTTTTTTTTTTTTTTTTTTTTTTTTTTTTTTACTTTTTACATCAAAATAATACTTATTTAAAACATATATTACTTATAACTAAAGATCACTTCAATGAACCTTTTAAGATCAAACTTCGTTAAGGGTTTTGTAAAGATGTCTGAGAGATTAGCTTTACTAGTTACGTGTTTTACATTAAATATCTCTTGGTTTAAAAGGTCTCTAAGAAAAAATACTTTAACGTCAATATGTTTTGTTCTATAGTTTTCTATGGGAGATTTAAGGAAATCAATGGAGGCCATATTGTCTACTAACAGTGTTGGTTTAGTTTGTGGGCCTGTAAAAATGTGTTTGTCATAACATTCAGTTATGATTCTACTGAACCAAAGAAGCTCTTTAGTTGCTTCTGTTAAAGCCACAAACTCTGATTCCATGGTAGACAAGCAGACAGATTTTTGTTTGAAAGCCCTCCACATGATAGGAGATTTGTCTAGCATTAAAAGTTGTCCCCCCATTGACGTCCTGTCATTGCGATTGGCGGCAAAGTCAGCATCAGTGTATGTTATTAGATTTATATGATGACAAGGTAACCTCAGTTTGTAGTGTTTGGTGCTTTGGACATATCCTAGTAATTTTAAGAGACCATTCCAGTGTCTGATACCAGGATTACTCTGGAATTGACTGAAGATGTTTACAGCATAGGATATGTCGGGGCGAGTCCTACTTGTAAGAAAAGATAAGCATCCCAAAACACTTCTGTATGGATATTTTGACATCTCCTGGGTTTCTGTGTCTGTTTGAGGGCACTGTGCTTTGGAGTACACTACTCCATTACTTATGGGAAGTGAAGTGATGGGAAAGTTAATTTCCTTAAAACGTGCACAGATGTCATCAATATATTGCATTTGATGAATCGACACTACACCTTCCCTATCTTCCTCAAACTCAACCCCAAGAAGCTTACGTGTTTTCCCCAGGATTTTGATGTCAAAATGTTCAGTTAGTAATTTTAAAATTTCATTTATGTGTTTCTGATGGTTACTTAAAACAACGAAGTCATCAACGTATAATAATAAAACAACGTAGTTAGAGAATGTATAAACGCAATTACACCAATCCAATTTGTTAAAACCAAGAGAAATTAAAATTTTATGCAATTCATAAAACCACACCCGGCCACTCTGATGGAGGCCATACAATGCCCTCTGGAGTTTACAGACCAAATGCTCTTTCCCTTTTATTTCAAAACCTGGAGGCTGTTTCATGTAAATGTTATCTGAAAGAGGGGCGTACAGATAGGCTCCTTTCACATCGCATTGCGTGTGAATCCATCCGAGACATGAGACTAGGGCGGCAAAGAAAAGGCGGATTAGACTAAAATTTACAACTGGTGAAAATGTCTCGTCATAAGTTTCACCCCTGACCTGTTTGTAGCCTTGGGCTACTAGTCTCGCTTTGTATCTTGCCACATGCGCTTTATCGTCTCGTTTGATGGTGAAGACCCATCTGCAGCCTAGAGGTTCAGTGTTGGGTGGTAATGTTGTTAATTCCCATACATGTCTTTTATTTATTACGTCCATTTCCTCCTGCATTGCCTGTCTCCAGAGTTCCCACTGAGGGGATTTTAAGGCTTGCTTATATGTGTTTGGTATGGAGTCTTCTAGTCATATATTGGTTTTACGTGTTTCTGATAAAGATGAATGTAGAGGTGTGTAACTAGGACTTGAACTAGCACTGGAAGTAGATTTTACAATACCCTGGTATTTATTCTCCCCTTTGAAACTGAACATAGTTGGATCAAATTTAATATCATTAGACTGACAGTATTCCCGCACTTCTCTGAGTGATCTTAAACGTTGCGTTTCACCCATCTCATAATAATAGATGTCGGTTCTCGACTTATCAGGCCTAGTTATGGCCTTACGGAACCATACAGCATCCCTCAGTGTTCTCGAGAATTCCTCGCCCTCCTCGTCACTTTCATCCTCAGATGAGTGAACGGAGGCGGGTTCAACGGATTCTGAGGTGCCTGGCTTAGGTGATGGAGATGGTGATCTTTCTAAAGGAAATCTGTCAGGTTGAAGGTCGGTCAAAGGGTCAATTTCTGGTTGTTCTGAACTTAAAATGTATGTGGGTCCCAGGTCGCTTCCGTTGTGCTGCTCTGAAGTTGTAAAAGGGTTTGTGCCTATTGAATAACTTGGGCCTTGCTCGCTATGTCTGTGAACATTTCTCGGTATAGATTCATCCCCAAATCTAACATTTATGGTTTCTATTATTTTATTTGTATCGGGGATCCATACCCTGTAGCCTTTGGTTGACATCGCGTAACCCACTAAAACCCCCTTTTTGGCCTTAGGATCAAACTTTGAGTTTCTTAACTGTTTGGGCACCCCCACGTATGCCACAGTACCAAAAGGGCGTAAATGTCGTATTGAGGGTTTGTTGCCACAGTAATACTCAAAGGGCGTCTTTTTTTGTGTTTTATGACATATCCTGTTTAGTGTGTACGCGATGTATAGAACTGCTTCTGGCCAGAATTTTAAACTGAGTTTGCTTTCGCTAAGTATTGAGCGTGCCCCGTCCATTATAGTCTGATTTAAACGTTCCGAGACCCCATTCTGTTCCGGAGAGTACACGTTGGTAAACTCATGGTGTATCCCGTTCTCTTCAAAGTATTTTGTAAAGGCTTCATTGTCAAACTCCCGCCCATTGTCGCTACGGACCTCTTTTACCTTAGTGCCTAAAAATCTTTCAGCTCTTTTTACATGATTAGTGAATACCTTGAATACCTGTGATTTATTACATAAGGGATAGACGGATACTTTTCGTGAGAAGTCGTCAGTTATAGTTAAAAAGTACTTCTCGCCGTTTCTACCTATTATTTGTGTCGGTCCCCACAAGTCAGTATGAAGTAATTCAAGGGGTCGTTTTGATCTTATTTCATTTATAGGACGGAAGGAAGTTCGCCTGTGTTTGTTAATTTTACATGTCTCACATTCAAAATCTTTACTTTTAATAGGTGGTAAGCCCCTTACACCATTACATTTTACGGTATGTTCAATTAAAGTGGAACTAATGTGTCCAAAACGTCTATGCCATAACTTAAAGTCGTCCTTCTGGACAGTAGAGGCTTGAAAACGCACCTTTTTAGGACTTTGACTATTTTGAGTTTTATTTTTATTTTTAGGGTTAGGATCTGGGTACAGACAGTAAATGTCATCTTTAAGAAAAGCTCGAAATAGGGTACCACTGTCACGATATGCTTTAACCCTACCCTCACCTCCTTTGAACTTGGCACCAGTTTTATCAAGCCTAGGGCCAGATATCAAATTGTGCCTTAAACTTGGGCAATACATAACATCGCCGAAACGAACCATCTCCCCATTTATTTTTAAGTCCACTAGTTCGGTCCCTTCAATAGGAAAAGTCGCTCCGTCAACGGCAACAGCCAACTCCTCATTGTGCAAAGGCTTAAATTTTACATATAGATTTTTATCTTTGCAAAAGTGGTGCGAGGCACCTGTGTCAAAGACCCAGGCGTCTCCACCACATTTAATGTTACTAAGATTAGATTGAATGAGGTAATTTACCTGGCTTGTTGGCTTACGTTGACGCTGGTTTCTGGTTCTATTGCGAGACACATCTCTGCTGGATCTGGGATTACTGGGTTGGACTCGAACTGGACTGGACACCTATGAACCTCTGGATACTGAGGAGCTCTGGAATGAGGAGTCTGAGGAGTCTCTCGAAGTAGTATGGAGGCAAGATTCGGGACTGGAGGCTTGTTGAGGCAATTTGCATTGTCGAAGCACATGGCCGGCTTGTCCACACCTGTGGCATCTTCCCTTGAACTTAGGCTTATAGGCGGACCTCTTAGGTGTGCGAGCTCGGGAAAAATGGGACTGGACCAAGTTACTTCTGTCTTCTTCTCGTAATTTGATGCGGGACTCTTCAGCTACCAACTCGGTCATGACATCTTTAAACTTGAACTGTTGTTCTGGCCATCGCAAAATTCCCTGGACAAGGTTATCAAATTTCTTTGGGAGCCATCGGAGCAACTGGAACGTCAGATAAATTTCTTTTATCGGCTCATTCATGGCAGCCAGTTGATCAGCTAGTCTCTGTAAACGTGCGGCAAACATGTTGACCGGCTCGTCAGGCTGTATTCTGCAGGATAGGATCGCGCCGAAGAGCTGCATATGGCGAGCACGGTTGTCAGGTTGAAAATGGGTTTTCAGCTTTGTCCATGCTTCATGAGGATCGTCGATGTTTTCTATGATTCTCCGGAACTCATTTTCGACGTTCAAGTATACTATGGACAGTGCTGATCTGAGCCGTGCCTGATATTCTTTAGTGGCTACAGCATCACTGGTATTCGGAGCCTCTTCAGTACCATTCACGATGCCCCAAGCATTTTTATCAAGCAGCAGGTATTTTACGTCCGCTGCCCAGGTTGCATAGTTGTGAGAATTTAGTTTGGTTATGCTAACCTGTACATTGGTCATTGCCATGCTCTTAACTAGACTTTATTAAATTTAAACAGAAAAGAAAAAGAATTTTTTTTTCAAAAAAAAACGTACTCTAAAACAGTCAGATAGTACGACAAAAAAAAAATTATACCAAAAAAACCTTTCTATTTCAAGCCAGAGAAATTAAATGTGTTTATAAAAAAAATACTATTGCGCCCCCCCCCCCCCACTAGAAAACACTTGGAGGTCTAATGGCCGCATGCTACCACTAGTTTATGATATTGCCAACGAAGGTTATGGCCACTATTACAGATTAAAAAGCGTAGTAGCTTTTGGCCCATAACCCGTGATCGGTTCTGAAGCCAGAACCGTTCTAAAATTATATAAAACTAAAGCAGAGATAGAAAAATTAAAATTGGTTACCTGAAATAAACATTGGCAATCTGTGGTAGTGTCATAAAGTCAGTAAAGAAGCATTTAATTAAAAGATAATCTAACGTTTATTTTGAAGAAAAACATATTCAAAATAAAAATATATGTATATATAAAATAATAAACAATGATAAACTATATCAGGTAAAATCAACCAAAAAATGTAGTTTCCGAAATTATATTATCTATAAAATTAAAGTCATACTTTAACACAATAAAAATACCTAATTAATTAAACAGCATGACGTAAGGTAAAGAAAAATAAATGACCTGTACAGGTTGCAAAATAAACTACTCACAATAGCATAACTGGAAGAAAACCGGCTTCTCAATTCAGATAATGATGAAAGAAATAATGTCCGGAAAATGTTCAAAGGAAGTAAAAAACCTTGGATGTTAAAACAATTCATGACAACAAAATATTCATCACGATATTTCCGCTATCGACTAACAGAATTCATCTTATAAGATAACACCATCTTTCACCACTTAAAATAAACTACAGCTGAACTTTCATAATTAACATTTTAAGTCAACTAACGGCATTTGCTAGCCTAAACATTGTCAGACCACCGGCAGTCAAAACAAACCAACTGCTTTAAATACCCCTCGCGATTCCAGACATCGCCAGAGAGCAACGCCCCCTTTGCGTCTGCCGAAGTTGAGCGAAAGCGGTCCTGCCTTGCGATATGGAGATACGGCTATTCGTAAGTTGCGATTTGCGAAGATCGCAAATCGCGATCAAACGGAAGAAAACGATCATGAACGCACATGTAAAAAGTTCAAATCGAAAGTAAACAAATAAGTAACCGACTAAGAAATAGAATATGCCATGGAATAAGGAAAAACAAAATAAAGGGATTGGAAATAAGATAAAGATAAGATAAGATTGGAATAAAATAAAACCAGTAAGTCATGCTATATTATTCTATTACAATATGTATATATGCTTATAGAGTGTTAAGGGTATGAGTAGGCTGACACTTAACACTAAAATTTAATCGTAAATTTTGACTTCTTTAATTGCCAAAATATATCATAAAAATAGGCACCCTGGAAACTCCAGCGGTTGGAGGCTGCTATATAACGACTTTGTGCCTCAACATTAGAAAAAAAAGTTTTATTTAGAAATATTTTACTTACATTGCTAAATATTTTGCTGTTATTATTTTTCTTCATTTTTCAAATTGAGCTCAAGAACATGGTTTTTTTTGTTGTTGTTTGTTTCCACCGCCCCCATATTTTTTATCTTATAAATATTCTTTTCATGCTATTAATCTAATTCCCGTTAGAACTTCCAGTCTATTACGTGACGGGGATGTGGGACAAATATTACAGGGTTCTCGTAAAACGGGAGAAGTCTCGCTGATAAAAGAAATTAGAAAAGTCAAATTAGCACATCAAGCGTTGAAAATAAGGTACGTTCGTCCTATAACGTTCAGATGTGTGTGTATTAGTATGCAGTACTTCGAATACAGTATAGTAGCCTAAATATATTGTGTGTCCCTTACATACTATATACTTTCCATCATACAGAAAATAACTTGTATTAAACATCTGCAACGTATATCAATATCATAAAATGTGAAATAGTTTGATATAAATAAAACGCCATTTCTGATACCATTCCTGCTATAGAATCATGTAATGGAATATTTTTGTGTGGCCCTATAAATAAATAACAAATATTCTTTACACCACAGATAGTACAAAGTGTATATTTTAATGTGTACTTCACAGATACATATCAATTTCATTGTGCCAGAAAGAATGCAAAATTGTTAAAATGCACCCCATAGGCTATAATATATCGGTATACTTTTAATCGTTCCTGTAATTGAACTATACATCCAATTTTCACAAAATTTGAAATTACTCGACAAAATTATGCAGTAATTATATATTTAAAATTTCAATTGATTCGGTTCGTGTAGTTCTTGCTCTACAATAACCGGGCAGACACACGCACGGTTGATCGACGACTGTAGATGCTACGTATTAACATAATTACGAACGCACCTAAAAAATGAATTAAGTTTTAATGTCCCTCATAGCAGGCATGATCACAGTGACGTCACAATGACGTCACTGTGAGTCACTTTGGTCACATCATATCTGTGACCAAAATGCCACCACTCAGTGACGTCACATTGTGAATGAGATGTGACTTTCTTAAAAATGTTTAGAAATTTACAAAAATTCTTCAAAACATGCTATTTACTTTTAAAAACATGTTTCTGGCAACCTAAATATCGTCGCTTTGTCACAGTTTCGTCACAATGTTAATGTGAAAGTAGTTACAAATGACACATTTTTCACAAATTTGTCACACCGTGACTTCACAAAGTGGTCATAATGTGACGTCACAAACGAGCTCTAAAACGGCCATAACGACTTCATATTTTAGTCACTGTGACTTCACATCGACGATCGATGGTCACAAAGTCACAATGTGACTTCACAACGACGTTGCAGTGATGTTACCATGCTGTCGATGTGACGTCACGTGACGTCGATGTGAAGTCACAGTGACTAAAATGTGAAGTCGTTATGGCCGTTTTAGAGCTCTTTTGTGACGTTTCACAAAGAGGTCACAATGTGACAAATTTGTGAAAAATGTGTCATTTGTGACTAATTTGACACCCGTAAAGCATGGTGACGTCACTGCAACGTCGTTGTGAAGTCACATTGTGACTTTGTGACCATCGTTTGTCGATGTGACGTCACGTGACGTCGATGTCACAAAGTGGTCACATTGTGACCACTTTGTGACGTCACAATGTGACCAATTTGTGAAAAGTGTGTCATTTGTGACTTTTTTGACATTAACATTGTGACGAACTGTGAAATTTTTTTTAGAAAGTCACATCTTAGTCACAATGTGACGTCACTGAGTGGTGGCATTTTCGTCACAGATGTGATGTGACCAAAGTGACTCACAGTGACGTCATTGTGACGTCACTGTGACCATGCATGCTATGAGGGCATTAACATCGTGACGAAACTGTGACAAAAACGACGATATTTAAATTGCCAGAAACATGTTTTTTAAAGTAAATAACATGTTTTGAAGGATATTTATAAATTTCTAAAGATTTTTAAGAAAGTCACATCTCAGTCACAATGTGACGTTACTGAGTGGTGGCATTTTGGTCACAGATGTGATGTGACCAAAGTGACTCACAGTGACGTCACTGTAACGTCACTGTGACCATGCATGCTATTAGGGTAGAAATGCTTAGATGTAGGTAACGATTCTATCAGCAGTGCTGTCACAGACGAGAATTTTTTAATTCTACATTCACCATTTTCTTGAAACAATGATTATTGACATAGAGTTCGAAAACATTTGTAAGATAAATATGCTATAAAATCTGCTTTTCATATACTGCTATGGGAAAAGATAAAAAAAAAAATAGTCGCATTTGGTAATCTTGAAAACTGATATTACAGGGTGGCGAAGGGTCAGGGAAAAACACAGCCAAAAAAGATGATATGTACCAGTATTTTGTTAAAGAGAAATTCCTCTTCTTTTATCCCTTTATATAATTTGAAGTATTTTCTAAAAGAAAACACTGGTAAATCCATCTTTCCTTGATTGTGTTTTTCCCTGACTCTCGCCACCCTGTATCAGTATACTATCTGCTGCACTATAATTATGCGATAATATGTTTGTTTTAACTATAATATGTGTATATACTTTATTAATATCATTCATGTTTGAAGGATTTTGTTATCTTTTCTGATTATAAGTTATTTTTGAGAGAATCTGAATATTTTGAGAAATCTTTTAAAATAAAAATCAAATTTTACGTTTCATCTGAAAAAGTCATTACGAAGCAGAATAAAATTGAATAAGAAAGAAGAATAATTTAAATAAAAAAATTATCGAATATTCATTTTTTATTCATAATTATCAAAATTTAAGGGAAAGGAATACTTTTCAATTTATGTCATAAATTACTTATTCAAATTTCTCAAATTATATGCCTTTCTTATTTGAAACACATTTTTATATTAGATTAAATTGTGATTTTTACATCTGAGTGATAATTATCAAGAAAAAAGTTTTAAGCATAAAATAAAAGAACCTATTCCTGATTTTTATTTTAAGTAGTTAAAATTCAAATGTTTCGACAAAAGCTTGTGTTCATGTAATCTAATTATTTGAAATTTTGTGTTTTTTCTAATTTTAATGCAAATTAGTATTTTTTTTTTCATTTCAAAACGCGTACTGACAATTTGCTTTATTATTAAAAATTGTGATAAGAAAGTAATTACAATAATTATGTCATGATATAAATTATTCATCTTTTTAATATTTTGTTTCTATTCTTATCTGATATACATATGCTTATTGCTTATTACATAAAAATGCGATTATTAAATATGAATAATTGTTACATAAGAACACTGTTGCTATTTTATTTCTTTAATACAGTAATATGCTTCTTTCTGGTCAAATAATTTCGAAATTTCATCATTTACTGACTTCAATATAATTTCGTTTAATAATATATACCGGGTGTCCCAAAAATGACTGATGGATTTTAAAATTCAATAACTTGCAAACGGTGACAGCTATTTAAAAAATTTTTGCAGGAGGGTTATGTATAATGTCAGGAGTTTTTTACCGTAACTTTTTTATTTTAGTTCGCATCTCAAACAATAGGTAGCGCTGACGGCGATTGAAGGCCAGGTGATCAGTGCTGAGTGAAGCGTCAACCTGGCCTTCAATCGCCGTCAACGCCACCTATTGTTTGAGATGCGAACTAAAATAAAAAATTACGGTAAAAAAAACTCCTGACATTATACATAACGCTCCTGCAAAAATTTTTTAAATAGCTGTCACCGTTTGCAAGTTATTGAATTTTAAAATCCATCAGTCATTTTTGGGACACTCGGTATATATATATTTACTTATAATCTGTGATTTTTTTTTCGAATTAATGAAAAGTTTATTCTTTATTTGTATTAAACATTCATAATAATACGCATTTTGTAAAAATGTATTTAAAAACGTCGAAAACTTACCTGTTCTACGATTTCTTATTTTAAAATTTCATTTTCATTACCTCCATTTCATTTCTGCAAATAATTTTAATTTTTTTCTATCCATCAAAACTTTTTTTTTCACGGACCATTAGTGGACCATTGACATTATTAGGCACCATAGTCGTCTTTTTAAAATAATAAAAAACATGTTCTTAACATTATTGAAACTTTCAAAAATTTTACTAAAATAGTTTTAATTAAGTTTATAGTTTTAATAGTTTTTTTAAGGGCAAAATGAAAATCGCTTCTTATTCCCAGATAGTATGTTTTCTGATACCACGTCAAATTTATAAAGATTTATTCAGCAGTTTTTCAGTAAAATATGACAAACAGAATATTTTTCATATTTTTTAACTTTTTATCTACCGAATTATGAATTCATGAAAATTTTACGATCGCAACCATTTTACGTAAATTGTTTAAACTAAATTAAAAGATTTTACATAATCATTTAATAAATTTTTGAAGAATTTTAGGAGGATTGAAAGATTTAGAAGTATTAATTAAATTTGAATTTATAGGGATTTTTGTGCAATATTTATAACCCCACTCAAATATTTTGATTAAAATTATTTTCTTAATATTTTGCAGAATTACAAAATGTATAAATATGATGTTCTTATAAAAATATATATATATATAGAAATATTTCCGAATTGAAAAATACCCATCTCCCTCCTTCAGCGCCAAGAAAGCTGAAAAGAATCAAAGACAAAAGAAATCACCCTTTTAAAAAATATTTTTGTTTTCTATAACCAATAATGCTTATGGAACAATATAAAGTAATGTATCTGTAACTCATTCTAACAGTATTACAACTATACGAATTGAATAATTTCCAGCTGAGCGAAAAATTGCCCAGGCCGGGAGTCGAACCCAGATACTTGGCTTACAAGGCGGATGCTTTACCTGTTAAGCATAAGTCCCAATCAGTTAGATTGTGTTGAAAATAATAGTATACCTGTGTACACATCGTCATATGGAGGTCCATTACCTGCGGTCTATTCTGTTAAACTGTCTAAATGACAGACCAGATGTTATGACCAATAAGGTTATCTGAACGAAAAATCCCAGCCGGCTGTCGCCCCGGTAACTTAACAGGTAAAGCATTGGCCTTGTAAGCCAAGGTTCGACTCCTGGCCTGGGCAATTTTTCGCTCAGTTGGAAGTTATTCAGTTCGTATGATTACTTTACCAGTCACTTAGATTGTGTTGAAAATAATAGTATATCTTCGTACCCATCGTCATATCGAGGTTCATTACCTGCGGTCTATTCTGTTGAACTGTCTAAATGACAGACCAGATGTTATGACCAATAAGGTTATCTGAGCGAGAAATATCAGCCGGCTGTCTCCCCGGTAGCTTAACAGGTAAAGCATTGGCCTTGTATCTGGGTTCGACTCCCAGCCTGGGCAATTTTTCGCTCAATCGGAAATTATTCAATTCGTATGATTACTTTACCAATCAGTTAAATTGTGTTGAAAGTATAGTATATCTACGTACCCATCGTCATATGGAGGCCCATTACCTGCGGTCTATTCTGTTGAACTGTCTAAATGACAGACCAGATGTTATGATGAGATGTTATGATGTTATCTGAGCGAAAAATCCCAGCCGGCTGTCTCCCCGGTAGCTTAACACTAGAACGCCGAGAAGGTGTCAATTCGATACCGATCAGTTGATTAATTGTCGATTTGAACCAGAAAAATCTTCAAGAAATAAGCTATATATTAGTTGCAATGAAATGACCTACACAGATAAACTAAATTATTTTAAATTATTTTACTGGTTTGAAATATATTTTATAAAACTTGGGTAAAATTTCCCGGCATACTAGTGTTAACAGGTAAAGCATTGGCCTTGTAAACCAAGTATCTGGGTTCGACTTCCGGCCTGGACAATTTTTCGCTCAGTTGGAAATTATTCAGTTCGTATGATTACTTTACCAATCAATTGGACTGTGTTGAAAATAATAGTATATCTACGTACCCATCGTCATATGGAGGTCCATTACCTGCGGTCTATTCTGTTGAACTGTCTAAATGACAGACCAGATGTTATGGCCAATAAGGTTATCTGAGCGAAAAATCTCAGCCGGCTGTAGCTCCGGTAGCTTAACAGGTAAAGCATTGGCCTTGTAAGCCAAGTATCTGGGTTCGACTCCCGGCCTGGTCAATTTTTTGCTCAGATTGAAATTATTCAATTCGTATGATTACTTTACCAATCAGTTAGATTGTATTGAAAATAATGAGTATTACAACTAATTGGCGTATTAAAATAATTTTATAATAAGTAATTTTAATGGTACTTATAAGTACCGTCGGTAGATAAAGGGTTAAAGTAAAATACATGATGATTTCGCAAAAACTATTTCATTATACCAGTGCCCTTAAAATCAGTTTTAGAATATTTTCAGCAAAACTTCAGGACCCTCTCAATATTTGTTCACTGCTACATTATATCCCAAACTACTTTATTTACATAATTCAATTTACAATAATTGGATCATAAAAGTTCGTTCAAGATGTTTAATAACGAATATCCATATTAAAACAACCTAAAATTTAAGGAAATATAATTAGATGTGTATTAACACTGCATTAATAAATGTATCTTAGGATAATCTATAAATCATCATTCATTATCTATTTTATATAATTATCAAACTATTGTATATTCATGAATCGGAATATTTTAACCTCATAAGTATTCTACGATCGATTCATCTTTATGAAGGTCAAAAGTTACGCATTATATCATGGCATTATTAATGTCATCGCTTAATATTGTTTAAATTTTCTTTTAAATATTGAACAATTAGTTTTAATCCCTTGAAAAATGTAGCAATTAAAAACGCGATTTTTGAAATGTCAAAAGTCAAGATTTTTATCTGATAAAAACGCAGTAGCTGAATTTATGTTGCATTTTCTTCTATCTAATTTAGATACTTTTCAAAGTATAAAATATTGATCAATCATATTTTGTGCAATATGATTACTATTATGATGAATAATTGAGTTATGAACAGGAATGTTAATCACTTCCTTATTTTGCGCAAACGTCGAACGTGCAATGTTTTTTTTTTTTTTTTTTTTTTTTTGCCAATCATGATTTGCCTATACCACGCACGGTCATCTATACTCCAATCATAATTTATTATTCTCACCAGTAAAATTTTATTTTTTTTATTATTTAATCCGAGCATTTTTCTGATCCATTAAGGAGCAACACTAGGAACAGAAAAAGACCCGGATGATAATGTAAAATCTATCGGGGCGGTCTTTTCAAATATTTCGCCCAAATTTTAATATTTTTACATGATTTGATTTTTCACAAGATAGCTGAGGACAATCCACAACCAGCTTAGTTTTTACTCTTTCAGTTTTGGCTTCAGATTAAAAAAAAATTACTTTAACTTTCGAAGCCGGTTTATTGGTTCTGAAATTGAAACTATCGTAATATAAAAAATATATAAGCAAAATCGAAAAAGTAAAAACTAGGTCGGTTGTGGATCGTCCTCAGCTATCTTGTGAAAAATAAAATCATGTAAAAATATTAAAATTTGAGCGAGATATTTGAAAAGAACGCTCCCATAGACTTTACATTATCATCCGGGTCTTTTTCTGTGCCTAGTGTGGGGCCTTAAGGCAAAATTTCTATTTTGAAAAATCAGAGATAAAAAATTAAAAATTCTGTAAAAGACATGAAAAAATAGACATTATTTAAAAGTTTTTTTTTTTTAAAATATTGATCAGTTAAGTGGTTAAAAGAATGGAGTTATGAATAAAGAGGAGAAGACATATTGTGTATTGTCTATCAGTTGAAAGTGAAGTAGCGGCGGAAGTTGTTACAAGATTGCAGGATGTATCTTTTAACCCTTTTCGGCGCACTACTCTTTAAAGTTGGAATTTAAAGAAAAAAAATTAGGCAATCTCTTTGGGCCTAGAGGAGTACACAGGAATTGTTTTGTAAAGATTGCACTAACCATTTTAATTATACAGCTGTTGCCGAAGTGGTAACCTCCCATAAGTAAAGCATTGATAAGCACAGTGAGAAGAGCATTGTTGTGAAGCGCGTATTACAGTAAAACATTTTACCTATTATTTAAAAACAGTAGAGTTTGATCTCTGTGGTGCTGCCATCTAAAACTCATAAGAAAGATTTAAAGTAGCCATTAGAGTAGTTTTTGAAATATTCACGAAGTATTGTGTCTCTAAACAGGGGGAACTTTAGGTGTTGCCGACCCGGCAACACTGCGCGTTAAAGGGTTAACGTTCATTGGTTTCGCCACGAAACCACAAAATTTTAATTCCGATACGCAACACTGACACCGGTATTTTTATCTAAAAATATCCCTCTTATTTTGTATGTGAAAAATCACGTTTTCTTATTTAGACATATATTTGTTCTTAATTACCGGTGTCAGTCATTTATTTCGCCATCTTAGCAATGAAAATGCTATGATCGTTAAAGGGTTAATGCGTTTGCATCTGGCTTATTTTTATTTTGGCATTTCAAAATCTTACCAGTGTGTTTTGATGTTTATTTTTTTAGATGATGACAGATCTTCCATAAATAAATTAAAAGAAATGTCAGTCATTTATTTCGCCATCTTAGCAATGAAAATGCTATGATCGTTAAAGGGTTAATCGGATCTACAGTTTCTCATTACAGCCGGTGAAATCTTCTACAAGTAAACCTGAATAGAAACTTTCATTCTATTTTAGAATCTTATTTATGGGAAAATTCTCTCACAAACATAGTAAAAAAAATCCATTTGTTTTTACTGGTTTCAGTTTGGTCATGTATTATAATCTTTTCACCGACACCTAAAGTATATTACAATAAAACTTTTAGTCCCTTGTGGCGCAGTGGTTTCATAGATATACCACTTAATTTTAATTCGCAAATGCCACATTGGTACCGGAATTTCGTTTAAAAAAATTACGGTTTATCGATTGCGTGAAATATAGCATTTTCTTATTTACAAATAAAGTTATTTTCAAATTCCAGTGTCAGTCATTAATTTCAACACTTAAGCAATGAATTTGCTCTGCGCTGCAAAGGGTTAATGAACATTCTCACCTTTCTTGTGAGTCTGATATGATTAAAAATGCAATTGAAGTTTCTATAATACTTTGAGAAGAAGTATGCACTTGCAGGAGAATACATTTGACGCTTGAACTGCAATTATCAGTTCATATGATACCATGGATTTTTTTTTTTTTTTTTTTTTTTTTTTTTTTTTTAAGAAATCTACATTTTTTTTAATACTTTTTTTTTCCTTTTTACAAGAGAAAAGTGTTGAATTTGTGAAAAGTTTTGAATTCCGGTTTTCGACGAATTTACACGTTTTAGCAGTGTTACAAAAACCGAAAAACATGTGTTTACAGAATGTCTGTCTGTGAGTTTGCCTGTGACTCTTTATGCGACAAAAATTTTGTGGGGGTTCTATCTCAATACTTAATGCACGGAATTTCACAAAACGTTAGGTTCAGTCAGGCCTTCATATAAACTGGAGCTGATTAGTTTTTGGTGTATATCGCCCAACAGGAAGCGCTGCTATGCTCTTTTTTCACGATTCCAACAGCTATATCTCAAGAACCAATGGATCGATTTCCATAAAACTTCAGAATGTGTTAGTCCTTAATATAATATGGTACTGATTATTTTTTAGCAAAATTCGTCCAACAGATGGCACTGCTATGGAGTATTATTTATGGTTATCACACTAGCTCTATCTCAGGATTTAATGCACGAATTTTCATCTTCAGATTCAGTTACTCCCTGTTATAAATTAACATTCTTAATTTTTGGAGTAAATCGCACTGCAGATGATGGTTTTATCCATATCTTTTTACAATTTCTCCAATGATTCTATCTCAAAAACTACAACACGGATTTTATCAAAACTTCAGATTAAATTAGAACTTGACATAAATTGTTGCTGATTAGATTTTGGTGTAAATAACCTAAGTGGTGACGCTGCTATTCATTTTTTTTTTCTGGAAGCATTAACATGTATGAGAAAACTTTGGTATTGTCACATCCAGGGCTACCATAGGCGACTATTTTTATATTCAGTACGCACCAGTATTTTTTTAATATGAAGCTTGAAGTACATGTTTCATTGAAATGTTGTCAAAGAATCTATTAAAGACTTCTGTTTTAAGAAAGTGGTGCTACTTAGAATAAAAATAGTCGCCTTTGGCAGCCTCGCACATCCTACCCGTTTTCACATCTTTTTATGATGTTATAAAATTTCACACTAAACATGGTATACACAGTGCTCCCACTGGTCTGTTTTTTTTAATACCATTATTTTATAAATAAATATTCGTGGTAGGTTTTTGCAATGGTTTCAATAAAAACGCTCATCCTGGTAAGTTTCTAGAAAAATTATAATAAAGGTTTTTTTTTTTTCCTTTAACCCATTAGTGCCTAGCGTCCCTTTTTAGGGACGCTTCAAAAGGTGCATTTAGCACTGTTTTTGACACCGGTAAAAAAGAAAAGCAATACTTATCTTATCTAAATGATTCATATCCGTGATTAATCAACTAAACTTAAATCTTCTAAAAGTAGTGGTGCCAACCAAATAAAATTTACGCAAAAGATGTTGGCACGAATGGGTTAAAGTGGTGTTCAAAAACGGACCGAATGGGAGTCCTGTATAAATCATTGCATACTCATTGAAATGCTTTTATTTTCTCAAAATTATTACCCTCAATCTAAGTTCTTTTAGAATCAAGCACTCTGCATTTATTACTGAATAATCGGTTTACACCTTATGTTATAATTCAATTTTACTTCCTATTTGATGCTTACTATCACTCCTCTGAATTTATTTGTCGAATTTGGCAACATTCTGTATAAGTATGAGGGATAAAATTGTACTAAATGTGTAAAACTTTTTACAGTATAGCTGCCATATATGTACCTGAAATTTACTAAATTGGAACGGAAAGCATTCTAAATAAGGCAAAATATTAATTTATACTATCACAGGCCAAGCATGTGCTTTATCGTCTGATCTTTGTGCTGTGTAGACATAATATTTATAGTTTAAATTTTTTCGTGTTAGTCCATAGAATGTTTATATCAAACTTATTTATCATATTATGCAAGCATTCCTATTATGTTAGCAAACTGCGCGCGATGAAGATGTTACTTAATCATAGTTTATGTTTCGTGATGATACATGAAGTATTTTTGAACTCGAGACTTTGAATCTAGATATTATTTTAGATAACAAATCAAATTTCATGCATTCTTTTTGGAAGTAAAAAGAAATTTTAAAAAAAGGTTTCAAGAAAGAGAAAGAGAAAGTATTGGAACAGTTAAAAATAAAATACAGTTGCAGTTAGGAGGAATCCAGTTTCTTGATAATAATTTAAAAAATCCGGATTTATTTACTTTTTTTAGATTTTAATTTGGCTTTAGAAATATTAACCTCCCACTTATTAATTGTTTAATCTAAAATTGCGCATTTACACAATTTTTAATCTTTTGTCACCGGAATTTTTAAAAAGTAATTTTTGTATTATTTATTCAGGATAATGCTTCGGTTAGCCCTTTCTTGCGCAGTGTTGCCGGGCCGGCAACACCTAATTTTAATTCCAAACTTGCAAGAGGCACCAGTAATATTTTAATATAATTTTGTTATTAGAATGAAAGCTTAAATTTAGGAATTCAAAAATCTAGACAAGTCCTTTATAAATTCCAGTGTCAATCGACAATTTCTCATTTCACTAATAGAATTTGCTTGCGCCGGAAAGGGTTAAAGAAGGCAAAATTTACAATAAGAAATAGCTGGTGGCAATAATCATGGAGGATTGATTAGAATGAAAATGGCATCCCGCTAAAATCACAGGATAATCAACGAGAGGGTCAAAACAAATCTCTGAAAAATTGAATGTCCAGTGAAAATATTATATATCTCAAAATGAAAAACCTTATTTACAGGGGTAGTACATTTCAGGGAATATTTTAAGACAAACAAAAATTAATATCATTTTATAGAAAAATATATCGTGGTTCAAAGCACGAAATTTTGCCTTATTTGAGAAGAGACATTCTATATGATAATAGTGATATCGGCAAATTTCACATACAATATTTTGTTATTATATTTACAATATTTTTACAATATACAGAATGTTTCTAAATTCATGGTATAAACTTTAAGGGGTGATAGTACACATCAAAACAAACAATATTAAATAGGAAACTAAGGATCCCAAACGTCTTCCGAAGGAGATAGGCGCCATTAAAGTTTAGGGTCCAAAAATTCAAATTATTATAAAAAACAGAAAAATTGGTTGATTCGTTTGCGGTTTTCATTAAAACTATTCTTTATGTCATAATTGTCTTGAAAATAAATTATAAAGAAAAATTTCAAAAAATGCCGATAGAGGGCACTTTAGACTTTGGAGTAACGAACAATTATTTTTTACCGTTATTTTTTGCATCTCATTAAATTATTTTAAAAGCTTAGACATAAACTTAAATTTTGAGCTCAAAATCTAAATCGTTGGGAGAGGTTAAGTAGCGTAAACTGAACTGTGGGGGGAGGTTCAAATTTCAAATGATTATAAAAAACGGAAAAATTGGTCAATTGATTTGCGATTTTTATAAAAATTATTCTTTATGTCAGTATTATATTGAAAATAAATTATAAAGATAATTTTTAAAAAATGCCGATAGAGGGCGCTTTAGACTTTGGAGTAACGAACAACTATTTTTTACCGTTATTTTTTGGATGTCATGAAATGTTTTTAGAAGCTTAGACATGAACTTAAATTTTGAGATGAAAATCTGAATCGTAGGAAATGGTGAAGTAGCGGAAACTGAATTGTGTTCAATGGGGGTGGAGAGCTTCAAATTTCAAATGATTATAAAAAACAGAAAAAATGGTCGGCTTTCGCTAAAGCTATTCTTTATGTCAATTTTTCCTTAAAAATAAATTTTAAAGAGAAATTTTTAAAAATTCCGTTAGAGGGCGCCCCAAACTTTAGAGTAACCAACAACTATTTTTAACCATTATTTTTTGTATCTAATTAAATGCTTGTAAAAGCTTAAACTTAAATTTTGAGCTCAAAATCTGCATCGTTGTGAGTAATTAAGTAGCGGAAAATTGAATTCTGTTCGAGGGGTGAGGAGGGTAACATTTCAACTCCTGAGCACAGTTCAGTTTGCGCTTCTTAACCCCTCCCATCGATTTAGAATTTGAGCTCAAAATTTAAATCTAAGCTTTCGCAAGCATTTTATTAGATACAAAAAATAACGGTTATAAATAGTTGTTGTTTACTCTAAAGTTTAAGGCGCCCTCTAACGGAATTTTTTGAAATTTATCTTTAAATTTTATTTTCAAGGAAGTATTGACATTAAGAATAAATTTAGCGAAAACCGACCAATTTTTCCGGTTTTTTTTTTTATAATCTTTTGAAATTTGAACCTCCCCACCCCCATTGAACACAGTTCAGTTTGCGCGACTTAACTACTCCGAACGATTCAGATTTTCATCTCCAAATTTAAATTTATGTCTAAGCTTCTAAAAAAAAAATTATGAGATGCAAAAAATAACGGTAAAAAATAGTTGTTCGTTACTCCAAAGTCTAAAGCGCCCTCTATCGGTATTTTTTTTTAATTTATGTTTATAATTTATTTTCAAGACAATACTGACATCAAGAATAGTTTTCGTGAAAACTGCAAACGAATCGACCAATTTTTCCGTTTTTTATAATCATTTCAAATTTTGGACCCTAAACTTTGATGGCGCCTATCTCCTTCGGAAGAAGTTTGGGATCCTTAGTTTCCCATTTAATATTATTTGTCTTGATGTGTACTATCACCCCTTAAAGTTTGTACCATGAATTTAGAAACAACCTGTATATATACATATATTAACTTTTTAAATTACTCTTTTAAATAACTTTTGAAAAGATTACTCGCAAATTTGTATTATCTATCATTCTTTTGATTCAGAGGCACATCAACGCCGTGCCAAAATTATTCTTTGGCGTGCCAGATGTGGTATGCTTGCAATAGGATCGCCGTGTTGTAAGAGAAAAACTTTTATATTTTTCTAAAACATAAAAAAGTAAAAAAAAAAAAAAAAAAAAAAAATTGCTTGTTTTTTTTGCATTTAATTTATTTGTTATCATTTTATTTTGATCCAAATACCAGCTTTTTTATTGTAAATTTTCTTTAATTGCAATATAAATACATAAAAAAAAAGATGCATTTAGTTATTCCAGACAATGTTGTACTTTATGTAGATGAAATTTTTAAACATTATAACAACATTCTGCCTGTTTTTTTTTCTACTTTAATAGACTTTTTTAATAATAGTGAAAGAATATAAATGAGTCGATTAAAATGACAATGAAATAAATTATGCATTCATATTATTAAATAAATTATGCAAATATATGCAGTGCTAACTTGAACTTTTTGAAAATCGCAACGCCCATTTTTCGAAACGCTATTTTTAATCCCACAAAAAATCTAAAAAAAGAATGTCCGAAAAACCTCCTGGTTTAATGCAATGTATTAACCATGTCTCGCTTTTTTAAAAAATTACAAATTTTGCGAAATCATTTTTCCCATCTACTAATGTTATTTTGAAAAGTGGTGATGCTTGAAGTATGGAATTTTCTGGATAGCATTAATTTTTGTTGCTGTTGTTGTTTTTACTGTTTTACAATATTTTTTGTTAGAATGAAGGCATGCGTGTATTTCTGGAACATATTCAAAAACCAATAATGAAATGTAATATACACAGAGCTCCCAAATGGTCGGCTTTTTAATTACCAAATAATTTTTATTTTTAAGTTCTTTTTCTCGAGTTGCTGCTCGCGCATTCTTATTCCTTTCCTTCGAAACTATTTGTGAATAATCTCTCTTTTCTTTACTTATAAAACCTTTGTACTTGATCCAATAAGGAAAACATTAAAATGCCAATTTTTGTACAACCAATATCTAATGTGTTACAATACTTTATAACAGGGGTGCAATAATCTAGGCGCCAGCAGGCAGTCTTTCACTAGTACCGCAATTTCCGGCGTATAATCCGCGGATCAAACAATTCTTTTTTGTACCGAGAATTCTTATTTAGTTATTGCAGCCAAATATTTACGGCGATTTAAAAAGTTTCATTGTACTTTTAAAAATTTCTGGGTCTGAAAATTATATTGTTTGATCCACGGATTATATGCCGGAAATTACGGTAAATTTATTTCGTTTTTGTCATATAATATTTCGCGTTAAATTCTTCCTATTACATTTTTATCGAAGAAAACTTTTAAATTTTACTGAGGATTGACTATCCGCTGGCGCCTAGATTTATAATTTATTCAATACTAATTCTAATATTGCGAATAACTCAAGCATGTGTTGGCGAACGAACATGCACGAAAGTTTTAATATCTGACTTAAACAAAAATACACACATCATATTTTTATTCTATAATATAGATATTACATATTCGGTGGTTTTAAATATCTCCATGTCATTCCAATATTGATACCATTGTCCCAATTTTGTTGAAATTCGCGTATTCGGAAAACGTCTGTGCAAATGGATAAAATAATTTATAATAGGTAAAAGTGACTGAGAACTTTTGTTAAACATTCACTTTTGTAACAGTTGGTCGTATAATAAAAAACATTTTTTTATATGAAATATAGTTAGTTATTTCATCAAGAATATTTTTAAACTCTTGGGTACACATTTGATTCTAGGCTGCCACAGGATTTTCCTTTATTTTTCTTTAGTTCCATTTCGCTTCACTTACTTAAGAAGGTCCAGGACTGATTTTAAAAATAATTTTTATTTATTGAGTTAAAATTTTGAATTTTTTGTGATGGTCAAACATATTATTTTTAAAGATAATTACATGATTTCTCATAATTCTTTTAAAATTTTTTTAATTTTAAATTTATTTTAAAAAAGAACTAATTTAAAATCCTTATAAGTCAAAATATTTTATAAGAATTTCAATTTGTCTACATTTAATTAACCCTTTTAGGGGCAACGTACTTTCATTCTTAAAATACTGAAATGATTGAATGGCACCGGAATTTAAAAAAAATTAATTTCAAAATGTATTTTAAAAAAAGGATCTTTTTCACTTACTTGATAAGATTAAAAATTTCATTTCAAATTTCTGATGTCAATGTGGCATTTCACAATTAAAATTAAGTGGAATATATTCTATCCTACCGCCCTTCAAGGAGTTAAACAAATGCATCTCAATTTAATTTTGATTCAGTAATATTAAAAACATCATTAAAATATTTAAATATTTAAAGTAAAAAATAAAAAAAGACGTAATTTTTATTAAAAGATTATATTTTCAAAAGTAACTTTTTTTTTCAAATTTCTGAACCAAAATTAAAGTATAACAATAAAAAAAAAGACATGATCCAAGTTTGATGCATTTATCTTCAACAGTTCTGGAGTTATAACAATCTCATAGTTGCCAACATCTTCCGCTTTTTCAGCCCGAAAAAATTAATCTGCCGATTAAATAAGGACAAAAATTTCTATAAAATTTTTCCGGGCCAAAAAATCAGAAGAGTTGGCAGCTATGCAATCTGCGAAATTATGAAAAACCCATCGCGAAGAAAAATGCATTTCACCTGACAATTGCTTGAAAGCTAGATTTTGAAAAAAATCAAAACGAAAAAATTAGTATTCCCTCTTTTAAATAGGATACGAGCATAATTTAAACGTCATTTTAAACTTAACAAAGTAAAGAAAGTTTTAATGCATTATATATATTTTTTAATTTGAAGATTTTAGTGTCACGGACCCCCTTAACCCATTCGTGCCCAGCATCTTTTGCTTAAATTTTATTTGGTTGGCACCACTATTTTTATAAGATTTAAGTTTAGTTCATTAATCACGAAAATGCATCTTTTAAATAAAATAATTATTGCTTTTCTTTTTTACCGGTGTCAAAAACAGTGCTGAATGCACCTTTTGAAGCGTCCATAAAAGGGGCGCTAGGCACTAATGGGTTAACACTTTCCGGCGCAGGCAAATTCTACTCATAAAATAAGAAATTGTTGATCGACACCGGAATTTAAAACGACTTTTATAGAAATTAAGAATTACCAAATTCACGCTTTCATTGTAAAAGCGGAATTTCTATAAAATATTCTTGGTGCCGTTTGCAAGTTTAGAATAAAAATTAGGTGTTGCCGGCGTGGTAACACTGCGCCGGAAAGGGTTAAAACAAAACTCGCTCGGATACGTTTTACAACATGTGACACCAGTTTTTTTAAATTGTAAAATTCGCTTTATTTCCCCCCCCCCCTTAATTAATATATTATTTAATAAGGAGAATTTTGTCATTTTGAAAACGTGGTGCTAGTCTAGAAATTTGAATTTAAAAAAATAGCCCACTGGCCACAGTGCATTATAAAATATCTCGCAGCAATTGCATTTGGATCCTTGATTGTTATGTGATTCCGAGTCATTTCTTTGCCTACTACATCTCCTGCAAATCTGTCAGTCTGGCAGTCGCAGTGAAACATTCTGTATTTACACTTATTGAAAGTAAAAAATAATTAATTAATTAAAAAAAATAATAAAACCTTCAGAAAAATTTAGTAATAGAAAACATGTCTACCCCCAATCAATCATTAAATTCTTTTAGATCAATGTTAATTAGCACTTATTTTTAATAACTAAATCTTAGAAACATTAAATAAACATTGGAGAATAAATTCTATTCAACTGCATAAAGAATTTTAAGTAATTTATCTCTCAGCTTTCAAGAATATGTTCTTTAAGTTTAACTAAATGTAAGTAATGAGATTCCGTTCTGAATTGGTTATCTTAACGAAAGCCAAATGAATCAAATTCGCGATGTATACATTCAATCATTTATATTTTAATGGTAATTTTTAATCTTTCCATTTAATCTATTTAAATAAGCTCGTATTATTAATGACATTAGAAGAATACAATGCATTATTGACTTCTTAATGTTATACAAATATTAATGTTAGATTAATTTATTTTGAATTCAGTGTTTTAATAATTGGAAAGGAACCACATAGAGGATCACTTAACCATACATACAAGAAACAAACTCATAGGAATAAAAATCATTTTATAGGAAATAAATATAGGTTGCATATGTTACCTGCCAAATCCGATTTTGAGCCAAACTAGTATATCCTAAAGTCTATCGGATAAACTAATTTTTCCTAGGCCAAACCGGTTTATTCTAACGCCCATAGGATAAACTAATTTTTCCTAGGCCAAATCTGTTTATCCTAACGCCCTTTGGATAAACTATTTTTTCCTAGGCCAAACTAGTCTATCCTAAGGCCCGTACGACAAACTAGATTTTCCTAGGCCAAACTAGTTTAGCCTAACGCTCACAGGATAAATTAGTTTAGCCTGCTACTCTTTGGTCTGAACTAGTTTATCCTAGGCCGATCTCGTTTATCCTAGGCTAAATTAGTTTGGCATGATTTTATTGAACTCAAAGACCGCCTTGGCGCCAACTTTCTAATTTATCCTAGGCTGATCTAGTTTATCCTTGGCCAATGTAATCTTGCGTGTTTTTAGCTCACAGGCGTCAAAGCCGGAGAACTAATGGGCCCTCAGGTTCTGTATGTATGTATATATGTATGTACGCATGTATGAACTTATGTATGTACGTAACGTGACAATTCTTCAAAGAAGTATCCGATTTGCTTCAAATTTTGGATATAGATTTATTCTGATAAGGCGCTTTCCTGATTAGTTTGGGGAGTTCATTCGATAATAATAAGATGAGGTGGGGTGAAAGAGAGGCTAATCGCCCCTTACCGTTAATTTAGATGAATGTGTTTTCATACAAAAATATCAGATTTCATTCAAATTTTAGATAGGGGAGAGTGGGGATACTTGAGCATAGGGGATACTTGAGCCACCCCCTTTATCTCTACAGTTGTTCAATTTTTCTTTCTAAAACTGGCAACATGGTAACATATTTATAGTTCTGAACATGTAAAAAAGAAATCATATACCTTGGTACCATTTTTAAAGTATGGTGATTAACCCTTTGAGCTCTGCTGGTAGAATTTTCTACCACAAAATTTTAATTCTGAAATGTCACAACGACACCAGAAAATTCGACCAAATTTATTTGAAAAAGGTTTAATGCATTTTTTCGCGTATATTGTAAATCGGTTTTTTTCTTTGCAAAATACTGGTGCGAATGTGACATCTGGCTCAAGTATCCCCTCCATGGGGATACTTGAGCCACAATGTAAAAGAAAAAGTAAAAATTTATTAGACATAGAAAAATAGTTCAAAATTAATTGAAAGTGGTTTTCAAATGAAGAAAAAATATCAAATTTTCATTTTCAATATTTTATTTTGTTCTAAGAAATTCTAAAAAATTTTAAAAAATTAAAATTTAAAAAATGGCTCAAGTATCCCCATCTTCCCCTATAGGATCCTTCTGACAAGACGCCTCCGTAATTACTTGTGGGTGTTTATTATTTAAGTATTAAACGAGGGGCAATGGAGATAACCCCCTATACTTTAGATAAGTGGGATTTTAAAGCAGAATTTACAATTTTTCCTCAAATTTTGGATATAGGTTCTTTCTGATACGGGAAATCCGTGAATAGTTTGGAGGTTTAATGGTTAAGCATAAAGGGAAGAATGAATGATTACCCCCTTACCTAGAAAAAGTTAGTTCATCCTATGGGCTTTTAGATAAACAAATTTGGCCTAAAATCGGGTTTGACCGGTATCAAACATGTCTTTCAGGAGAATAAATGTGCGTCAACCAATGCTTATAACATCAATACAGAAATTTAACATGTCTACCGTAGAGAAATGATGTATCAGACATGGTGTCGGCTTATTTACTTACTTTATTTATTTATTTATTTTTATTTTTATTTATTTATTTATTTATTTTATTTTATTTATTTTTTTATTTTTTTATTCAGCAGACTTGTATCGAGTTGAGATCAAACTTGAATTTTATTTCTACATATTCGAGCCAGATCGGAACTGAACATAATTGTTCTCAGGATGTGGAGAGCAAGCAATGTGCTTTATAAAAATGTAACAGCGATAGCGATAGTGTTAATTTCTGTTAAGAGAATTTTTGGAATATACCTTATGCTGGCTTCAAATTCATTGCTCAACAACACAAAATATTGAAACATTTTCTCACTAATTTTTAACTGTAAAGCGGACAAGCCTGACTATTAAAGGGATTTGGAATCGAACAGCGTTTTCTATATTTGATAAATTAATTACCTGTCGACACATAAGATATTCTTGTCACAGCATCAAGTCTTTCTTTCCCGTGATTTCGCTGCCATAAATTCATTTCAAAATTTTGCTTAAATAATATTTTCTCAGGGATAAATTGCTTTTATCAAAAAATGATTGAAGCCTTTCGATTACATATATTGTAAATGAGAATGCTTCTCAATATTATGTATATCCGAAAAGGAATTACTTGACAAATATATAAGAAAATAACTCTTTTGGATTTGAAAAAAACCTTAATGAATGACAGAGAAATATATTCACAAATCTAGTTTTTATTAAACAGATTCAAAAGTTATTATGCTTATACCCCTCCTTTTTTTCTGTTATTCTAAATTACGTTAATTACTTAATGAATCTCTATTTGAATGTTGAAACATCTAAGAATCTAAGTAATCAATAATACATTGTGAATTTTCTGTTTGGCCGAGAGGTTCTGACCTCTCAACTGGTAGACGACAGGTGTTGGGTTAACCCAATCGCGGCTGTCGGTCTAACCGTTCGGATTTATCGTGGTTTTCTATTAACTTTGCGTAAATACGGGTTAGATTCCCTTAGAAAGACACCCACGAAGGGCACTCTCCCCCTAGGCCTATATACCTCGTGTAGATAATCTGCCGACAAAAAATAAACCAAGCCACACTGTTTTGCAAACACATCTTGATTTTAAAATATATTGTTAATTTATTCCATAAGTACCTCTGCAGTATCCTTTAAATGAGTTTTAATTGTATGTTAAGTGAAATCTGAATTTTTTGCAGAAATTGGGTTGGGCCATATCGGGTCTCTTTTCATTGATTTCTGTACAGGCAAGGCTCGGGATGAACTTCTAATTTTTATACTGGGTCGGGACAAAATATTTTTTCATCGGGAAGTTCTGGGCCCGGACCTCGAAATTCCGAACCGCGCAGACCTGTAACAGTACCCTACTACCCCTCAATAGAATATATTACACAGAGGTGATGGCAAAACCACTTTGCACAAATTTAGCAATAGAGCGGCAGTCGGAATCAATAATAGAAAGAATATTGCCCAGTTAAACAGATGGCTTTGCGATCGCCTCTTTTTAGTTTACGCTAATTGTATACTACAGCCTTATTTTTATTTTTGAAATAATAACACCCCCCCCCCAAAAAAAAAGTAAGGGGATTAGTTCCCCCATTTCATCCAATTATAAGGGAGAGGGGGGCACGTTTGAACTGGGGGCAGCTTTGAACACTAAATATTTTCCTTCAAATAAATTATTTAAAAAAAAATATAGATGGCAATACATTACTGCTGCTACTACAGAATAATTATATAAAGCTGTATCATTTTATATGAACAGTACTGTCTAAACAGGATATGTATTTTTCTCCCTCTTGAATCTAAAGTGAAAAAAATAAAGTTGTAAGATTTTTGTTTGCAAACTTCTCTCCGTAAAATTTTAATTTAATGTTCAATGCTTAAACAAAGATGTTAGCTTTAGTTTGTAAGCTTTGTTTTATTCAAATTCTTTAACCGAATTTAGTAAATCGTTGTAATTCGAACTGCATATGATGGGGCACCATTAAACAAAAAAGTTAGGGCACCATTGAACAGCGAAAAAAACACTGAATAAACTGGTGATAAATAATAATTGAAAAAATTTATAGAAAACACTTAAAACTATGAAGTAAAGAGTTGTTAACGTATATAAATATTATTATTTCTGATTTTTCTTATGTGAAAAGAGATTATTTAAGAATGTCAAAAAACATGGACTTATACTGCTAACAATTCCTGCACACACAGGTTCCAACTCTCAATATTTTCATTTTTTATTCATTTGTTCAAAGGTGTCCCTTTCTTGTTCAAAAGTACCCCTACATGGGGCAGGTTTGAACAAAAATTTTTCAACTTTTTAAATCCTAACAACTTTTTTAATTTCTTTGGAAAATGCTTAATTTATGGCTCATATGATGAAGAAATGTTAAGCCCTTAAGTTAAAACTATTAAGGATTCACCTTAAGTTAAAACTATTAAGGGATTCACCTTAAGTTAAAATTATTAAGAGATTCACCTTATAAAAAATACTATATCCATAATTGCGCCCAGGTCGAAATTCATGCTGGTATTTGTTTGCTAGACGAGCACCAAGTGCTATAACCCAACAAGTTAAATAGCATGAACTAGCATTACACATTGCTGGTTCCAGCAGAATTTCCAACAATTCATGGTGTGTATTGGCCCACTTTGCTGGAAATAAGCATGAGATGCTTGCATATAGCTTGTCATGCTTTTGTTGTGCAAGCTAGCGATATAGCATGTGATGCTAGCTATCATATAATAGCATAGAATTTCCAGCAATTCATGGTGTGTATTGGCCCACTTTGCTGGAAATCTAGCAGACATAGCAATACTTAGCAATAACTAGCATACTTTTGTTGCTGGTACAAGCATAAATTTTGACCTGGGCGGCAAATCAGTTAATTCTGCATAAAAATTAATTTATCTAATTTAAGGAATGCGATAAATCGTCCGCTGTCCCATTATACTTAACCAAAAATTTATCAATGAAGCGCCTCATCAAAATGAATATATGTCCAAATTTTGAAGAAAATCGGATAATTCTGCCTAAAACGCCATTTATCTAAAATAAGGAAGGAGATAAATTTCCGATTCGCCTTTATACTTAGCCAAAGAACCACCAAAATTAATCAATGAAGCGCCTCATCAGAATAAACATATCCGAAAACTTAGCAAATCGGGTAATTCAGCATGAAAAATCCATTAGGAGGGGGGATTCTTCCCTTTACACTTAACCAATGAATCTACCAAAATTATTAAGGAAGTGGCTTACAAGAATAAACCTATATCTAAAATTTGAGGCAAATCAGTAAATTCTGCATGAAAAAACCATTTATCTAATCTATGGGGGCTTAACCCCATTATCCTTCCCTTTATACTTAAACAAAGAACACCACAACTAATAAAAATAGCGCCTCATCAGAATGCTCCTTAATCTAAAACTCGAATAAAATCGGCTAATTATGCATGAAAACACATGTATTTAAATTAAGGGGGTTGAATTAGCCTCTCATTCTTCCTTCCCTTTATTCTTTTCAAATGAACCCCCAAAACTAATCAGGAAAACGCCTCATTAGAATAAACCTGTATTCAAAATTTTATTCAAATCAGGTATTTCTATCAAGAATTATGGCGCTACGTACGCACGCACATACATACGTATATACATACTACAGCACCTGCGGGCACATTAGCTCTCAGGCTTTGATAGCCTAATGAGATGAAAACACATCAAATTGCACTGGCGTTCAGACCAATTAGCGTTAGGCGAAACTAGTTTGGCCTAGGATAATCTAGTTTGTCCTATGCGCCATACGATAGACTAGTTTGGCCTAGGAAAGACTACTTTGTCCTATGGGTCTTAGGAAAGACTAGTTTGGCCTACGAAAAACTAGTTTATCGTATGGGCGTTACTATAAACCGGTATCTGATAGACATTAGGATAAACTAGTTTGGCCTAAAATCGGGTTTGGCCGGTAACCCATACGAAAGATAGGAATATCAGCACGAAACTGTAAAATTGTTATTAGGCATGCTATTTTTCTTTTAAGAACCCTGTACAATCCTTAATGTATGATTTGATTTTTTAAATTTTTTTGCAGTGCTGTGAAAATGTATTGTTATACCAGTTCAACACAGCGGCGTGGCAATAGAGGAAGGTCAAATGCTCTGGTTATCAGTAATATTTTAAAGTTTTTATCCTCTTCATTAACCCTTTCCGGCGCAGACAAATTCTGTTCGTAAAATGAGAAATTGTTGACTGACACCGGAATTTACAAAAGACTTTTTTATAAATTAAGAATTCCCTGATTTAAGCTATCATTGTAAAAGTAAAATTTTACTAAATTATTATTGGTGCCGTTTGTAAGTTTGGAATTAAAATTAGGTGTTGCCGGAGTGGTAACACTGCGCCAGAAAGGGTTAATAGCAGACAATTCTTCTATAAGAGAAGCAAAACTATACAAAATTTTTGGTGTTCAGTGTTTTGACTTCCCCCCACCACCGTGGCTATGCTGGGGATTTAATACAAAGATAATTTTGAACGAGCGTATCTCGGTTTTATTTGTGTAAATTTAGCAATAACTCAATTACTTTGGCGTCAATTAAGGTTTTTTTTTTTTTTTTAAGGATTAAGCACAGTAGTACCCAAACTTCCGTCCCCTTGATTAAAACACATTTATGTTATCTGGCTTGGGATAAAAAAAAATATTCAGGGCCACCTCCCCCCCCCCCCGCTCTTTTTTTCTGAAAAAAAAAAAACTTATTTATAAATTTCGTAGATAGTTACACAGGACGGCGTTTTTCTTGTGATTATTGCAGAAACCTACCACGAATTTATCTCTGAAATACGCAATACTGGTTTTCAAAAAGCGAATCAGAGGGAGCCCTGCTTATTCAAGATACACTTTGAACATATTTAACATAAGACATTACGTTTTATGAAGGGAATAAACTTTCTCACTACAGTCAAGTGATAATGATAAGAAAAAAAGTCTATAAAAAGTTCAGAAAATTCACTCTGTTCTTACAAAGAACGTCCAAAAAGTCAAAAAAGAAAATTTGTTTTGTTTAATTTTCCTTTTGAAAATGAACGTGCGTACATTCGAAAGATCAACAGGTATTACTAACACTTTTAAAAGTTTTGTGATATTTTTAAATAAATTTATGCATGTTTTTAACTTTTTGCATTAATAACAAGGTGTAAATATCTTCACGGCAATAATTTTAATAGAATGTTTTGATTTTATTGAAGAAAAAGTTGTTTGTTTAAACTTCATTGCAAGAATTTTTCGCATTCTCAAAGATTCGAACGGAGCAAGTAGAAGAACAAAAAAATTTTAAGTTAAAAACTTATTGCTTTATTCCAAACTACTGCAGATGGATGTTTTTTCTAATGTGGAATCTATTTAACATAATCGATAAATACAGTTGAATATGTTTATCAAATTTCGAGAATTCTTAATATTTATCTTTTTAGGTGCGTTCGTAGTTATGTAAATACGTAGCACCTATATTCGTCGTTGAGTCTATCCACTTGTCTGTTTGCCCGCATATAACAACGTAAAAACTACCAAACCGAATCGTTCGAAATTGAAAATATATAATTCTTGCAAAATTTTGTCGAGTCATATCAAATTTTATGGAAAACGCATGTATAGTTCATTTACAAAGCCAATCAAATGTATTCCGTTACATTACGGCCAATGGTAAAAAATAGTTTCAAGAGCATTTTAATGATATTACATTCTTTCGAACATAATTAAGTTGATGTGCATCTATGAAATATAAACTGAAATATACATTTTGTACAATGTGTGGTACAAGGAATACATTATATTAATTTACAGGGTCTTGCAAATGCATTCCATTACATAATGGTATAGAGGGAAAGATTTTTGGGATGCGTTTTAACACTAGAACGCCCGGAAGGAGTCGATTCGACTCCAACCATATGATTAAATTTCATTTTGAACCAGAAAATTTTTCTGGAAATAATTTAAATTTAATTCACGTAGATTTACATTAAATAAATCAATTAAATAATTTTAGTAAAAATTTTGGTAAGAAATATTATTATCAACTTGGGTCAAATTTCCGGGCGTTCTAGTGTTAATTATATTAAACTATTTCTTATTTTATAAAATTGACATACTTTGCTGAAATTTATTACAAGTTACTTTCTGTATAATAGAAAGCAGACAGCGTTTACAAAGACAAATAAAAGAGTTTGGACTTTTTAACCCCTTCTCGATGGCAGACTTTTACGAAATTTTTATAGTTTTGTTGCCAGTTATTAAAAACTAAAATTTTCACTTTAGTATATAGAGAAAATGCTCCAATTAAGTAAGGGAAATTTTACAGTAAATTTTTTCTGGTGGGTTTAAGCAAGAATTCTTAAGCCTTTTTGCTGCACGTATATGTGTCGCTGGTCCCCAAGTGGCTAAAACGTCGTTATAGTAGGAACGCACCTCATTTGCCACTTGTATTTTACTAGTATAAATTTTAAAGTATATTTCTTTTGCAATTCTTTACAAAATATGTGTTAACACTTTACGGCACGGGCAGCCCCACTAGTGGCCGAGAGGTTTTGGCCTCTCAACTGGCAGACGACAGGTACTGGGTTCGAACCCAATCGCGGCCGTCGGCCTAACCGTTCGGAGTTTTCGTGGTTTTCTTCGAACCTTGCGTAAATACGGGTTAGGTTCCCTTAGAAAGACCACCACGAAGGGTACTCTCCCCTGGGCCTATATCCCTCGAGTAGATAATCGGCCGATACAAAATAAACCAAACCAAACCGGCACGGGCAAATTTTGTTAGTAAAATGAGAAATTATCGACTGTCACTTGAATTTACGAACAACTTTCTTAGAAATTAAGAATCCCTAAATTTAAGCATTCACTTTAAAAGCAGAATTTTCTTAAAATATCATTGCTGCCGTTTGCAAGTTCGGAATTAAAATCAGGTATCTCTGACTGGGCACAGTGTGCCGGAAAGGATTAAGGATTCCTTTTTGGGAAAGTTTTGCCAGTTAGACAATAAAAATACTCGCCGGTGGATACACTGCAATATCGACATTTCGATTTTCCTCACTTAGAATTACAATTATCTTAACCTAAATAAATAAACTATAGAGAAACAAAGAAATATTTTTGTGTAAATTTTAATTCTTCCTAGACGATTTCAAAAGCTCTGAATCAACAGAAAATTCTAAAATTTTCAAAGTAGTGAAGAATTACACTTTAAATAATTTATTCTTGAAGCCTTATTTCAACATTCGCTGTTCCTTAAGATCCACTTTAAGTAATTAAAATCATGTTTCACGCTTCGAAAATTCGCCTGTTTTAAAACAAAGCAATTGCATTAAAATATCAAAAGGGTTAAAAGAATTGTCATCTGTTATGAAAAGGTTTTTGACGAGTGGATTATTCAAGATTTTTTAGCTATTTAAAATTAGAGTTTAATTTAAAATCCTTTTAACAATTCTGTCGAGATTTTAATAAAGTTCTGAGAGATGTTTTTGTAGATTTTTAAGCAAATTGCTATAGTATATGTAACAAATTTTCAAAAAAATTCTTTTTCTGATTTGACATTATTGATTTTTGTATAATTGAACAGCAAGTATGCGGAGAAGACTGATTATCTATCTTAAACTTATCTTTTTGACTGTTTTAGTAATATGTACACAGCCGCCAACTTTGGCATTCTTTTATTTTTTTAGTACCACTTTTTTAAATATAATTTTTTTAATGGAATATAATCGTTGAAAAGTTCTGTCCCAATTTTAATAATTGTCTGCTTTATAAGCCTGGTGCTACTAATAAGGATTTGTTTTTAGCTCACAGGCTATCATAGCCTGAGAGCTTATGTGCCCGCCCGTTCTGTATGTACGTTCGTGCGTGCGTAACGCGATAACTCATGACAAAAATATCGGATCCATTTGAAATTTTGTATATAGGTGTATCCTGATAAGGCGCTTCCCTGATTAGTTTTCGAAATTCATTCGATAAGTATAAGAGGGGCAACGGGCGGATCATGCCCCTCCCCTTAATTGATTAAATGGGATTTTCATGCAGAATTAACAGTTTTCGTTCAAAATTTAGATATAGGATCATTCTGATGAGGCGATTCCGTGACTGTTATTAGGTGTTCATTGAATAAGTATAAACAGGGGGAACGGGGGTTCTAATGCCCCTCCCCTTAATTTATATAAATGGGTTTTTCAAGCAGAATTGTCAGATTTCGTTCAAATCTCTGAATAGTTTTGGAAGTTTAATGGTTAAATATAAAAGAGGGGTATAACTCCTCTTAAATTATATAAATGCTAAATGGGTTTTTATTAAGAATTATCCGATTTGCTGTGAATTTTGAATATAAATTTTTTATATGACAAAGCATGTCCTTGATTGTTTAGGAGGTTCAATGATAAAGTATAAAAAAGGGGAAAGGGGAGAGCTGTTTCCCCTTCTTAATTTTTTTTCGAACGGAATTAATCCTTGAAAATACAAGGGTGTAATGTACATTTAGTATTCGTAGCCTGTGAGCTCAATGCCATCAGTTTAACTGGGCAATATTATTTTTATTAATTTTCAAGGTACCCACAGTCAGAGAAAAATATTCCCATAAAAGTTTCCTTACGTTTTCTTAACTCCTTCGTGATGGGATCCTTTTACGAATTTTTTAATGTTTTATCACCGGATTTTAAAAACCAAGTTTGTATCTTATTGAATCGAGACAATGCTTTGATTAAATAAGGAAAATTTTACGGTAAAAGTTTACTGCTGGGAATAAACAAGGACGTTTAAACCTTTTTGCGGCATATATGTGTACGTGTCGCTCGTCCCCAAGGGGTTAATGACAATTAAACTTTTTTGCGACAATTTAGAAATGGTACAGAATCCTGAACTTGGTTATTAACTTCTCAATTCTATTCATTAAGTTACTATTCATTAAGTTACTATTCTATTCATTATTCATTCATTCATAATTCTATTCATTAAGTTACTCATTCAATTACATTCAATAAAATGTGCAAACTTTGAATATGCACCAAATAATTTATTTTAATGAACTAAGTAACAAATTGTCGTTTAGATTTTCAAAAAAGTTTTTTATGTTTTATCAAACTGAAGTAATGAAATTCAGTTATTGTATGGACTACTTTAACGAAAACGAAATTAAGTAACACGAGTAGCTCACCGAGTTTAATTTTAATGAGAATCATAGATATTCAGTTCCATGTAATAGAATCATGGAATTACCAATAAAGAGTAACTGATATATCCTCAAAATAGTGAAGATTCAATTGTAATGCCTTTTGAAGAGGTTGATTATAGCCAAGGTAATCTTTAACACATTATAAATGTAAAGTTTCAGTCATAAATTATGACAAAAACAGCTATTATTTTTTATTGGTGGAATTTTATTTCGAAGGTAGTCTGGCACTGCGTTTCTGCCATTTCCGGACAACTAAGACAACTTTCTTTCCGTGTCAATTAAAGATATTATAATATTTGGCAAACTGCAGCCAGTAAAAACAGAAATTTGTACCATATTTGCAAAAGAAATTCTTTTTGAGTAACGCTGTTAAATAAGACGAAATTTTCTATTCAAATTTACTGGTTGAAGTTTTCCCCAGCAGTAATCAGAAACTATTGACTAAACTTAGAAAAAAAACGCCGTCATCTTGCGACAACTTCCTCAGTTATTTCATTTCAAACTGGTTGTTCATAAACTATATGTTTTCTCCTCTTTATTCATAACTCCATTCTTGCTCTGTGTTGTATTTAAAAAAGACATGCTTCGCCTGAAAATTACATTTCTTTAGAAAAATCTCTAATCTTTTCTTACACTTGAGTTGCAAAAGATAATTGTGCAAAAATTATACAAATCGCATTACTAATATGAGTAAATTCTATATTGCTTCCAAAGCTATGAAAGCTGCTACAGCTTTGCTGCTTAATTTTTCCGGCTTTAGTTATTTATAAAAAAAATTTCAATAATTGATGCATTCTGTACGTTGGCAACTCTAATCTATAACTATTCTATCAATCATATAAAAACTTAAATCAGTTATCGCCAGACTATGCTAGTCTTGAAAAAAAAAATTATTCTTCATGATATAATTTTAAAAGTTAAAGCTGAATTAACTCATTTCGGATGAAAAAAAATCCACACTGCAAGCGAATTTTACGAAAGATGATTTTTTTCACAATGGTTGGGATCCAAGGTTCTCGCTTTTGCGCCAAACAGGGACAAAGTGCGTCATATAGACAGTAAATGAAAAATCTGACTCGACATATTGGGAGTGCTCAATTTCTATTCTTTCTTGCATGTGTGCAACTATAGTCCAGACCAGATACATATACACGTTACTGAACGCGGCTAATGTCGTTTTTCATGCTCAGTCGCACCACGTCCTTCACATTGCTCTGTATAGGGCCTCTCGAGACCTGAGCATAAAATAATTCTACAAATATATAATTATTCCTTTCGCATAATTGAAATGACACCATAGGTGACAGAAAAAGTCATTTTTATGAAATCAGTACTTTAGGGGACTGGTAATTTAGGTTTACAAATACGGATATAAAAGTACTAATCCCCTTAAAATATCAGTTTAACTATCAGTAATGTAAATTTACGCAATAACAAAATTAAGGTCCTTAAACAAATAAATGATCAGCAAATCTCCGATTTTTTTTTTATTATAAAGCATTTAAGTTAAATAATCATGAATATTTCTTACTTTTTTGGCCACAATGTCTTGAATGTATTTTCGAAATTCGGATGAAAATAATGTTTCTTTTATGAGGTAATATTTATCAATGCTGATATTTATTGGTTTTGTTTTAAAGCAAAAAACATTCAGCTGTATAGAAGTAAAGCAAAAAGGCAAAAAATTCGAATAGTTAAATTTTTATGAGGAAAAAATGGCGGTACACATTTGTGTACCTCAGATCTAAAGAGGATGGAGACAACCAATTTAATTTAGCAGCAGCAAAAGGCAATTAACAAGAATTATGCTGCAAGTATTTCTCTATTTCAGTTAATCATTGTCTAAGCGCCGGCGTCCTGTTGATAATAACACAACTTCCTCGCATCAAATGCCAAATAGACTAAAGTTTTTCTGAAATGTGGCGTTTGAGATTAGCTATTTACCATACTACTTATTAACTGTATACGAAGTATCATTTGCTGGACAATTTTTGCTATCGGTCAGAGCTGAAATCTCATAGCGAATTTTAGTGTTAACCCATTCGTGCCCAGCATCTTTTGCGTAAATTTTATTTCGTTGGCACCACTATTTTTAGAAGATTTGAGTTTAGTTCATTAATCACGAAAATGCATCATTTAAATAAAATAATTATTGCTTTTCTTTTTTACCGGTGTCGAAAAAAGTGCTGAATGCACCTTTTGAAGCGTCCCTAAAAAGGGACGCTAGGCACTAATGGGTTAATTTTCAGAGCTGTAAACCAAAGATGGCGTTTTCAATTTTTATTTTAGCCAGTGAGGTCGAGGGATACGTATGCGTTCCGCAAAAAGGCTTAAGAATCCTTGTTTATCCCCACCAATAAAGTTTTACTGTAAATATTGTCTTACTTAATCGGAGCATTTTCTCGAATTTAATAAAATACAAATTTCCGTTTTTAAAAACCGGTGACAAAACATAAAAAATTTTGTTAAATGCTCCCTACGTGAAGGCGTTAAATGCAAAAAGAATGTCTAAAACATTTACATATTTAGGACACAATTAGAATATTATTATATAGAATATTATAGTATATTATAGTTTAGAATATAATTATTTTAAATAGTTTCTGTAGTGGATATTCGATTTTCTATTTTATAAGCAGTTGCAAAAAATTAGATAATTTTAGATTATATTGAAGAAAAGGGGATACAATAATATATTTAAAGATGCATTTTTCAGTGTTCCATGGAGAATCTATTTTGTTAACTTTTTTTCGTTTGGCTACTATTTTTTATTTCTCAGTCGCCAAAACGCTGATGTTAGTAAAAGACCAGCGATAATGGAATCCAACTACAAAACTAACCTAGTTGAACTACCCCTAAATTTATCTTATCTACAGGGATGGGATTTTCGCGGTTTTGCACACCAGTACTTTGTTTGAGGATACCTAACTCTCTTATGAACCAATGAACCAATGCATGGATGTTAGAAGTTCCTACTGAAGTCGCTTTATTTCACTTTACTTTCAATTGATATTGGTCAGTCGATATGTCTTATTGCATAAATTCAGCAGAAAAATATGGAATTTCAGCGACATTTTGCTCTCTTAAATCGCAAAAATGTTCCGATTAAATTATATAACATCTTCTCTTAAAAATTACTGATGTGCAAAACAAATCACTGCCTCGAATTAAAATTTTCTTAAACATTACTTTATAATTTTTCCGGTGTTACAGTTTTTAAAATCAATGATAGCTCATGAATTTTAATAACATTTTTCACTTCTATGCTTTCAATAAAATAATTATGAATTTTTTTTTCATGCAACAAATAGTCTTTTAAAAATTTTATTATCTGAAGGTATTATGTATTTTTTTTAAATCTTTAATTAATGTTTAAAAATCAACATTAGTTTCTTTTAATATTTAAGGCATATTTTTTAAAACCGTTGCTTTTTCAGTACACATTATTTATATATTTATATAATCCCTAAATTAATAATCATGGGGTATTAAATTTGCTATAATATTTTGAATCAGGTTAATTATTTATCGTTACTGAAAGTTCTGAATATTTTATCTAAACATTAATTAAATAGTAATTTTAAATGTATTCATTTAACTGAATTATTCAACATAATCTATGAGCGTAATAAATCACATAGGAATGAAGTAATAGTCGTTACACAAAATATATGAATTATTAAACTTGTATACAATAGTTTGTTGTTTTATATATAACATTATTCTTTTTAATAAATTAAATGATTATATGTTTCAATAAATATAAAGAAATATTTTGTTATTCAACGCTATAGTATCACCGAAGTGGAATAGTAAATAAAAAAAATCTTTTAACTTTTTTGTTGAATAATTTATTATAGGATGTAATATAGCTCAGATATCAACTTTCCAAAATTAACGAAACATTTTTTTTTTTTTTTTTTTTTTTTTTTTTTTTTTTTTTTTGTTAAGACAAATTAATATAAGAAAATGCAAAATGTAATTTAATAATTAGGAAATGAAATTAATAATAAAACAACGTCTAAAAATAATTTTCTATTTGAATAATGTATATTTGATAGAAAAATTATGTGCCTATTGGAAATGAAATAATGATTGAATTTTAAATCAAAACCGGCAATGCTACATGCATTGCTGACATTTGATTAAAATAAAAAATTCACATCAGTGCGAAATTAAGTAAATCAATGTTGACCCCTTAAACTGTAGTGATGCTAGTTTATAGTCAGCCACTAGTGTTGTCACTTCAGGCAATTTTTTTTTTTTTTGTTGTTTTTTTTTATTTGGTGGGGGAGGGAACACTTTTTTATTCACATTACAAAAATTTAATTGATAATTTCCTTTTAGTTTATTCATGAAAATCAATCATTTTGTAAACTAAAAATAAGAGCTAAAACTTCGAGGCGAGAATTCGTAATGTCCAATTGTGAAATCAGTCGTATATCCTACGCAGGGCTCCCAAACTGAACATCAGAATTTTCTTAGAGAAATTTTCTTTTTAGATTTTTCTTGCAAACTGTCAAGAAACCACCTTTGGAAGTTGATTCTAGCCAAAAGTATCATGGAATTTTCTGTTAAAAAATACTGATGTTCAGTTCGCGGACCATTTGGGAGCCCTACCTACGTACCAGTAGCGGCTGGTCAGGGGGTGCTGCATCTAATTTTTCACACCACTAAAATTGTATAAAAATTTCAGCTTTGATTAATCATGAAATTTTGTCGAATAAATAACATAAAAAAAATCTCTTAAATTTTAGTGGTAAGAAAAATCTGATGGAGCACTCCCTGGCAAGCCATTACTGCTACGTACATTATGTCGGTAATGACCAAAATAGTATGACATACGCTGCGTATGTCACAGAGCGCAAGACGTTAATGCATCGGGTCTTCTAGAAAGTTATGAGGTTCTTTTTATATTTTTTTAAATCCCTAGGTGCCACATCCCATAGGGATTTTGGTATAAAACTTTGTTTTTATAATGTATGCGAAGAAAGAAATTTACATGTAAGGAAATAAAACTACTCGTCGTTTCCTTTGTAAATCAATAATTTTAACATTATATCTGAACACACGGAGCTATGAATAAAGGAACTGCTGTAGGCTTAAAATAGCGCAGCTCCAACTGTATCCGAGTTCTCAGGGGAAGGGGGATTAGAATCAGGGCAATCTTACACCAGTAAATTAAAAAACGTAAAAAGAAATTTTCTCTTTATTGAAAAGCTTTATTAATCAAGAATTTTTATCGTAAATAATAGCAAAAATAGATATTCTGTTTAACTGGCGGAAATTTATTTACGTCTCTGTCAGGCCCTACATATTGTAACAACCTAAAAAAACTCCTATTCGTGTCAGTGAAAAAGATTATAATCCCTGGTTGCACAGCCATCAGTAGAAACAAATGATAATTTTTATCATATTTGTAAAAAAAAAAAAAAAAAAAAAAAAAAAATTGCATGAATAAGGCGCTAAAATAGTGGGAATTTTCCATTCTAATTTACTGATGGAAATTTATCCTAGCGATAATGAGAAACTTTTGCTACGATTTAAAAAACAACCGGCATTTTGTGTCAACATCCTCATTTACTTCACTTACAACTTATAGACAATATACTGTGTCTCTACTCTTCTTTTTTCAGAACTCGACTGTATGCCAACTCTTCCGCTTTTTTTACCACAAAAAATCCATAGAAATTTTTGCCTTATTTTCTACTTTTCCGACAGATAAGTTACTGAAATTGGATGCGTTTCTAAAAATGTAAAATTTCGATTATCGATTAGGGGGAACTGGGAGACATTGACACAGCTTTTTTCTAAAAAATTTTTTGGTGTCTAGAAAGCAGAAATATCAAGCTATTTTTCTATGTAATGTCAGCAAAACCTGTGTAGTGTGTTATAAAAATGTACAATCGTTGTTTTATATATTATTTTTGCACGTAATTATTAAAAAATCAAAAAAAGTAATTTGTATCAATGTGCCCCATCCTCGGGGCAGATTGATACACTTTGATACGTCTGGGAAAAATGGAGACAAAATAACACCAATTCATATTTTTCATAGAAAAATAGTTAGAAAACCATTTAATATATATTTATAGACATTAAAATCGCATACAATTTATTTGTGAGCGATAGTAAAGCAATCAAAATTAAATGTATAATGACCTGATGTTCTGGCTGTTCCTTGTCTGTTTGTTGGCTGTGGTAACTTTGTCATATCTGGCACTTTAACCCCAGAATTATCTTCTTTCTTTGGAAAGGTGAAAGAATTACCAAGTTTTCTGTTTATAAGTCGGTTTACAAACAGAAATAAAGGATAATTATATTAAAAATTATGTTTATAATATAATTATCCTGTACTGTTCTGCAGCTTGTTTCTCTTACTTAACATTTCTCATGTCGATAATACTTTTTTCTCTGGAGAATCGATATAAATTTGAGATTTGCCAGGCTACCGTCCATTTCTTTTCTTAATTCTACTAGCACTAGATATTGTGTAAGTTTGTACGTCTTCTGTTTGCAAAAATACTATAAAATGTTCTATAAAATATAAAGAAATTAGAGCTATTTCACTTCAATAAAACTTATAGTAGAAATTTTTGACGAAAAATGGTTGAATTAAGGAGTGTATGGTAAAAAATAAAAAATAAATAAAAGGTTATGAAAAAATGAACTAGAAAAGGATTTAGGCTGTATCAATGTGCCCCGACAAAGACTGTATCAATGTGCCCCATACAGCCATTTTCAATAAAATGAGACGCAAATCCAATACTTCATAATTTATCTAACAATAAAGAATTAGGAACTGATAAAGAGTAGCTTTACTTGCCAGGGAGGGTATTCTTTTCGGTTGAAAATACTGGAACAGTTGTATAATACCATTTCAATGGTACAACTCAAATTTACTTTTGACCTACAAAAACAATTAATCGCCCATCCCATTTCATCAAACAATTGAATCATTCCAAAACTTTCTGTATGTAGTTAATTTCACTAATATCACCTTTAGGAGCTGTTGTGAAACCTCCTGTAATGACCCTGTATGCTGTACAGGGAGTGTATCAATGTGCCCCAAGTATCAATGTACCCCAGTTCCCCCTATATTGAAACTCCGTATATGTACCAGAAGATTACAATGAAAGTATCTCTATTTGGGGAGTGCCTGAGCTTGAAAGAATAACCCAAATGAAATTAAAATCTTAATATTCGAGAATGGAAAAGAAGAATGTAACAATTACAAAAAAAGAGGCAGTAGATGTCAACAGATGACTCTACAAGTCCTGTTGTGGGAAACGCCGTTGTAATTATTGACAAAATGAAGAAGCGACCTTTTCTGCCAGAAATATATTATACTAGATGCCTCTCAATTTGACAGGTAGATATTTAATTTTAAAACTATTCTATGTAATGACGAAAATGATCAGCATAAAGGACAACTTCTTCATTTTGTTGACGATTACGCGATTTTTGACGACGTTTTCACAGACCGGATCCATAACGTCATCTATTGGCGGTCATTGCAATCATTTTTTATTGTGACATTATTCTTTCCTCTTCATGAATAGTACTTGTGCCGGTTTTGTTTTAATACGAGTTATTGTTTAAAGCTACAGATAGCTCCAGATAGAGATACTTATATTGTATATACTTATATTATATTTATACTTAATACTATCCGCCCTGTATATACATGGTTGCCACATGTGACTATTTTCTCTTGTATTCTAACTGGCACTAGTTTCTCAAATCAAAAGAACTCCACACTCTGTTTGAAAACATTTACAACAAAAATATTTTTTACGACTTTTATTAGAAAAATACTGGTGCAAGGAGAATATAAATCCAATGTGACCACACTGTATATGTTGTTAAAATATCATGTTTAACATTTTAACGGAAAAAGCATTTTCATTGCTAAAATGTTGAAATAAATGATGAGAAATGTCGAATGATAAAAATGTTGAAATAAATATATTTGTTCTCAATTACCGGTGAACACGTTATTGTGAACAAATATATTTATAAATAAGAAAAAGTGATTTTTCACATATATAATAAAATGGATTTTTCTAAATTAAAATTCCGGTGTCGATTTTGCAACTCGGAATTAAAATTCTGTTGTTTCGTAGAGAAACCAATGAACGTTAAAAGGTTAAGTTTAAATAATATGTTCTATGTAAATAATATGTTCTGTTTAAATAATATGTTTAAATAATCTGTATTTACAACAAAATATTTGCAAATTAATTTTTTATGGTACAATAAATATACTTTGCAAATTAAAGTAAAAGCTGTAACCCTTTCCAGCATGGGCAAATTCTATTAGTAAAATGAGAAATTATCGTCTGTCACCGGAATTTACAAACGACTCTTTTACTAATTAAGAATCCTTTAATTTAAGCTTTCATTGAAAAAGCAAAATTTTATTAAAATATTATTGGTACCGATTGCAAATTTGGAATTAAAATTAGGCATCCCAGACTGGACACAGCATAGCTGCCAACATATTCCGCTTTTTCAGCCCGGAAAAATTTTACAGTAAATTTTACTATTTCAAATCACCGTAATCTGCTGATTAAACAAGGCAAAAATTTCTGTTAAATTTTTCTGGGTCCAAAAATCAGAAGAGTTGGCAGCTATGACACAGTGTGCCGGAATGAATTTACAAAAAAAAAAAAAAAAAAAAAAAAAAAAAACTGCATATTAATATAATCCACAAATAAATTAAAAGGCCATAATATTGCTTTTAAAAGATTTTGTCTGTTTAATATAGATTTTGTACACTGAATTATACATTCATAGCTATCAAAGCTTTTGTAAACAATTTACAAATGCATTAGTTAGATAGATGTTATAAATACATTCAGCTTACACAATTAATCAACGCAGTAAGTAAGATTAATAAAACACTAATGTTGCTGAAATGTTAATTTACTAACAGTAATTAATGTATGCATTATTCGCGTAACTACAAAAGAAAATCATTAAACTTGCGTTGAAATACATTGAATGATTAAATGTTTGAGTAAATATTTAAAAGTGTACTTTATTATTCAGCATTACATAAAATTTGAAGGGGAAAAAAGTAATAGAAATTTTCTTTTTCAATAATTTTTCGTATGTTTTTATTTATAATAGTATTTTCATTATTCTTATAGTACAATACATATCCTTTAAAAAAGTAGCAGCTTTATTAAAAATGTGCATATAAATATAATCCACAAATAAATTAAAAGGCCATAATGTTGCTTATAAAAGATTTCGTCTGTTTAATATTAATTTTGTAAATTGAGTTATACATTTACAGAGTACTTCCAAATAATCCGCCAACTGAACATCAATATTTTCTTAAAAAGAATTTTGTTTTACATTTTTCTTGCATATTGCGCAGAAACCGCCTTCGGAGTTTAATTTTGGCACAAATGCTGTTGAAACCTACTATGAAATATTCTGTTAAAAATATTGGTGTTTAGTTCGCGGACCATTTGAGAGCCATGCGTTTATCGCTATTTAAGCATTTGTAAACAATTTGCGAAAGCGTTAGTTAGATACAGGGTGTCCCAAAAATGACTGATGGATTTTAAAATTCAATAACTTGCAAACGGTGACAGCTATTTAAAAAATTTTTGCAGGAGGGTTATGTATAATGTCAAAAGTTTTTTTTTTTTTTTTTTTTTTTTTTTTTGTTACCGTAATTTTTTATTTTAATTCGAATTTCAAACAATACATGGCGCTGACGGCAATTGAAGCCCAAGTCGACGCCTCATTCAGCACTGATCACCTGGTCTTCAATCGGCGTCAGCGCCATCTTTTGTTTGATATTCGAACTAAAATAAAAAATTACGATAAAAGACCTCCTGACATTATGCATAACCCTCCAGCAAAAATTTTTTAAATAGCTGTCACCGTTTGCAAGTTATTAAATTTTAAAATCCATCAGTAATTTAAGGACACCTGGTAGATGTAATAAATACAATCAGCTTACACAATTAATTAATACAGTAACTAAGATTAATAAAACGCCCAATGTTGCTGAAATGTTAATTTACAATCAGTAATGTATGTATTATTCTCATAACTACAAAAAGAAATCATTAAATTTGTTTTGAAAACATTGAATGATTAAATGTTTGAGTAAATATTTAAAAGTATACTTTATTATTCAGCTTTATATTAAATTTGAAGGAAAAAAATTAGTTGAAATTTTCTTCTACAGGCTATTTCCACGAGTACTTGTAGTGTAAGTCACAGGCTACGATTTTTGGCTACCAGTACTATAGAAAAAAAATGGTTATTAATTTTATTGGCACATTCTCATTAATTGTATAAGGCCAAGCAGACTTTTCGAAAATATCGGTGGCTAACAAGCATAGCAATTAATAAGTTATGAGACTTACACAACAGTACCCATGGAATTAGCCTACAATAATTTTTCGTATCTTTTTATTTATAATTGTATTTGCAAAATTCTTATGATACATTAAAAATCCTTTACAAATTAAAGTAGCAACTTTAATAAAAATGTGTAGATAAATATAATCCACGAATAAATAAAAGGCCATAATGTTGCTTATAAAAGATTTCGTCTGTTTAATATTTATTTTGTAATTTGAGTTTTACATTTAACGCTATTTAAGTGTTTATAAACAATTTACGAAAGCATTAGTTAGATAGATGTTATAAATACATTTAGCTGACTCAGTTAATCAACACAGTAAGTAAGATAAATAAAAAACCCAATGTTGCTGAAATGTTAATTTATAATCAATAATATATGCATTATTTGGATAAATACAAAAGAAAATATAAATATAATCTACAAATAAATTAAAAGTCTATAATGGTGTTAATGAAAGATTTCGTCTGATAATGTGTATTTTATCAATTGAGTTATACATTCATCGCTACCTAAGCTTCTGTAAACAATTTACGAAAGCATTAGTTAGATAGATGTTAAAAATACAATCAGCTTACACAATTAATTAACACAGTAATTAAGATTAATAAAACGCCCAATGTTGCTGAAATGTTAATTTACTATCAGTAATATATGTATTATTCTCATAACTACAAAAGAAAATCATTAAACTTGTTTTGAAAACATTGAATGAATAAATGTTTGAGTAAATATTTAAAAGTATACTTTATTATTCAGCTTTATATTAAATTTGAAGAAAAAAAAATAGTTGAAATTTTCTTCTACAATAATTTTTCGTGTCTTTTTATTCATAATTGTATTTGCATTATTCTTATGATAAAATAAATATCCTTTACAAATTAAAGTAGCAGCTTTAATAAAAATGTGCATGTAAATGTAATCCACAAATAAATTAAAAGGCCATAATGTTGCTTCTAAAAGATTTCGTCACTTTAATATTTAGTTTGTAAATTTAGTTATACATTTACCGTTATTTAAGCTTTTGTAAACAATTTACGAATGCATTAGTTAGATCAGAGCCTGATTACTAACGGGGCACTCTCTCCCCAGTAAAATTACATAGAAATTTTCGCCTTGTTTAAACGCCCTTTTCAGTCAAAATTACTATGATGAATAAGGAAAAAATTTCTATTTATTTTTTCTGGTGGGAGAGTGCCCCGTTGATAATCAGGCCCTGAGTTAGATAGATGTTATAAAAACATTTAGCTGAATCAATTAATCAATACAGTAAGTAAAATAAATAAAACACCCTATGTTGCTGAAATATTCATTTACTATCAGTAATATATATATTTTTCGCATAACTACAAAAGAAAATCATTAAACTTGCTTTGAAATACATTGAATGATTAAATGTTTGAGTAAATATTTAAAAGTATGCTTTATTATTCAGCTTTGTATTAAATTTTTAGGAAAAAAAGTAGTTGAAATTTTCTTCTTCAATAATTTTTCGTACATTTTTATTTATAATCGTATTTGCTTTATTTTTATGCCACAGTAAATATCCTTTACAAATCAAAGTAGCAGATTTAATAAAAATATGCATATTAATATAATCCACGAATAAATTAAAAAGCCATAATGTTTCTTTTAAAAGATTTCGTCTGTTTAATATGTATTTTGTAAATTTGAGTTATAAATCTTTCGCTATTTAACCTTCTGTAAACAATTTACGAAAGCAATAGTTGGGTAGATGTTATAAATACAATCAGCTTACACAATTAATCAACACAGTAATTAAGATTAATGAAAAAAATGCTCAACTGGTGGTGCTTCTATCCAGTTTCTTTGCGATTTCTACTATAATTTTTTTTCAAATAGTAATACACGGATTTTCATCAAATGTCAGATTCAATTAGAACTTGAAATAGGTTGTTGCAGATTTGATTTTGGTGTAAATTATCTAACCTGTGACGCTGCTATATTTCATTTTTCTGGAAGTATTAACGTGTACGAGATCAAGTTTTGAAATTGCCACATCCGACTGGTATTTTTATTTATAATTGAATTTGCATTACACGAAGGTAAAAATTAACGGTACTACTTGGTTATCCCGTCGACTAATTTCGCCAAATTATACAAATCGCCAAACAAATAGCCAATTTGCATTAACATCATTTTTATTTTAAATAACGCAAAAACAAATAATTAATAGAATATTAATAAAAATACAATTAGAAAGTCGAAATAAAAATCACTGAATAAAGGTTTAAACATATGAATTGTATTTAATGTCATTGAATGTGACATTCACGATCATCCATTATTGGCATTTAATCTTATATTTGGTGATAAATTTTTGGTCGACGGGATAACCAAGTAGTGCCGAATTAACTAATGGTAATAACATTGTTAAACAAATGCAGTACATACATGCAATTCAATAAATAAATAAAATGTTACAGATTCTTTTAAAATCATTTTCCATTTTAACGACTGAATGAAATTGAGGTTTGAATAATAAATATATATGTTTGATCAAATTGAATTAGAAATATCTTTTGAATCAACCATAAATCACTTGTGAGTGGGTGTTATTGAATTGTTATGTAGCTGATTAAATGAAAACAAAAATGTTTAAGCAATGCATTAAATCTAAAAGAAATAGCTTATTATTCAACTTTCTATTTATGATAAAGTGAAATACAAATTGATTTCTTTCTTTCGTTAATAAAATATTTTTATCAATTATTTAGAACGCGATTTTCGCTGTAGTAGATACATCGACTTTCGAATGTTAATAAAATATTAAAATAAGTTGCATGGCAAGTTAATAAAAAAACAATATGTAAAGTAATTTAATACTATGAAGTGATAAAATAGATTCTTTCTACTCAACCTCTAATGGAATAATGCATATTTGAGTAAAAAAGAAATGTTTTACAGAAATTAAATTACATTTTTCCAAAAATCAACAATCAATAATTTATGAAGATGTATATACAGGGGGATCCAAAAGTCAGGACGAACTTTAAAAATGAATAATTCGAAAACGAATCAAGGTAAAAAAGATACGGTTTGTAAAAGAATGGATGCAAAAGAAACCGGGTTTTGAGTGGACGAAAAAAATAGTTCTGTGGGCGACCAACAGATGATTCTATAATGTTTTATGTACCAAAAGATGATTTACAAATGAAAAAATGTTGACAACTTAGAAGTCAGCTTAATTACAGTTAATTAGTACTGCAATAAATGTTCAACGTGAAGTCCATAAATCAGAAATAGGGGAGAGTGGGGATACTTGAGCATAGGGGATACTTGAGCCACCCCTATTATCTCTACAGTTGGTCAATTTTTCTTTCTAAAACTGGCAACATGGTAACATATTTATAGTTCTGAACATGTAAAAAACAAATCACATCCCTTGGTACTATTTTGAAAGCATGGTGATTAACCCTTTGAGCTCTGCTGGTAGAATTTTCTACCACATAATTTTAATTCTGAAATGTCACAACGACACCAGAAAATTCGACCAAATTTATTTGAAAAAGGTTTAATGCATTTTTTCGCGTATATAGTAAATCGGTTTTTTTCTTTGCAAAATACTGGTGCGAATGTGACATCTGGCTTAAGTATCCCCTCCATGGGGATACTTGAGCCAAGATGTAAAAGAAAAAGTAAAAATTTATTAGACATAGGAAAATAGTTCAAAATTAATTGAAAGTAGTTTTCAATTGAAGAAAAAATATCAAATTTTCATTTTTAATATTTTATTTTGTTCTAAAAATTTATAAAAAATTTTAAAAAAATAAAATTTAAAAAATGGCTCAAGTATCCCCATCTTCCCCTACACATGAGAAACGAGGTACTATACCGTTCACAGCATTTAGTATCACTTCTTGCGTTATGGCAGACACATTTTGGCGAATGGCATCTTTCAGTGTTGCTGGTGATGCCGTTTGGTCACGGTACATTTTTGACTTCAAAATCTCCACAGCCATAAGTCACAGAGTGTGAAACCCGTCTGTGTGACTTCCTCGAAAAAAGGACCAATTATGAAATCCGCAGTTAAACTACACCAGACTGTCACTTTTGCATGTTGCCCCGAGGGTACCTTAACAAATTCCAACAGAACTATTTTTTTCGCTGTCACACAAAACCCGGTTTATTTTCCCTCCGTTTGGTTCAAATCCTGTCTTTGTATCTTGATTAGTTTTCAAATAATTCAATTTTAAAGTTAGTCCTGACTTTTGGGATCACCCGGTATTTGTAAAAAGATATAATCTCTTTAACCCTTTCCGGCGCGATGTCTTTAAATAAGGACACCCAATTTTAAATTTACTGGCACCAAGAACATGTAATTAAAATGTCCCTTTCATAACATACCTGAAAATGAGCAAGTTTATATTTTCTAATAAATTCGTTTATGAATTCACGTATAGGTTAATTATTTCAAACAGATTTATTCCGCACCGGAAAGGGTTAAAACCACAACTGTTGTGTTTTTGTTTAATTTAAAAGGCTGCACATGACAGCACAAGACTTTCTTTCTAACCGATGACCAGGCCCCTTCCTGCAGAGTTTTCTCAGCTTAACGGGTTAGATACCTGGTATCGGGGCGGACGACCGCCTAATTGCCACGTAGGGGCAATAAACTTTGCTAGCCCTTAACTGGTTCTTTCTTTTCCGTTCAATAAATCGAAAATAACGGATTCACACCACTATTTTTTAAATAAAATATTTGTAACATTTAGTCTAAACAATTTCTAAATTATTTTTATAATAATAGTAGTATCAAATAGCTTTAAATGATGAATTAAGCAAATTCGTCTTACCCGAAAGGCATAAGGGCAAATCGGTTAACCCTTTGAGCTCTGGTGGATAAATATCTGCGAAATTCCAAATGTCACATTGGCACGTGTACTTTGCAAAGAAAAAAACCGCTTAACGATATACATGAAAAAATGCAGTTACCTTTAACTCTATTAAACCTTTTTCAAATAAATTTGGACGAATTTTTTGGTGCCGTTGTGACATTTCGGAATTAAAATTATGTAGTAGAAAATTCTACCACCAGAGCTCAAAGGGTTAACTCTCTCCGGCACACTGCGCCCGGTCTGGGATACCTAATTTTAATTCCAAGCTTGCAAACGGCACCAGTAATATTTTTGCAAAAGTTTTGCTTTCATCTTAAATTAGGAATTTCAAGATTATATAAAAATGTCGTTTGTGAATTCCGGTGTCAGTCGATAATTTCTCATTTTACTAACAGATTTTGTCCGTGCCGGAAAAGGTTAAATGCGTAAACAAAATCTTTCGCAAATTTTAAAATAAATCTGTTTTTAAATTCTGATGTCAATCACTCATTTCTAACTTTTACGAATAAAAGTACTTTGCCCTTGAAAGGGTTAAATTATATGATTATTTTAAATAACTGTTGGTAATAAAATGTAAATAAACTACGATTTTGCCTCGGGGGGAGGGGGGACAGATATACTGCCAGTCTAATTGTTGACTAGTTAGACCATTGATGGCCACTGGACAATATGTGCTAGGTAGTCATGGGGGTTTGTAATGAGTTGTATTCCACTTTAAATGTAGGGTTGTCACAGGCGTCACAAATATTTTTCAAGCTTTATTTTTTTATTAATTATTTTTTTTAATTTTTATTCACGTATATAAAATTAAAAGCTCGCATCTGCAACTGTGAACACCTTTCCTGACAGTAACTGATAACAAATAAAAATAGCAAATAAAGCCTTTGTGCAAAAATGTTTAAAGTTAGAAACCCAATGATTATAAATGCACAAATAATGTATGAAATGTAGCAAACAGCTGTTTCGAATCTATTATCGAGATTCTTCATCAGTACAAAACTTAGCAAGCTAAAAAAAGCAAAAGTGAGCAAAAACATAATTGGCTCGGTTTTGCTTTTTCTAGCTCGCTGAGTTTTGACCTGATAAAGAATCTCGATACTATATTCGAAACAGCTGTTTGCTACCTTTTCATACATTATTTGTGAATTTATAATCGTTGGACTTCTATCTTGATAACGAATTGTTAATTTTCTACCTCGGAACGCTTCCTGGGTATTTTTATATTTTTATGGCAATTTATACAAAACTTTCTTATTTAACTGTGTTTTGTCGAAAGTTTTTTACTATTGTTTCATCTAGTATGTTCAACTGTAATTATGTTTTTTACTATAATTATTTGTTCATAATTTGTACAGCACAGTGTATTTCTTTAATCTGTAATTTTAATTTTAATTATTTATGTATTTGCAATATGATTGTAAACATTTTTTTTTTTTTTTTTTTTTTTTTTTTTTTTTTTTTTTTGTAAAACTGAAGTGAAGTTTATATTATTGTTACAACTATTAAATGATTTAAATATAAAAAAAATCACAATTGTTTTTTACTTTAGAGTAATTATTTGTTACCTTAAAAGATTTTTCCCTAATATGTCCACAGAAAGATACCATAAATAAATAATTACAATCGAGTCTCTATATAACGAAATCCATTGTTCCAGTAAAAAATTCGTTATGTAGAGAAATTCGTTGTATGGAGAATGACATTAAAATTTTTATTTAATATATAAATTTTGAACAAATATTATTTTTGATGTGTTTAATTAGGAATCTGAAATGTGTCACTATAATTATTAACTTAATATTCTATTTCTTAATTATTTAAACAGTTTAAATAAAGAGTGAAAGCTTAATGAAAATCAAATAATGATACTCTGCTTGCATTAATTTTAGACGAAGAAAGCTCTAATTTTTTCTTGTTTTGTTTCAAAATTGCTACACTCTCGAAAAAAAGTTCACATTTTAGCAAGGAAGGAAAAGTTGTGTAAGGAACGTTTTCCCCAATAATAAGGGAATTATCTCCTAATAAGATCAAAAGAACTTATCATTTTACTGCGTGATGGTTTTTTCTCTTGTTGTAGATTTTCGTTCTCATGCTCATTGTCACACTCACCATCATTATTCATAACTCTCCTTAAATTATCACTATCATTAGAATACTGTGCAACAGTGAGATTGTCATTCACTTTTAAAAAATCAGAGAGAGCAACATTGTCTTCGACATCCCCGCGTTCCTTAATTAATTTCTATTTCTCTTCAAAGTCTGCTCAAGACACGTCTTCTTCGTCCTCAGAATCCACATTATCCTCTAGTATAGAAAATCTGATCTTTTTGAAGCAATTGTAAATTGTTTTTTCTTCAATTGACCCCATTAATCCCGTACTTATATGCTTAACAATGTAATTGACACTGTTTTAAGAAGGATGTTGAAAGGTATGCAGGAGAGGGGGGGGGGGATGAATTCGTTGGACTTAAAGAACAAAAAGATTCAAGGGGAGAAGTAATTTAATAAACTTAGAACTGAGTGATAAATCAGGAATAAGTGATGGAAAACTGACTCCGTGTGATTTTGAAGCTTTTTCAAAATTGAATAAATAAAGAACATTTTATGAAAATATTCGTTATATGGGGATAGATATTTCGCTATATAGAGACTGTTTTTAATGTAATCATGCAAAAAGGGGACCGTTCCTACTAAAAATTCGTTATATAGAGAAATTCAGTGAATGGAGTTTCGTTATAGAAAGACTTGACTGCATATTCTTAAAATAATGCCAAAACAAATTTCTCTATTCAGCAAGTATTTTATGATTAAATTATATTGAATATTTATTGTTATTTCAGCTTCTTCAGTAATTTTTTTAATAGTCGTTATAATTTATTAAGCTATATTAATTATTCAAAATAAATTACTAACTTAAAAAATATTAATACATGTTACACAAAACATAAAGAGTTTTAAATATTCTGACAATATTTTATCATTATTTGTTTAATTCCAAAAATAAAATATTCAAAGTATATTAAAACGCATTGAATTATTAAATATTCAGACAGGTATAAAAATAATATTTATAGAGTTGAAATAATGTGCGAATTTGAAAATTCCTTCTTTGATAAAATATTTTATTAAATTATTTATAATTATTTATACTGCGGCTCACATTATAGCGAAAGAATTAATTTTCGAATTATGATAAAGTTTTGAAAGAAATATTATGACAGTTTATTAAAATGTAATATATCAAATAATCCCATAAATGTGAATTAAAAAAATAACAAAAACTATAGTGTTTTGAAATCTTTCTAACTGAATGTTTTTTCTATTCTCTAATTGAGTATATGTTAAAAATGAAAAAAAAATACGTTTCGTAAATTTAAATGTTAAAGATTCTTCGAATCAACGAAAAATAGTGTCTGAATTACTGAACATTACGTAATTCATTAACTAAAAACATTGTATAAATAAATTTGAGCCACAATAAATTATTCATCGTGTTACGCACTAACATAATTGTTACCTTAACAATATGATAATTTATGTAACAATTATGTATTTTAAAATGCAAACGATTTAGTTGGGTAGTTTTTACGTTGTTGTATGCGGACTGACAGACGGATGGACAGACAGATTGACGGACAGACAAACCAACCGACTGAAAGAGAACCATAGGTACTACGCATTTACATATTTATGAACGCACCTAAAAAGACATCAAGGTGAAAATTACTATTCGGAAATAGTTATATTCCACGCAACTCATTTTGCAAACGACAAATAAGGCATACAAGATATATATGGATATGATTTTTTGAAATACTAAATGCAAAAATATATAGCAATAAACATAATATTGTTACATTTACTAAAAATTATTACAATTGTTCTCCTTATCCACTATTGCGTAGCGAAGATGGATTTTTTTTTTCTATTTTCTGAAACGCATTATTAATTAGTATTGTCATGTACAGTTAATTAAATAATTTTTCCGTGTTATTCTTTGATTGTCTTCAGCATGATTTTCTTATCTTTTTGTGGTACTGCAATTAGTAAAAAAAATTAGTAGCATAACAAACTTTAATTCATTAATAAAAAAATAATTTAATTCTTAATTGCTTTTGGAAGAAATTTATTTCTCCAAGTTAGTTGCCATTTATCTAATTTATGGAATGAGTTTTGTCTACAAAATATTTAAATCAGTGAGCAAGATCTGAACCACATTCTTAAAGAAAAAATATGTATTTTATATTATTATATTTTCTTTGAAATATCAGCAAAGAAAATAGAATAACGGTATTTGAGCTATTGAAAAAAAATAATACTATTAACCTTTGAATTGTTAAAATCTTTAAAAAAAAGAGAAAATTATAATTTTTATTTTGCAAACGATAAGTAACGCATACAAGATATATAAAAATATAATTATTTAATTAGCACATGCCGAAATATATAGCATTAAATATAATACTATTACATCCCCTAAAAATTATAACAATAGTTCTCGTTAACCTCTATTGGATAACGAAGATAGAAATTTTTACTTTCTATTTTCTTAAACGAATTGTTAATTAGTATTCGTATGTACCGTTAAATAAATACTTTTTCTGTGCTATTCTTTGATTATCTTCTGCATGATTTACTTTTCTTATTTACGGTAATGCAATTCCTACTATAGTAAAAAGAAAAAAAAAAAAAAAAAAAAAAAAAAAAACAGCCTTAAACAAATTTCCAGGAATGACTCCTGGAATGATGCTGGTGTGTAAGGTTTCCGGAAATAACGCGTCCGGGTGGACCACATTTTCCATGAGTCGAATAGACCAATCAGGAAAGGGCTGCGTCTATGCTTCGACCAATTAGGAGAGGGATGAATTCGAAAATTGAGTGTAATATGGAAAATAAGGTATCGCGAAGCGATTCCATGGGATATTGACTAGCGCAGCAAGCAGGGGCAGCCTACAACTTGGAATCGCGAAGCGATTACGCTGGGGGTTGGCGAGAGTAGCGAGCAGGGGGGCGGATCCCCCCTAGTTGTACATAAAATTAGTAGCATAACAAACTTTAGTTTATTAATAAAATAATAATTTAATTCTTAATTGCTTTCGAAAGAAATTTATTTCTTCAAGTTAGTTGTCATTTATCAAATTTATTGAATGAGTTTTGTCTATAAAATAGTTGAATCAGTGAGCGAGATCTGCTCCGCATTCCTCGAATAAATAGGAAAAAAAAGGTATTCTATATTAACTATTTTATATTATTTTATATTATTCTATATTCTTTGAATCGTCATCAAAGAATATAGAATAACGGTATTTGAGCTATTGAAAAATAATACTGTTAATCTCTGAATCATTGAAATCTTTTTTTAAAAAGTAAATTATAATTCTCATTTTGCATTCGATAAATAATGCATACGAGAAATATAAAGATATAATTATTGATTTACCACATGTAAAAATATATAGCAAGAAATATAATATTATTACAAACACTAAAAATAATTACAATTGTTCTCACTATCTGCTATAGCATCACGAAGATGGAAATGTTTGCATTCTATTTTCTGAATAGCTTCATAAATTAATATTCTTACGTAGAGTTAATTAAATAAATTTTCCGTGTTATTCATTGATTTTCTTTTCTTTTTTATGATAATGTAATTGGTGAAAAGATTTTGTAGTAAAACAAACTTTAATTCATTAGTAAAATAATAATTTAATTCTTAACTGCTTTCGGAAGAAATTTATTTCTCCAAGTTAGCCGCCATTTACCAAATTTATGTAATGGGGTTTGGCTACAAAGTATGTAAATTAGTGAGCAAGATTTGCACCGCAATCTTCGAAAAAATAGAAAAAATATGTATTTTATATTAATTATTTTATGGCATTCTATTTTCTTTGAAATACCACAGAGAAAATAAAATAACGGTATTCGAGCCATTTGAAAAATAGTACTGTTAAGTTTTGAATTCTGAAAATCTTTAAAAAAGGGTAAATCATAATTCGCATTTTGCAAACGATAAATATCGCATGCCAGATATATAAAGATATAAGTTTTTAATTACAAGATGCAAAATATCTAACAAGAGATATAATATTATTACATCCATTAAAAATTATTACAATTGTTCTCGTTATCCGCTATTGCATACCGAAGATCGATTTTTTTTTCTATTTTCTAAAACGCATTATTAGTTAGCATTCCTATTCACAGTTAATGAAATAATTTTTCCGTGCTATTCTTTGATTGTCTTCAGTATGATTTTCTTTTCCTTTTTATGATAGTGCAATTAATAAAACTATTTAGTAGTAAAACAAACTTTACTTCATTAATAAAATTATAATTTAATTCTTCATTGCTTTCGGAAGAAATTTATTTCTCCAAGTTAGCTACCATTTATCAAATTTATGGAATGAGTTTTGTCTACAAAATATTTAAATCAGTGAGCAATATCTGCACTGCTTTCTTCGAAAAAATAGAAAAAAATATATATTAATTATTTTTTATTATTATATGTTTTTTGAAATATCAGCAAAGAAAATAGAATAACATTATACGAGCTATTGAAGAAATAATACTGTTAATCTCTGATTTGTTAAAATCTTTAAAAAAGTGTAAATTATAATTCTCATTTTGCAAACGATTAATAGCGCATACAGGATATATAAAAATATAAATATTTAATTATCACATGCCGAAATATATAGCAATAAATATAATATTATGCCACCCACTAAAATTTATTACAATAGTTCTCGTTAACCGCTATTGCATAACGAAAATAGAAATTTTTACTTTCTATTTTCTTAAACGCATTGTTAATTAGTATTCCATAGCTGCCAACTTTTACGCATTTCTTCTACCACAAAAATTTTATAGTAAATATTGTCTTATTTAATCTTTGAAATGCTATGATTAAAGAAATGGAAAATCTGTGTACAATTTTAGTGGTAGCAGAAATGTGTAAAAGTTGGTAGCTATGGTATTCGTATGTACAGTTTAAAAAAATTCCGTGCTATTCTTTGATTGTTTTCTGCATAATTTCCAGTTCATTTTTACGATAATGCAATTAGTAAAAAAAAAATAGTAGCATAACACACTTTAGTTCATTAATAAAATAATAATTTAATTCTTAATTGCTTTCGGAAGAAATTTATTTTAGTTCAAGTTAGCTACCATTTATCAAATTTATGGAATGAGTTTTGTCTACAAAATATTTAAATCAGTGAGCAAGTTCTACACCGCATTTTTCGAATAAGTAGAAAAAATACGTATTTTATATTAATTATTTATATTATTTTATATCATTATATTTTCTTCGAATATCAGCAAACAAAATAGAATAACGATAGTTGAGCTATTGAAAAAATAATACTGTTAATCTTTGTATTTTTAAAATCTTTAAAAAATGTTAAATTATAATTCTCATTTTGCAAGCGATAAATATCGCATACCAGATATATAAAGATATAATTGTTGAATTACAAGATACAAAAATATCTAGCAAGAGATATAATATTATTACATCCATTAAAAATTATTGCAATTGTTCCCATTTTCCTCTATTGCATCACGAAGATGGAAATGTTTTCTTTCTATTTTCTGAAACGCATTATTAATTAATATTCTTATGTACAGTTAATTTAATATTTTTTCCGTGTTACGCTTTGATTGTCTTCAGCAGGATTTTCTTTTATGTTTTGTGATAATGCAATTGGCAAAAAGATTTAGTAGCATAACAAACTTCAGTTCATTAATAAAATAATAATTTGATTCTTAATTGCTTTCGGAAGAAATTTATTTCTCTAAGTTAGCTACCATTTATGAAATTTATGGAACGAGTTTTGCTACAAAATATTTAGATCAGTGTGCAATATCTGCACCACATTCTTCGAAAAAAGTAGAAAAAATAAGTATTTATATTAGTTATTATTGTTATTATTATTATTATTATTATGAACAGATTTTAACCCCTTCAGAACGGGAAACTTTTACGAAATTTTTAATGTTTTGCTACAAGTTTTTAAAAACAGAAATTTCTGCCTTATTAACACTAAAACCGCCAAAAGGGGTCAAAATGGCCCCTGCCAGAGTGATAACAGTCGTTTCGCCCCAGAATTTTCTTCATAAGATATCTTAAATATAGGCAACAGGAAAATAGACTAATTAAATAAGTTAAATAGTTTAAAATTAAAATTCTGGTGTGGAACACTTTTTATAAAACTTCAGTAAAATACTCGGCGGTTCTAGTGTTAAGTCCAGAAAATGCTCCAATTAAATGAGGCAAATTTTACAGTAAATTTTACAGTACATTCTTGCGCAGTGGTCCCACGTGAAACATATAATTTAAATTTCAAACTTAAAATACTAGTAAAAGGATATTTTAATAAAATTCTGCTTTTACAATGCAAGATTAAAGTATCGAGTTTATAATTTAAAAAAAAAAAAAAAAAAAAATGTTTGTAAATTCCGATGTCTATTCCCAATCATTCCATCCTTTTACGAACAGAATTTTTCTCTAGCAGAAAGTCTTTATACATACATACATACATACGTATGTATGTATATATATATATGTATACCGGGTGTCCCAAAAATGACTGATGGATTTTAAAATTCAATAACTTGCAAACGGTGACAGCTATTTAAAAATTTCTTGCAGGAGGGTTATGTATAATGTCAGGAGTTTTTTACCTTAATTTTTTATTTTAGTTCGAATTTCAAACAATAGGTGGCGCTGACGGCGATTGAAGGCCATGTGATCAGTGCTGAGTGAAGCGTCGACCTGGCCTTCAATCGCCGCAGTGCCACCTATTGTTTGAGATGCGAACTAAAATAAAAAATTACGGTAAAAAACTCCTGACATTATACAAGTTATTGAATTTTAAAATCCATCAGTCATTTTTGGGACACCCGGTATATATATATATATATATATATATATATATATATATATGCATATATATATATAAATATATATATATATAAATATGTAATGATTCGACGAGATCGATGTTCCATAACAATGTACAAGTTCCAGTGGCACACCATCTATGAGGCAGAACAGATTACTACTACCAAGAATCAACAGTGGGACGAGCTGAGCAGTCGCTCCGGCAATTTGACCAGCAGTGGATGAGTTTATTGGGCTATTTCCCCATAAGAAAGTTCAATCAAGCAGTCTTTAAATTAATTTTATTAGAACTCATAAATAAGTTAAGTTCTTTCACGCAATCACCTTGGCACTCTCATCGAATAACTTCCACTTCACCAACTCCGTGATTAAGCTACATTCCACAATATTAGAATTTTGGGGAGAAAGAAGAAACAGCATCCTAATAATTTTTGAAAGTCAATCGCATTCTCGGGAAACATGACATGGCTTCCGAGTAGTTTTTTAAGAAAACATGCATTCTAATTCAGCGGAGCAATAAAACGCGCGTCTTGATAGTTTAAAGAAAAGGTGCATTCTAATTCAGCGGAGCAATAAAACGCGCGTCTTGATAGTTTAAAGAAAAGGTGCATTCTAATTCAGCGGAGCAATAAAACGCGCGTCTTGATAGTTTAAAGAAAAGGTGCATTCTTACTCTCCTGAAAAGCCAAATGAAAAAATCATTTTCACGACAAAACTAGCGCCCTCCTACTCCGCGTCAATCATTTTAAAAATCCAATCAGGATGGACTCGAGCCTCTAACGGACAAAATGATCAATTCTAATTGGCCGTAATAGGCGGTCTATTGGCAAGAACTATATTTTTTCCTCGGAACACTAAGCCCTTTAGCAACGCGTAGTAACACTTGTCACGCGATGTTAAAAAATAAAAAATAAAATTAAAATCGCAGGAATATGCCAGAAAGTAAAAAGCTTACGAAATACTTCCCGCCTTTTTGAGAAGCAAGAAATAATTTATTAATAACTAAAGTAAGAAAAAGAATTTTAGCTGTTACAAGTTACGAAACTAAGATTGAAATATGTTCCACAAATTTAGAATTGAAGCTAAGAGAGAATAAAAAAAAATGGCGCAAATTTTTTTTTTTATTTTATTACAAATCTCCCCTCCCAGAAAGACGGGTGAAAAAGTAGGTCTGAGACCTGCAATTTCACAGAAAGGGAGATGATGCAGACTTAGCTCACGAAGTTGTTGATATAAGTAATAATAATTAGATACTGAATAAAAAAAAATTTTAAATTAATTTCTCTTTTTTATATAAATATAGAATTCAAATTTAAAAACACCAAGGTGATGCGTGGAATAACTTCAAATTTAAATACAATAAAATAGGCTTCAATACAAATACAAGATATAATCTTGTTTAAAGTACACATCAAAAAGTAATTTGAAAATATAAGCAATTACCCATAGTAATAACATAAAAATGAAACATAAAAATGAAAAACAATAACGTTAAATTCTTTTTTAACAATGTCAAATCTAGAAATCAATTTTTAAAAGTTTGTTTCAAAAATCCTCTTAAAGTCATATTTGGAATGGCATAGTTCATTACCTCATTTCAAGGATGTCTAATTCATTTAACTGTCCAAATTCATCAGCTAACATTATAATATTAGTTCAGTTTTTGTGTGAGTAAGTCCTTGAACATTCATAACAGTTCCATTTTGGAATCTTTGTGAAAATACTTTTATAATTGTATTTTTAATTAATAACACATTTTATAATATAGTAATAATAAAATTTAACAATGTAAATAATAAACAATATAATTAAGAAACATAATAAGGAAAAATATCAATAATAATAAATATCATAAGTGTAAGTAAATCTCATAATGGGTATAAGTAAATCTCTTAATAAGTAATAATAAATATCACAAAAGACATTCTTTAAATACTTAATCTCGTTTATCTCATCTCATATTTTTGGGATGAAATATAGAGAGAAGTGGAATAAAATAAAAAATGCAATCAACTATGAAATCATTTACTTAATCTGGTAATCCGAGTACAGGATTAAGTAGGAATATGTACAAAAAAAAATTTAAAATATAATATGATAAATTAAAATAAAATAAACATAAATAAAAATTTTGTTCATGTTTGAGAATGCACGTGACCTTTAAACTACTAAGATTCTTAAAAAGAAATATTAATAAATGATAAAAATAAAAAACAAGATCTATTCATGTCAAATAATTACGCAATAAATATTCTCTCGGTGTGATAAAACATTGCAAGATGCAAGTAGGAAAGAGAAAAAGAAACAAAATTATATTATAATTGACATGTACTTGGACTGGAATGCAGAAGCAAAGAAAGAGAGAAAGAAAAAAAAATATATTAAAATAAAGTGATAAAAATTTTGTTACTTGGCAAATAATTAATTTAATAATTGATAGATTAAATTTAATATTACAAATAGGTTCAGTTGAAAGAAAAAAAAAAAATATTCTAAGTAGAGTAATTCAGTACAGAATAAGAAATTTCCACTTTGTTCGTCTACGCCGGCATAAATAAACAAATATAAAAATTTCCAGACAAGTGACACTCTCGCTGCAGTCAAGAGATATCATTGCCATTCTGTGAGAATTACAGGATATTATCTGAATTAAAATATGAAAAGAAATTTACTGTTTAAGAGAAAAAATTATAAAATGATAAACTAGAGATATAGTTTAAGCTACAGTTTTTACCTGAGTTTGTTGTTGTTGATTAGGGGGTTGTTGCTCATGACTTAATTTAAATTTATCAGGGGAATAATAAGGCCTTAATTTAGATACATGTACTATTTCTGAACTTTTGAACTGGTTTTGCCTATCAATTTCAAAATTTACTTCGGATAATTTGTTAAGGATTTTATAAGGGCCACTAAATACTTGTGATAACTTTCTAGTATTAGGGTACTGAAATTCTTCATAGATAACTAGATCTCCTATTTTAAATTTTGGTTCGATATAATCTTTATCATAATATCTTTTATTTTTTAAATGAAATTCATCAGTTCTTGTTTTAGCAATTTTAAGTGCTTCATGAACAGGGGGATAATAATTTTGTTGTAAGGGGGAGTCATAGGGTAATTGGCCAAAAAGCAAGTACGCAGGTGGAAATTTGGTAATAGAATGGGGTGTATTATTATATTCATTAATTACCTCAGTTAAAAGCTTAGTCCAGGGAATTTTAGAGGTAGTGGAGTTTACTTTACATTTTAATCTAGTTACTATTGTCTGATTTACTCTTTCACATTTCCCATTCGTTTGTGGATGATGGGCAGTGGTCAAACGTTGTTTAATATTATGATTTCGCAGGAATTTTTTGAATCTTGAAGAAGTAAAAGCAGCATTCCTGTCACTAAGTATTTTTTGAGGGGACTGTACACTTGAAATCTTACTAAAACAGAATAATTGTTGAGGGATTTTGATATTGAAAATTTGTTTCAGACAATTTGTATAAGTTTCTGTAGTGACACTTTTGGAAGGAAATGCCCAAACATATCTTGTGGCATGGTCTATTATAATATGGAGATATTTTTTTGTAGAATTATAATAATTGAACCCTCCTACAGTATCAACAGACAGACAGTCAAAAGGTTGATCTGTAGTGGGCATAGCTTGTAATAAGCCAAATTTTTTCTGTCTAGGTTTTTTATTTTTCTGGCAAATATCACAGTATTTAACAAAGTTAGTAATGTCTTGGGTCATATCTGGCCAATAATAGTTAGGAGAAATTAAATTTTGCATTTTTTGAACACCAGGGTGACCAAACTGTTCATGAGCAACATTAAGCAATTTTTTTCTTAGGGACATGGGAACTACCACTTTACGAAAACCTTTTCTTTTAACTATAATCAGTCCATTGTCATTAATATAATTTGATCCACACACATTTTCTTTTTCTTGCATCTCAATAATCTCTTTAACGTCAAGAAGAAAAGTAAGGGGCTTACAAAAATGAGAAATAGGGTTTCGGGACAACATGTCGGCTTCGACATTTGTAGATCCCTTTAAGTACTCTATTTTGTAATCGAACATACTTAACTTCAATGACCACCTAAATAATCGACCTCTTAAATGTTTGACATTTTTTAACCAAACAAGAGATGCATGATCAGTATGGATGGTAAATTGTACACCGTGAAAGTAATGATAAAATTTATCTAAAGTATCAATGATAGCAAGACACTCTAGTTCGGTAATGAAATAACTTTTCTCATAACTTCTCAATCCTCTAGAAAAATAAGCAATTGGATGTAAAAAGTTATTATGGTCGGGTTGTTTAAGAACTGCACCTACCGCTACCTGAGAAGCGTCAACAAACATGTGTAGGGGTAATTTTGGGTCATAAATCTTTAAAATTGGTTTAGCAATGAGGGCATCTTTTAATTTTTGAAAAGAGTTTTGACATTCAGTATTCCATTCCCAAATAGTATCTTTCTTAAGTAATTTATTTAGGGGGTGTCTAATTTCAGCATATTTGTCAATAAATTTATGATACACATTTATAGAACCAAGAAATCTTTGTAATTCTTTAGTGTTAGTAGGAGGTTTTAATTTTTTAATCGTTTCTATATTAGTATTAGCTGGAGTTAAAGTTCCATTTTGGATTTCATACCCTAGAAAATTGATTTGTTTTTGAGCAAAAGTACATTTAGATAATTTTAATTTAATATTTTCTATTCGGCATAAATCAAAAATTTGGATGAGATGCTGTATATGTTCATCTATTGATTTAGAAAAAATAATTATATCATCAAAATAATAACAAGCAAAGTCTATTTTATATTTTGTAAGAATTCTTCTAATTGTCCTGTTGAAAATTGGGGGGCCTACCTTTACACCAAAGGGGAGAACATTCCATTCCCAGAGCCCACAATTAGTAGTAAAGGCTAACTTTTCGGAATCGGCTGGGTGAATAGGTATGTGCCAATAGCCTGAGGCTAAATCTAGTGTAGAGAAATATTGGGCACCACTTAATTTGTCTAAAATTTCATCTATTCGGGGTAAAGGTTCAGCGTCATTTTTCATGATAGAATTTAATTTTCGGTAGTCAACACACATTCGGGTTTTTTTACCTTCACCTCGTTTATTTACTAACGTAACTGGAGAAGAGTATGGGCTATAACTTTCTTTAATTAACCCAGCAGCTAATAATGATTGGATTTGCTGAGATATTTCTTTTTCATCAGCAGTGGATGTACGATAAGGCCTCAAAGATATTGGTAGGTCAGATTTAAGATAAATACGCTGAGGTTCAATATTAATTCTCCCTACATCATATTTATTTTTTGCAAAAATATCTAAATAATCCCTTAAAAGTTCCCTTACATTTTTATTTTGAATAGCATTCAGATCCCCCAATAGATTATAATCATCATTATTAGTTCGCGACAAGGATTGAGGAGTTATGGTATTTCCATAATCGGGTTGCACAGTAGTATCATTTTTTATAATATCAAAATGAAGCAATTCTAAGTTATCACTGGATATGTTGACATATGGGTTTAACGAAATATTGTCTTGTAACACCTGGCTTTTTGCACAATCAATTTTCAATTTAAATTTGGCACAATCAGGTAAACCTAAAATAGCATAGTCCAAATCAAGTTTACTTACTAAAAAATTAACATATCTCTTTATATTACCAAATTTAATACATAATCGACAAGATTTATTAATTGTAAGAGTTCCTTGTGCCTGTCTGATAGTAATAGGGGTAACATTATGTAAAATACCATTTAAATATCGAACAAATTTGAGGGGTAAAATTGAGACAGTTGATCCACTATCCACCACACAATACACTTTGTTATTGCCCACATATCCAGGGATAAATAATTGTCAGACATTATTAGTAGGGGGTGGTTGAATATGAGCAGGAGTTTGAGCTTGACAGGAATTTGTGTTAAATATACAACTCCTCTCCCAATGATATGCATTTTCTATGCCTCTGTTTAAACATACTCTGCACGGACGACTAGGGTAATTGTTTTGATAATGAGTTGCAGGCATTCTAGGAGTGAAAAACCTAGGATTAAAATTTTGGGATGGATTGTTTGGAGTAGGTCGAGTCCAATGTCTGGGCTGAGGATTGGGATTGTGCATTGGTCTAGTTTGTTGAAAATTTCTATTGCCGTTATTAGAGGTATGATTTGGAATCGCTGCTAATTGTTTAGCAATGCGAAACCATTCACGAGTATTGGAAGGAGGGTTAACCATCAAACAATTTTGATACTCCGGCTGAAGGCCATCAATTAATCCCTGTATAATTAAATTTTCCTCAAGCTGAAGTTGCCTTCCAATCTCAACTTTCTTTCTAAAATAAGAATCCAAATCACTTAGATCATTTAACTTTAAGGAAGTAAATTCAGAAAATTTTGGAACTCTAACTTGAATGAATTTTTCACTTAAAATCTCGACAATTTCTTCATAAGTAGCACAATCCAAACAATCATTTATATAAGTTTTTAGCGCTTCCCCCTTTAAATATTTTGAAATATTTTGGTGTTTCCACTCATTATCTTTCTTTTCTACCGAACATTCTCGATCAAAATGTTTAAACCATTTAAATATATCCATGCCCCAAATTCAAAAGGGACAATATCAAGTTTATTTTCTGACATTTTTTCTTCTTTTACTAATCCTGACCTTAGTAACATGAAAGAAGGATAATTCATATGGAAAATATTTAAATGCTATACTTCAATTATTAAAATTCAATTACTATACTTCAAATACCTCAATAAATAATAATAAAAATAAATAAATAATAAATAAATAAGTAATAAAATAATAAATATCGGGTTTCCATACATGGGAAATAACAAATAATTTTAAAAACAAAAATACTTTTCTTTACGTATGGAAAATAAATTTTGCAACAGAGTATTTTTTTAACAACAAATTAATCCATCTTTCGATTTAAAAAAAAAAAAAATAACACCTTTAAAACTAAATAAAATTTCTATGAGCAGAAAATTTTAATTAATTATAAATTAAGAACAAATTTATTTTTTAATATCTGTAATAAAAGAGAGAAAAAAAAAATCAAGAATTTAAACAAAGAAATTATCATTAAATTTCTTAATCAATAAAACAATAAAATAATAAATAATAACTTACAGACATGTTCGATGTGGCCTTGTTCAAATACCTAATTTTTTATTAAACTAAACAAAAATAAAGAACTTCTTAGATACGACTCACAGGTGTAAATTTCAATTATCTTGTATTACTGATGGAATCTACCGTAGTTTCGCAACCATACAGCAGGTGTTCATTTATTATGAAATGAAAATTTATCAAAATATTTATGCACTTTTACCTAGAAAATACAGTAAATAAATAAATAAAAGAAAATGATGTTGAATTGATTTCATGCAGGTGATCTTTTGTAATTTTTATTTTGCATATCTCACAGTTTGGTTGCATATCTCACAGTTGAAAAGTTTCTCACTAGAATGCGAGGTATATTTCACAATTAAAATATTTGTAGATGTAGATACCACACATAATTACAAACAAAACTTTATAAGACGATCTTTTTTCACAGATTGATTCATGTCGGTTCAAGATGAGTAATAAACAAAGGCCGAAGTTCCAGCAATTAGTTTCAAGCTCGGCGAAAATGGCACGTGCACACACAGCGTTGCGAAGAATTCTCTAGAGACGTATGCAGGTTCATTTAATTATCCTGTCGACTAATATGTAATGATTCGACGAGATCGATGTTCCATAACAATGTACAAGTTCCAGTGGCACACCATCTATGAGGCAGAACAGATTACTACTACCAAGAATCAACAGTGGGACGAGCTGAGCAGTCGCTCCGGCAATTTGACCAGCAGTGGATGAGTTTATTGGGCTATTTCCCCATAAGAAAGTTCAATCAAGCAGTCTTTAAATTAATTTTATTAGAACTCATAAATAAGTTAAGTTCTTTCACGCAATCACCTTGGCACTCTCATCGAATAACTTCCACTTCACCAACTCCGTGATTAAGCTACATTCCACAATATTAGAATTTTGGGGAGAAAGAAGAAACAGCATCCTAATAATTTTTGAAAGTCAATCGCATTCTCGGGAAACATGACATGGCTTCCGAGTAGTTTTTTAAGAAAACATGCATTCTAATTCAGCGGAGCAATAAAACGCGCGTCTTGATAGTTTAAAGAAAAGGTGCATTCTAATTCAGCGGAGCAATAAAACGCGCGTCTTGATAGTTTAAAGAAAAGGTGCATTCTAATTCAGCGGAGCAATAAAACGCGCGTCTTGATAGTTTAAAGAAAAGGTGCATTCTTACTCTCCTGAAAAGTCAAATGAAAAAATCATTTTCACGACAAAACTAGCGCCCTCCTACTCCGCGTCAATCATTTTAAAAATCCAATCAGGATGGACTCGAGCCTCTAACGGACAAAATGATCAATTCTAATTGGCCGTAATAGGCGGTCTATTGGCAAGAACTATATTTTTTCCTCGGAACACTAAGCCCTTTAGCAACGCGTAGTAACACTTGTCACGCGATGTTAAAAAATAAAAAATAAAATTAAAATCGCAGGAATATGCCAGAAAGTAAAAAGCTTACGAAATACTTCCCGCCTTTTTGAGAAGCAAGAAATAATTTATTAATAACTAAAGTAAGAAAAAGAATTTTAGCTGTTACAAGTTACGAAACTAAGATTGAAATATGTTCCACAAATTTAGAATTGAAGCTAAGAGAAAATAAAAAAAAATGGCGCAATTTTTTTTTTTTTTTTTTTTATTACATATATATATATATATATATCCTTTTTAATGAACAAAAGGAAAATTATTTCAGTCATATTTTCCTTTAATATGACTAATAAATTATAATAAATTATATAAAAAAATGCGTAAATTGTATGGAAAAAAATGCTATTATCGTTCGAACTATGTTAACGTTAAATCTATTATAAATATAACTTTATCTAAGACCTAAGTTTGTTCCAAAAATAAATTTTGTGGAAAAATAAGCATATTTGTCATAAAAACATGAGCAGAGAGAGGCTCATCCTGCGTTTTAGGGTTTTATTGGAAATCTCTCAAACTTTTTTTTTATTATTATTCGTCTGAAATTTTTTTCCTAATTGTAGATGATGTTAATCAGATTTGGCGATATGCACACAAAAAAAAAAAAAAAAAAAAAAAAAAAAAAAAAAATTAGTCACAATACAAGAGTTTAGTTATTTTTACTGATGTTTATATCTTTTTCGGGAGATGAGACGTGAAATGTAGACGTGAATTTTTTCGAATAAGATTAAAATTTGTATTTTTCAAGGCCTATTGCATCGTCGAAGAGAAGACAGCAAGTTTATTTATTTATTTATTTATTTATTTTTTATACCCCATTGCCTCTAAATTCGAGAGAGGAAGATATAAAAAATATACAGCGAAAACAAATCTTTTTTAAAAAAATTCAAAAGGTTAACAATAATAATTTTTCAAAAGGTTTAGGGCGTTTAGGATATAAAGTTAAAAATTTCCGTACATCGAAAGATTCAATTAATAGTTTAAAAAAAAAGTTTGCCCTTCTCCCCCCCCCCCCCCCAAAAAAAATAAATAAAAAAAATTGATTTTTCCTTTTGATAGTTTCAGAAAGTACTCTCTAGGCATACTCAGAATATTAAAAAAATAATACTAACTATTATGTATGTAATAAAGGATCAGTATTTAGCGGCGGAATTACAGTAGATATTCTGTAAAAAAATGAAACAATTTGGCGCAAAGAGACGAAAGCGTCTCGTGACTTGGCAAGCAGCACTTTTTCTCGTCGACGTTCTACCGACGTTCCGCCCCCCCCCCCCCCCAAATATATATATATATTGATAGTTTCAGAAAGTACTTTTAAAATAAAAGTACTTTCTAAAAAAGAAAGTTTTTCTGAAAGTATTTTTAAATAAGCTACTCAGTGATACCAAATTTGACCTTCGTAACCGACCCCCCTGGGGGTCAGAGGGGGTCCAACTTTGAAATCTTAAATTATAACCCCCATTTTTTATTGCAGATTCGGATTCTACGGACTAAAATACGTAAATTTTGTATTTGATGTTTATTTCGAATCCTCGTTTATCACGGTGTAATCGAGCATATTAAATCAATACATATTTCGGCTTTTCCAACGGGATTTTCCCTAATCGAAACTAATTGGGGAGAATTTATGACATCAAATTCCTCGTTTTTTGCAGGAATAGCGTTTCCTGAAAATCACCCGTGCCGATTATTTCGATAGTGCTACACAGTTAAAAATTTGACCCATTTGCTGTAGCGTCACTCCACAGCTTTTATAGAATATCTCTTTCATGACCAATGAGAATGTTCCATAACACAGTAAAGTACACTGTAAAAAAAGTGACCCTTTTGCTGCATCGTCACTCCACCGCTTTTATAGAAAACGATTACTTTACTGTGTTATGGAGCATTCTCATTGGTCACAAAAGAGATATTCTATAATAGCTGTGGAGTGACACTGCAGCAAATGGGTCAAATTTTTAGCAGTGTAGCACAATTGAAATAATCGCCACGGGTGATTTTCAGGAAACGCTATTCCTACAAAAGACGAGGAATTTGACGTCAAAAATTCTGCCCAATCAGTTTCGATTAGGGAAAATCCCGTTGGAAAAGCCGAAATATGTATCGATTTAATATGCTCGATTACACCGTGATAAACAAGGATTTGAAATAAACATCAAATACAAAAGTTACGTATTTTTTTTCCGTAGAATCCGAATCTGCAATAAAAAATTGGGTTATAATTTAAGATTTCAAAGTTGGACCTCCTCTGACCCCCAGGGGGTCGGTTTCGAAGGTCAAATTTGGTATCACTGAGTAGCTTATTTAAAAATATTTAACACGTATATTTACGTTTTTCAATCTCATATGTATTTCTCGAGTTATTCGGCCGTTTCCAGACTTTTCGGACACCCTGTATATAAACAAATGTATCCTCATGAGAAGAACATTATGTAATTTTTTTTTCAGATTTTTCGGAGTACGCGTGTGTGGAAATATTCCTTCTTAATAGTTTTTTTTTTACGTTTAACACTTTTGTTTTTTATTTTTCAATATGATATGAATTTCTCGAGTATTTCGACTGTTTCCAGACCACCTGTATATATATATATAACAGCTGTTGAAAGTTTTAGATAAATTTATAAACTGGATTTTTTATCTTACATTTGCGATATACTTACTTTACTTAATTTTCTCTTTAAAATATTCGAAAGCTATGTACGTAAACTTAAATTTTTCAGCATAAAATAGTACTAAAATATTCCGCGTTGCAATATCATTAAAATTTCTTTCGTCACGAAAATCTAATTAATACACAAAATTTTATACTGCGGTATATTTCATATAAAGTTGTTCTAAAAAAATAAAACTTCTAGAAAAATATCTAGAAAAATATTAAATAACGCATGTAAATTTTCCACACATAAATTTTATACAACTCTTTTAGTTTTTATATAAAGTTTAATGCATGATAGTAACTTTTATTTAATACAGGTCGCTTCAATAAATAAGTAAATAAAAGTTATATTCATATTTTTAAAAATTACTGCGTAGAGCAGAACTAAACTATTCCGTGCTGAAATTTCTTTAAAAATGTTTTTATTGCATAAATAGATTTCTGCTGTGCAAATAGAGACAAAAGCTTGTGTAAATTGCAGACGTTTTTTTCTCGAAATATTCGAAATATTAAATACACAAACGATTCTAAATAAATAATTAAAAAATATTAATTTCAAACCGTGAAAAAGAGAAAATATGCATTGTTTTAAGATGCTTTGGCTGCTATTAACGTTAAGCTGCTGACCCTTTAGCTCTTTTGTACCACAAAATTTAGTAGAAATTTTTGCATTTTTTGATTGACAGAATATGGCGATTTAAATATTTAAAAATTTACTACTAAAGGTTTGCGGTGCAATAAAAAGGGTAAGATGTTGGCAACCATGTGTTAATCGCTTCACTGATAATCCCGAGATAACTCGTATTCGTGTATTTTACAAATAATTATTATCCCGAAAAAATTCGGGTATGGGCGCTTTGATTTGTTTTATCTCGCTTTTACTTGGTCTGAATCTGAAAAGAAAGAAAATATTTTTAAACTATATCTATTTTTATATCGCGCAACAAACAATTATTTTTCGACTCAGAAAAATTTAAAAATAAAATATAATTTTCACGATTGCGGATAAAGTTAGTTTTCAATTGCGACATAAAATTTCTGAGCCAAAGCAGAATTATTTGATCCACGGATTATATACGCGGCAATTACGGTATATATAATATATTATTCCAAAGTTTTATGATGCGGAATGTAAATTATGAAATGCACTGATGTAATTGCAAAAAAGTTTATGTTTTGCATATTTTTTTCTTTTCAAATTGGTAAAGGAAGCGTTTAATTCATAAATCTCCATTTACTGAATGTTAAAGCTTGTTAGTTTAACCCTTTCCGGCACACTGTGCCCGGTCTGGATACCTAATTTTAATTCAAAACTTGCAAACGGCACCAATATTATTTTAGTAAAATTTTGTTTTTACAATATTGGCTTAAATTAAAGAATATAAAAAAGCTAAAAATTTCGTTTGTGAAATCCGGTGTCAGTCGAAAATTTTGCATTTTACTACAGATTTTGCCCGTGTCGGAAAGGGTTAACCCCTTCACGACACTTTTACGAAATTTTTAATATTTTGTCACCGTTTTTAAAAAATACAAATTTGTGCCTTATTAAATCGACACAATGATCTGATTAAATAAGGCAAATTTTACAGTAGATTTTTAGTGGTAGAGATAAACAAGGATTCTTAAGCCTTCTTGCGGCACGTATACACGTCTTTCGTCCCCAAGGGGTTAAGTTCTTAACCTATGTCAGCTGTATTCAGCTGTATATTGATATAAATCAGTAAATTTCATTACATAATTATCACTACAGAATAAGGCATTCATAAGTAAGTGTTTAACCCCTTCGCACGGGAGCCTTTTACGAAATGTTTAATGATTTGTCATCGGATTTTAAAAGCTGAAATTCGTAACTTATCGATATCGAGAAAATGCTCCGATTAAACAAGGCAAATTTTACAGTATAATTTTACTGGTGGGGATAATCAAGGATTCTTAAGCCTGTTTGCGGCACGTATACGTGTCGCTCGTCCCCCAAGGGGTTAATAAAGCCAATTTTTTGCTTGAAAAATTGTGGTGGGTATTAAATAACTTAAATATATGCAATTATTTTGACCGTTGTGTGAACGCAACTCCTGCGGATAATGGGTTTTCCATGCCTGTATACATATCATCACCTGAGAATAATAAGGTTCTATCTGTGTTTTTGCAAAAAATGGTTTACCGATATAGGAAGATTCTATTTGTATCTATGAAGGCCATTTTTGGATCAAAATAATGTTATATATAATTTACATATGGTATAACGATTATGTTATGACATTATTTTAATCCAGAAATGGCAGATACAGAGCTGCCAACTTCTACGCCTATTTAAATCTTATAAATATGTTTCGAACCACAAAAATGTTTTAGTAAAATGTATAGCAAATATATTTAATGTTGTGCATAACAATACATATTCTTAATTATTTACTAAAATTTCTGTTTCTAATATGTTTATTTGACTGTAAATAGGCGTAGTAGTTGGCAACCATGCAGATACAAATAGAACATTTCTATATCAATAAGTCAATTTTTTCAAAAACATTGATAGAACCTTATTATTCTCAGGTGACGATATTCTTGTTATATGTTATTTTATACAGAATTTTATAGTGAAAAACATAAAGATATAATAAATAAGTCATATATTTTTTATTAATGTTAAAATTGAGAATGAATATTTATATTCAGCATGAAATGAGACACCAAGTATTTTCAGTTAAATAAGTGAACCGCAATACATTGTAAATGCATTGTTTTAAATCCTTTCCATATACTTTATTTGCCTTTCATCTTATTAGATAATTTATCGCCTTACATTTTGTCTGATAATTTCTAAGTACCATTTATTTAGTCTTATATTTAAAAGAATTAAAGAACATAAATGGAACGAAATAATCTCATGGAAGTTAATTAACTTTCATTCAAAGATCTGTCAGAGCTGACATTTATAAGCAGAGCGTGAAATTGTATCTTTATTGTTACATTCCCATATGGTATGATTGTATCATTTTCACAAAATGCTGAAATGCCGCAGATATAATGCTAACGTCTGAATTAATTAGTTTTCTTGCGAGGTTTTCTTTTAGAATTTAATAGAATTAAATTGATTATTTGCTTTGCTTTCCGTTTAAAACTTTTCGAAGATCGTTAATTAGTTGTAAGAATTATTTTTCTGTTTGTTTTTATGGAATAATATTTGAATATCGGAGATTTCAATTATTCAGCATAGCATTGAAATAATTTCTAAACTTCTCCAACGGTTTTCCCTTACTTCTTTATTTTAAAAGCAATATGCAACTTATTTAATCTGTAAAATTCGGCAACAAAACAAGATGAAATTCAATAGTAGGGAAAGAATGGGAGTTCAACCCCAGCGTGGTGGACGTGGTGGGAGGAGGAGGAGGAAGTGGAACCACCACCACCTCCTATAAGAGGGAGAGAGGATCACCACCACCACCTGAATGAGAAGCTTATCTGATGGAGAGTGTATCATACTATAGTAGGATGATGGGGAGGGCTTAAAATTGAGGGGGCTTAAATTTTTAGGGTTTGAAACGTAGGAGATTATACTATAGTAGAGGGGTAGATGTTTGGAGTCTGTTAGAGTATGATGAGATTTTTAGAGAGAGAGAGGGGAGGGCTTATTTTTTAGGAGGGGCTTAAAATTGAGGGGGGCTTAAATTTTTTGGGAGTTTAAATTTAAGTAGAGATTGGAATCAACTTAGAGTAGGAAAGATATTTGAAAATGGGTGAAGGATATTTTGACACTGTTACAGTTTGATGTGATATTTAGGAAAGGGGGAGGGCTTAATTTTTAGGGGGCTTATTTTTCTGAAAGGCTTAAATGTATTTTTTTTTTTCTTTAAGATTGGAATCAACTGAGAGTAGGAAGGAAATTTGAACATATTGTAAAATATGTTATAGTTTGATGAGATTTTAGGAAGGGGGGAGGGCTTAATTTTTAGAGGGGCTTAATTTTTAAGAGGCTTAATTTTTTTTTTTATTTAGGATCTGAAGCTTCTAATATCATACTATAGCAAAGGGGTAACCTCCTCATTTTCCAAACTTCACCCCCCGGAAGATTTTTATTTGGGTGCTGCTCTTTGTGAATCGAATTTTCGTTGGAAATTAATAATTTTAAAAAAATTGAGTCTGATCAATTAAGCATTGCCCATCACACCTGTGAGATTATCGTGTATTGCGATAAGGAGGAAGACGAGTCTGATCAATTAAATATTAATCACAATTGCCCATTGCTCATCACGCCAGTGGCCGCAGAACCGGCATTCTTCTTCTTTCGTTGGAAATTAATAATTTTTTTAAAAATTGAGTTTTCCAAAAGGCTTTAGTGGGATTCGAATAAGTTTTTATTAGAATAGAAAATTAAATAATAATTTGAACTTTTTTTTGAATATTATTATTAGATAAAATTATTTCAAGATTAAATAGGAAGTTAAATAAACCTTCTGTAATTACTATTAATGTTTTTATATTACAATCGAACCGTTTGCAACTTAAAATACTATCTTATCAGCACGTATTCACTGTCTTGCACAAACATCTGATAACCAAACAATTTTAACAGGAACTAGCTGATACATGAAAAATATCAACTAAGATTAGATTTCACTTATTTACAAATAACAAGAAAGAGAACTTTGTTTGATGTTTCAACTAAGCTTTTTAAAACGACAATTTAATTTTACCAAACCATTATGTATGTTTTTTTTTTGTAGGTTCCCTGTTTTCTTCAATTTACATTAATGTTAGAGCAACAATGAAAATATTTTTTAACAGTATTAATTTTACATTTTTAACTTTAGTTTACCTAAACCTTGATTATTCATACACATTGATTTTTACACCATTCAAAGTATACAAACTACTTCATTATTAATTATTTTTCGATGTATAGTTCTAATAATCGGTTAATTGTCATGCATTCATTTTAGTAAGTTTGCTGTATTCACATAAAAAGTGTTTTTACAAGTTATCATCTATCAGCCGATAACGACAAATTTAAGCAATGTATTACTTTAGTATAGTATTGTTTTATCACTGTGCTGAAAATAAGTGATTCTTTTTCCGTTAATTTTCACATGAATTTTCTTATCAATTAGTAAAAAATCACAACAACATGATAAACACCAGATAACATCGAGCCTTACCTATCAAATACCATCATATTATCAGATCACTTTATAAACCAATCCTATTATTTTTAAAAAAACAGTAGCGCCTCCTAGAATTTAACAGATTTTGCGAATCAGTATAAATTTATCACACTGTTTATTGTTTTTTTGTCATATGAAGATATTAACCGCTGTTCTTTAAGTGAGTGCTGTACAAGAAATTTCTTACTTCATGAATATGGAATCGGATTTACCCAGTCAAGAGGTGCAAGTTTCGAATAGTGAAAGATCACCATCCTTTTCTTGTAATCAATGTCAAAAATGCTTCTCTAGAAAGATTGCGTTAACCAGACATCAAAGATCCCACTTGGATAAAAAGCTCTTTAAATGTGAAACTTTCATTCAAAGTACTGATTTAAAACGACATAGTGTTACTCATTCCAAGACACCCACTTTCTATAAATGTGATCAATGTGCAATGGAATTTTATAGAAAGTATTCGTTAAGAATTCACAAGAGATTTCATAAGACATATAAATGCGATGAATGTTCACTAGAACTCTCTAAAAAATATTTGTTAAAAATTCACAAGAGATCTCATAAGAAGTTTCATGTTTGTGAAAAATGTTCCAACTCGTTTCTATCAAAGTCTGCTTTAACTAAACATAAAAAAAGTCATCGTCAAAAGGAATATAAATGTAAACACTGTGGTGTTATATTTTACTCTGATATCGATTTTTTATTTCACAAAAAAGTTCATTACAGGAATTTCGAATGCAAACACTGTAACAAAACATTTAATGTTGATACCAAGTTTATTCAACATCTGATTAAAATGCATAAGTGAAAAAATGCAAACTTTGTCAAATCATGTGAAATGGTTGATTTTCTGTACAGTTTATAATTTTTTTGTATTTTTATCATTATCGAGAATGATGAATAAATAATGTGTTAATGAAAAAAGCTTTTGTCTTGTATTTTTGTTATAACAATTTATGAATTTTAATAATTTTTCCACAATATTGTAAAAGATTTACTTAAATTTTAACATTTAGAAAAAAAAAGGTTCCTATCAATTAAAATACTGAATTTGTATTTATATTGAATTAATTTTTAAATACTTTTAATATATTAGAATTATTTACCAAGTTTAATTTATCATTTATATTAGCAATTGTTATTCACATAATCATGATGGATATTACCTTATGTTGCCACAAAAATTTTCAAAAAGAACGAAACTGTTAACAATAAGTATTATTCATTACTTAGATTAAAACTTTTACCTAGTGTTGCCACAAAAATTTTCAAAAAGAGCGAAACTGATAACATTATTTATCATATACTTACTTAATTAAAACCTTGTGTTGCCACAAAGTTCTTCAAAAATAGTAAAACCGTTAACTTAATACATAAACTACCATTTATGTACAAAGACTGTTTTTTTTAGTTTATTAAAAAATGGTTGAATAAAACTAATGGCATTACTAATTTTTTAATGTTTAACTGTAACCGACGCTGATTTTTTAACATATATTAGGATATGTGTTGTTTTTAAGCATTCAGTTTACAAGTGATTTCCGTTTGAACTTTCATCAGCGGCTGTTCTTATTTTTTGAAAATGGATTCTGTAGCAAATTTGTTAAAAAGACCTCTCAACGAAGTAGTTTCTTCTTCAAAGTATCAACGTTTAGAAGACTGTAATGAACCTACTTATGTGAATGAATTAAACTTGCCAAGATTAGAAGTTTCCAATGCATTGAACACTAACAATGAGACGATATCATGTGATTATCCACTGAATGTGAAATCTGAGATTAATACGAATTTTTTTAACTTAATTTCCCAAGACGAATATTTTCAAGAACCCACTACTAGATGCGAAGAGACTGTGTTCCAAGCAATCAACCTTTCCCAAGCAAGTGATGAAAGCCAATCCACCACTTCACGAACTAAAAGGGGCAAATCCTGTAATCGTGTTATATTTCGAGAAGAACTCAGTGATTGTATCTTCTTAATTTTAAAACTGTATAACAGACAATTTTATATACACATTCAAGAGTTTAAACGCAATGGGCTTACTAATGAAGAAATTGTAACGAAAAATGCAATTTTTATGGATGTTAACAGTTGGTACGAATTTTGCAATAAAATTTTTCCATTTAATTTGAAGTATAAAAGTTCCTCGTTTGTTGCTAATAACATGATATTAGTGTTAAATTTTAACAATTCTATCATGCGAATTAAACATTTAAAGAATTATTCTCACATTGACTTGAACGAGCATCAGTTAGAAAAGTTAAAAATAAAAGCCTTTGATCTGAATAAAGAACTTCTTCAGCATATATATGTAAAGCATTTGCCAAACTTAATAAGACAGAAATGTATCGTTAGTCACACATCTTTAGAAAATGAACGCATGTGTCAACATAAACTTATAAGGTGTATTGAAAATAGTATGTCGAGTATACTGAAGCGCATTTTTGAATGCAATGGATGTATTTTTAACCACGAATCTGTAATCTTTCATCCCTGTTTGATATTAAATAATCGACAAAAATTTGAACAAATGGGAGAAATGTTATTAACTCTAATAGATTTTGACTTTGTTATTTCCTCGTTTTTAAACGAAGTAGATTGTATTAGTGAAAACTTCTTATCTAATATTAATGTAAAAACCATTCAAAACGAATTGTTTAAAATAATGAAATAAAATGTTTTACTATTCTCTTTAATATGTGTGTTTAATTATTTTCAAAATGTATGTTTATTTCGTTTAGCTTTTTCAAAACATTTATAAATTGTTTCAATTTGTATATGTATAAAAAAAGAAACACTTCATTATTAATAAAAAATATATTAACTATCTTAAAAAAATAATAATGTATAAAAAAAGAAACATTTCATTATTAATAAAAAATATATTAACTATCTTAAAAATAATAATAATAATCTTAATATTTTAATTCATTCTTTTCAAAAATTAGAAAGTTAATAAAAATGAATAAGTTAAAAAAACTTTATAGAAAAAATTATTATTAGTAGAAAATTTTTCAAATGTTTAAAATATATTTTGAAAATTTTAAAATGTATTACAACTTATCAAAATTGAGTTTACTGATTTATATGAGTATGTATATTATTTTCACTCTTTTATATTACTGTAACATTACAACAGATTCATAGTTAATGACATATAAACATTAGGATGTATATAAAAGCAATAGATTAATATACTCTCTTGTTTTATTAAAAATAAAATAACTTCATAAAAATGTTAATAAAATAAAAAGTTTATGAAAAGTTTAAAAAATAATTCATTAGATAAAAAAAAAAAAAATCACAAATTAAAAAATATATTTCATAAGTTTACAAAAAAAAGTAACATAAAAAGTTTTATCGAAAAAAAAAGTAACATAAAAAGTTTTATCAAAAAAAAAAAGTAACATAAAAAGTTTTAACAAAAAAAAAAAAGTAACATAAAAAGTTTTATCGGAAAAAAAAGTAACATAAAAAGTTTCAACAAAAAAAAAAAAAAAAAAAAAAAGTGTTATAAAAAGTTTTAACAGAAAAAAAAACTTTACACAAAAAATAATATCAATAGAATTTTTTTTCAAATGTTTAAAATATATATATTTTGCAAAAGTTAAAATGAGTTTTCTAATTTATGTATATTATTTTCACTCTATTATCTTACTGTAACATTGCAATTCATTCAGAGTTAAACATATAAACATTAGGATGTGTATAAAAGCAATGCATTAATATACTATCTTGTTATTAAAAGATAAAATAATTTCATAAAAATATTTTCAAAATTAAAAAAAATGTTTCATAAGTTTACAAAAAATAAAAACTTTACGAAAAAGTTTAAAATATAATTCATAAGATTAAAAAAAATATTTCATAAATTAATAAAATATATCTCATAAGTTAAAAAAAAAAAAAAAAAAAATCATAAGTTAAAAGTTATTTCAACAGTTCTTTAATAATTAAAAAAAGAAAAAAAAAACTTTATAGAAAAAATAATATCAATAGAAATTAAATGTTTAAAATTTATTTCACAAAAGTTAAAATGTATTACATCTCATCAAAAATGAGTTTACTGATTTATGTATGCATGTACATTATTTTCGCTGTATTATCTTACTGCAACATACATTTATAGTTAACATACATTTATAGTTTAACACATATAAACATTAGGATGTGTATAAAAGCAACGCATTAATATTCTATCTTGTTTTATTAAAAGATAAAATAACTTCATAAAAATCTTTTCAAAATAAAAAAAAGTTTCATAAGTTTACAAAAAATAAAACTTTGTGAAAAAGTTTAAAAAATATTTCATATGATTAAAAAAAAAAAAAATATTTCATAAATTAAAAAAAATGTATCTATGTATATTTCACAAGTTTAAAAAAAAAAATTAAATGTTTAAAAAATGATTTACAAGTTTAAAAAAAAAAAAAATTACAACTTATCAAAAAATGAGTTTACCGATTTACTGATTTATGTGTGTATGTTATTTACATCATATTATCTTACAACCAACATTACAGAACGTTCTTAGTTAAACACTTATAAACACCAGCAAATGTATAAAAGCAGTTGATACTTTCCTGTTTTTATTAAAAGTCATACTAACTTTATAAAAATGTTTTCAAATAATAATAAAAAAAGCTGTTAAGTTATTAGATTCTCCTCTTTAATTGCATCTCATTGATAAGTTTTAATCAATCATCCAACCAAGCAACTGTTTTCACAATCAACTATTATGTGAGTTAGGATTTCATTGATAAGTTTTAATCAACCAACCAACCGACATTTTACGAAACCAACTATTTATTTTCCCTAGCAATCAGCTATTTATTTACCCTACTAACCAAAAAGCTTTTATCGACACATAAACAAAATTTTAAGATGCAAGACTCGTCCTTTTTTATCGAAAAAACAATGACTTATATTATATATTTTTTTTTCTTACTTAAATGAAACCTTCGCATGTGCATGGTAAAACTTTGAAAAATTCATTTAATACACAAATTTAAAGTTAACAGACAAGGTCTTCACACTTCTTTTAGAATTGTACTAACATTTTACCAAATATCTTTAGAACTCATCAAGGTTTTAAATAATTATTTTAATAAAAATTGTCATTTGTAAGTAACATTAATGAACTAACTTGGAAAAATTAACTTGGCAAAACAGGTTTTCGCTGTTCCAACTTAGTAATATTCATAAGTTTATATGTTAATCAACCTGTTTGGTTATATCCCAGCATGGTTTTATAAAATGTATCTTAAAAAAACCTTTAATATTAATGTTTAAAAATATGCAGTTAGTCTTTTATTGATAATTATTTTCACTTCTTTTATTTAAAAACATTTTAAAATAAAATTAATACAGTTACCAATTTATCTGTGCGTTATGAAATGTGCATGCAAAACTTTTAATTATAATTTTCACATTTTTAGTATTTCAAATTATTGTTTTCAAGGTGTACTAAAATTTGGAAAAATATTTAATTTTCTTGCATAATTAAAATAAAATAGTTTAATAATAAAGACACATTTAACATTCTATACTCACCGTCGTAAAAGCACGTCCAACGCAGTCAAATGTTTGGGAAGAAATGATTAATTAATAATTAATTAATAATTAATTAATTCACTAGTTTAAAACAAATGCTGATTGTAACTAATATCTGTGATATCATGTTTTGTTAAACATTTTAAAAACTAGTTTAAACTAGTTTAAAACAAATGCTGATTGTAACTAATATATGTTATATCATGTTTTGTTAAACATTTTAACAAAGAATTAATTAATAATTAATAGAATGATTAAATTATTTAATAAATGAATGTTTATAAGAACCAATCTAGAAAACAAAGCATTAGTCACGTGGTATACATCACGTGATCAGTTGATGATACATGTTCTTTGACGTCACAGATCTTTTGATACAGTTATCTGATAACATTTTCTGATAAGGACTTTGAATTTTTCATTTCTTCCCAAACATTTGACTGCGTTGGACGTGCTTTTACGACGGTGAGTATAGAATGTTAAATGTGTCTTTATTATTAAACTATTTTATTTTAATTATGCAAGAAAATTAAATATTTTTCCAAATTTTAGTACACCTTGAAAACAATAATTTGAAATACTAAAAATGTGAAAATTATAATTAAAAGTTTTGCATGCACATTTCATAACGCACAGATAAATTGGTAACTGTATTAATTTTATTTTAAAATGTTTTTAAATAAAAGAAGTGAAAATAATTATCAATAAAAGACTAACTGCATATTTTTAAACATTAATATTAAAGGTTTTTTTAAGATACATTTTATAAAACCATGCTGGGATATAACCAAACAGGTTGATTAACATATAAACTTATGAATATTACTAAGTTGGAACAGCGAAAACCTGTTTTGCCAAGTTAATTTTTCCAAGTTAGTTCATTAATGTTACTTACAAATGACAATTTTTATTAAAATAATTATTTAAAACCTTGATGAGTTCTAAAGATATTTGGTAAAATGTTAGTACAATTCTAAAAGAAGTGTGAAGACCTTGTCTGTTAACTTTAAATTTGTGTATTAAATGAATTTTTCAAAGTTTTACCATGCACATGCGAAGGTTTCATTTAAGTAAGAAAAAAAAATATATAATATAAGTCATTGTTTTTTCGATAAAAAAGGACGAGTCTTGCATCTTAAAATTTTGTTTATGTGTCGATAAAAGCTTTTTGGTTAGTAGGGTAAATAAATAGCTGATTGCTAGGGAAAATAAATAGTTGGTTTCGTAAAATGTCGGTTGGTTGGTTGATTAAAACTTATCAATGAAATCCTAACTCACATAATAGTTGATTGTGAAAACAGTTGCTTGGTTGGATGATTGATTAAAACTTATCAATGAGATGCAATTAAAGAGGAGAATCTAATAACTTAACAGCTTTTTTTATTATTATTTGAAAACATTTTTATAAAGTTAGTATGACTTTTAATAAAAACAGGAAAGTATCAACTGCTTTTATACATTTGCTGGTGTTTATAAGTGTTTAACTAAGAACGTTCTGTAATGTTGGTTGTAAGATAATATGATGTAAATAACATACACACATAAATCAGTAAATCGGTAAACTCATTTTTTGATAAGTTGTAATTTTTTTTTTTTTTTAAACTTGTAAATCATTTTTTAAACATTTAATTTTTTTTTTTTAAACTTGTGAAATATACATAGATACATTTTTTTTAATTTATGAAATATTTTTTTTTTTTTTAATCATATGAAATATTTTTTAAACTTTTTCACAAAGTTTTATTTTTTGTAAACTTATGAAACTTTTTTTTATTTTGAAAAGATTTTTATGAAGTTATTTTATCTTTTAATAAAACAAGATAGAATATTAATGCGTTGCTTTTATACACATCCTAATGTTTATATGTGTTAAACTATAAATGTATGTTAACTATAAATGTATGTTGCAGTAAGATAATACAGCGAAAATAATGTACATGCATACATAAATCAGTAAACTCATTTTTGATGAGATGTAATACATTTTAACTTTTGTGAAATAAATTTTAAACATTTAATTTCTATTGATATTATTTTTTCTATAAAGTTTTTTTTTTCTTTTTTTAATTATTAAAGAACTGTTGAAATAACTTTTAACTTATGATTTTTTTTTTTTTTTTTTTTTAACTTATGAGATATATTTTATTAATTTATGAAATATTTTTTTTAATCTTATGAATTATATTTTAAACTTTTTCGTAAAGTTTTTATTTTTTGTAAACTTATGAAACATTTTTTTTAATTTTGAAAATATTTTTATGAAATTATTTTATCTTTTAATAACAAGATAGTATATTAATGCATTGCTTTTATACACATCCTAATGTTTATATGTTTAACTCTGAATGAATTGCAATGTTACAGTAAGATAATAGAGTGAAAATAATATACATAAATTAGAAAACTCATTTTAACTTTTGCAAAATATATATATTTTAAACATTTGAAAAAAAAATTCTATTGATATTATTTTTTGTGTAAAGTTTTTTTTTCTGTTAAAACTTTTTATAACACTTTTTTTTTTTTTTTTTTTTTTTTTTTTTTTTTTTTTTGTTGAAACTTTTTATGTTACTTTTTTTTCCGATAAAACTTTTTATGTTACTTTTTTTTTTTTGTTAAAACTTTTTATGTTACTTTTTTTTTTGATAAAACTTTTTATGTTACTTTTTTTTTCGATAAAACTTTTTATGTTACTTTTTTTTGTAAACTTATGAAATATATTTTTTAATTTGTGATTTTTTTTTTTTTATCTAATGAATTATTTTTTAAACTTTTCATAAACTTTTTATTTTATTAACATTTTTATGAAGTTATTTTATTTTTAATAAAACAAGAGAGTATATTAATCTATTGCTTTTATATACATCCTAATGTTTATATGTCATTAACTATGAATCTGTTGTAATGTTACAGTAATATAAAAGAGTGAAAATAATATACATACTCATATAAATCAGTAAACTCAATTTTGATAAGTTGTAATACATTTTAAAATTTTCAAAATATATTTTAAACATTTGAAAAATTTTCTACTAATAATAATTTTTTCTATAAAGTTTTTTTAACTTATTCATTTTTATTAACTTTCTAATTTTTGAAAAGAATGAATTAAAATATTAAGATTATTATTATTATTTTTAAGATAGTTAATATATTTTTTATTAATAATGAAATGTTTCTTTTTTTATACATTATTATTTTTTTAAGATAGTTAATATATTTTTTATTAATAATGAAGTGTTTCTTTTTTTATACATATACAAATTGAAACAATTTATAAATGTTTTGAAAAAGCTAAACGAAATAAACATACATTTTGAAAATAATTAAACACACATATTAAAGAGAATAGTAAAACATTTTATTTCATTATTTTAAACAATTCGTTTTGAATGGTTTTTACATTAATATTAGATAAGAAGTTTTCACTAATACAATCTACTTCGTTTAAAAACGAGGAAATAACAAAGTCAAAATCTATTAGAGTTAATAACATTTCTCCCATTTGTTCAAATTTTTGTCGATTATTTAATATCAAACAGGGATGAAAGATTACAGATTCGTGGTTAAAAATACATCCATTGCATTCAAAAATGCGCTTCAGTATACTCGACATACTATTTTCAATACACCTTATAAGTTTATGTTGACACATGCGTTCATTTTCTAAAGATGTGTGACTAACGATACATTTCTGTCTTATTAAGTTTGGCAAATGCTTTACATATATATGCTGAAGAAGTTCTTTATTCAGATCAAAGGCTTTTATTTTTAACTTTTCTAACTGATGCTCGTTCAAGTCAATGTGAGAATAATTCTTTAAATGTTTAATTCGCATGATAGAATTGTTAAAATTTAACACTAATATCATGTTATTAGCAACAAACGAGGAACTTTTATACTTCAAATTAAATGGAAAAATTTTATTGCAAAATTCGTACCAACTGTTAACATCCATAAAAATTGCATTTTTCGTTACAATTTCTTCATTAGTAAGCCCATTGCGTTTAAACTCTTGAATGTGTATATAAAATTGTCTGTTATACAGTTTTAAAATTAAGAAGATACAATCACTGAGTTCTTCTCGAAATATAACACGATTACAGGATTTGCCCCTTTTAGTTCGTGAAGTGGTGGATTGGCTTTCATCACTTGCTTGGGAAAGGTTGATTGCTTGGAACACAGTCTCTTCGCATCTAGTAGTGGGTTCTTGAAAATATTCGTCTTGGGAAATTAAGTTAAAAAAATTCGTATTAATCTCAGATTTCACATTCAGTGGATAATCACATGATATCGTCTCATTGTTAGTGTTCAATGCATTGGAAACTTCTAATCTTGGCAAGTTTAATTCATTCACATAAGTAGGTTCATTACAGTCTTCTAAACGTTGATACTTTGAAGAAGAAACTACTTCGTTGAGAGGTCTTTTTAACAAATTTGCTACAGAATCCATTTTCAAAAAATAAGAACAGCCGCTGATGAAAGTTCAAACGGAAATCACTTGTAAACTGAATGCTTAAAAACAACACATATCCTAATATATGTTAAAAAATCAGCGTCGGTTACAGTTAAACATTAAAAAATTAGTAATGCCATTAGTTTTATTCAACCATTTTTTAATAAACTAAAAAAAACAGTCTTTGTACATAAATGGTAGTTTATGTATTAAGTTAACGGTTTTACTATTTTTGAAGAACTTTGTGGCAACACAAGGTTTTAATTAAGTAAGTATATGATAAATAATGTTATCAGTTTCGCTCTTTTTGAAAATTTTTGTGGCAACACTAGGTAAAAGTTTTAATCTAAGTAATGAATAATACTTATTGTTAACAGTTTCGTTCTTTTTGAAAATTTTTGTGGCAACATAAGGTAATATCCATCATGATTATGTGAATAACAATTGCTAATATAAATGATAAATTAAACTTGGTAAATAATTCTAATATATTAAAAGTATTTAAAAATTAATTCAATATAAATACAAATTCAGTATTTTAATTGATAGGAACCTTTTTTTTTCTAAATGTTAAAATTTAAGTAAATCTTTTACAATATTGTGGAAAAATTATTAAAATTCATAAATTGTTATAACAAAAATACAAGACAAAAGCTTTTTTCATTAACACATTATTTATTCATCATTCTCGATAATGATAAAAATACAAAAAAATTATAAACTGTACAGAAAATCAACCATTTCACATGATTTGACAAAGTTTGCATTTTTTCACTTATGCATTTTAATCAGATGTTGAATAAACTTGGTATCAACATTAAATGTTTTGTTACAGTGTTTGCATTCGAAATTCCTGTAATGAACTTTTTTGTGAAATAAAAAATCGATATCAGAGTAAAATATAACACCACAGTGTTTACATTTATATTCCTTTTGACGATGACTTTTTTTATGTTTAGTTAAAGCAGACTTTGATAGAAACGAGTTGGAACATTTTTCACAAACATGAAACTTCTTATGAGATCTCTTGTGAATTTTTAACAAATATTTTTTAGAGAGTTCTAGTGAACATTCATCGCATTTATATGTCTTATGAAATCTCTTGTGAATTCTTAACGAATACTTTCTATAAAATTCCATTGCACATTGATCACATTTATAGAAAGTGGGTGTCTTGGAATGAGTAACACTATGTCGTTTTAAATCAGTACTTTGAATGAAAGTTTCACATTTAAAGAGCTTTTTATCCAAGTGGGATCTTTGATGTCTGGTTAACGCAATCTTTCTAGAGAAGCATTTTTGACATTGATTACAAGAAAAGGATGGTGATCTTTCACTATTCGAAACTTGCACCTCTTGACTGGGTAAATCCGATTCCATATTCATGAAGTAAGAAATTTCTTGTACAGCACTCACTTAAAGAACAGCGGTTAATATCTTCATATGACAAAAAAACAATAAACAGTGTGATAAATTTATACTGATTCGCAAAATCTGTTAAATTCTAGGAGGCGCTACTGTTTTTTTAAAAATAATAGGATTGGTTTATAAAGTGATCTGATAATATGATGGTATTTGATAGGTAAGGCTCGATGTTATCTGGTGTTTATCATGTTGTTGTGATTTTTTACTAATTGATAAGAAAATTCATGTGAAAATTAACGGAAAAAGAATCACTTATTTTCAGCACAGTGATAAAACAATACTATACTAAAGTAATACATTGCTTAAATTTGTCGTTATCGGCTGATAGATGATAACTTGTAAAAACACTTTTTATGTGAATACAGCAAACTTACTAAAATGAATGAATGACAATTAACCGATTATTAGAACTATACATCGAAAAATAATTAATAATGAAGTAGTTTGTATACTTTGAATGGTGTAAAAATCAATGTGTATGAATAATCAAGGTTTAGGTAAACTAAAGTTAAAAATGTAAAATTAATACTGTTAAAAAATATTTTCATTGTTGCTCTAACATTAATGTAAATTGAAGAAAACAGGGAACCTACAAAAAAAAAAAAACATACATAATGGTTTGGTAAAATTAAATTGTCGTTTTAAAAAGCTTAGTTGAAACATCAAACAAAGTTCTCTTTCTTGTTATTTGTAAATAAGTGAAATCTAATCTTAGTTGATATTTTTCATGTATCAGCTAGTTCCTGTTAAAATTGTTTGGTTATCAGATGTTTGTGCAAGACAGTGAATACGTGCTGATAAGATAGTATTTTAAGTTGCAAACGGTTCGATTGTAATATAAAAACATTAATAGTAATTACAGAAGGTTTATTTAACTTCCTATTTAATCTTGAAATAATTTTATCTAATAATAATATTCAAAAAAAAGTTCAAATTATTATTTAATTTTCTATTCTAATAAAAACTTATTCGAATCCCACTAAAGCCTTTTGGAAAACTCAATTTTTAAAAAAATTATTAATTTCCAACGAAAGAAGAAGAATGCCGGTTCTGCGGCCACTGGCGTGATGAGCAATGGGCAATTGTGATTAATATTTAATTGATCAGACTCGTCTTCCTCCTTATCGCAATACACGATAATCTCACAGGTGTGATGGGCAATGCTTAATTGATCAGACTCAATTTTTTTAAAATTATTAATTTCCAACGAAAATTCGATTCACAAAGAGCAGCACCCAAATAAAAATCTTCCGGGGGGTGAAGTTTGGAAAATGAGGAGGTTACCCCTTTGCTATAGTATGATATTAGAAGCTTCAGATCCTAAATAAAAAAAAAAATTAAGCCTCTTAAAAATTAAGCCCCTCTAAAAATTAAGCCCTCCCCCCTTCCTAAAATCTCATCAAACTATAACATATTTTACAATATGTTCAAATTTCCTTCCTACTCTCAGTTGATTCCAATCTTAAAGAAAAAAAAATACATTTAAGCCTTTCAGAAAAATAAGCCCCCTAAAAATTAAGCCCTCCCCCTTTCCTAAATATCACATCAAACTGTAACAGTGTCAAAATATCCTTCACCCATTTTCAAATATCTTTCCTACTCTAAGTTGATTCCAATCTCTACTTAAATTTAAACTCCCAAAAAATTTAAGCCCCCCTCAATTTTAAGCCCCTCCTAAAAAATAAGCCCTCCCCTCTCTCTCTCTAAAAATCTCATCATACTCTAACAGACTCCAAACATCTACCCCTCTACTATAGTATAATCTCCTACGTTTCAAACCCTAAAAATTTAAGCCCCCTCAATTTTAAGCCCTCCCCATCATCCTACTATAGTATGATACACTCTCCATCAGATAAGCTTCTCATTCAGGTGGTGGTGGTGATCCTCTCTCCCTCTTATAGGAGGTGGTGGTGGTTCCACTTCCTCCTCCTCCTCCCACCACGTCCACCACGCTGGGGTTGAACTCCCATTCTTTCCCTACTTTCAATATAAAAATAAGTGATAAAATAGAACCACCATCCTCCTATCCTAGGTTCACGGAATCCTTTTGCATATGAATCGGGAGGGGCAGGTTTCTTCATACACCGATCTAGAGCAGCCATACCGAAAGCGGAACACTCTCTCTTTGGGAAACATGAGTGTTCGAGAACGCATTTTTTCCTTACCCCCGAATCATCTGAAAGCTTAAATCCAAAAACTCTCTATCTTAAAGTTATATCTAAAATCATAGAATAAGGAACATAGTATCCTTTAGAATAATAGTATCCAAATACTATATCACACTGGAGTTGCGCTGCGGGGGTTAAATCAAAAACAAAGAAAAAACAAAAGTCCAATTTTGTTTTTTCAGATTTTGTTTACAGATTAAATGCTTTGGGTGTGCCAGTGTTCCTAATGGAACACAATAAAAACCATGGATTGAAAAAAAATTTTTTAAACATTTAAAGGACGGAGTAAAACTATAGATGCAAATTCAAGGTCGCCATTTCAACTCGCCAACTAAATTTTTGGCAACTAAATTTTTTGACTTGGTGACTAACTTTCGCCGTCTAAGACGCCTTTCTTTAGTGAACTTTATATTTCTTCTCTCGAACATTTCACGAAAATTGCGTTTTTATGCAATCCTTTAACAAGAATCCCTCGTTTTTTCGCGATCCTCTAAAGAATACTCACACGTGATTTTCGTCAAACGATCGCGATCAAGATGTACTTTCAACATTAATCTTGAATAAAAAAAATTTTATTTAAGCACTTCATTACCAATATTCTACTAAAATTGTGAGGTTTTTTTCGCGATCATTTGATGAAAATCACGATATTTTGGATAAAATTACATTTTGTACTTGACATTTTTCAACGAAATTCGCGTTGTTTCTCCGTCGTTATGCGTTGTTTTTTAATTTTTCTTAGAAATTGAGCCCTGGTGGCGGCAGGAATATTTGGATTTAAGCAGTAGCGGCTCGTCAGGGAATGCTGCTTCCGATTTTTCACACCACTGAAATTAAACAGAATCTTTCATATTATTTATTTGACAAATTTTGTTGATTAAGTAAGACTGAAATAACCATACAATTTTAGTGGTGTGAATAAATTGATGTAGCACCCCCTGACCAGCCGCTATTGGGTTTAAGAGCCATTGGCTTCTTAAAAGTTTTGAAAACTTGCATCGATAAAAAAAAAAAAAAAAAAAAAACATTTTTAATTTCTTGTGGCGCGCTGGTATAGCTATGAAACCACTTAATTTTAACTCCCGAACGCCACATTGACACCAGAATTTTTCTAGAAAAATTTATAGCTTATTGAATGCATGAAATATGGCTTTTTCTTATTAACAAATAAAGTTGTTTTTGAATTCCGGTGACAATCATTAATTTCGATACTTAAGCAATGAATTTGCTCTGCGCTGCAAAGGGTTAAACTTAAATGTTAGAAAATATTGAAGAAAAAAAGTTTAAATATTCATAGATCTTAATTCATTCTGTAAAAGATTACAAAATGGATGATAAGAGATAAAAAAAAAAAAAAAAAGCCTTTCGAATTTTTTTTAAATGCTGCATGCGGTCTCCACCAAAGAAAATAATGGCAAATAAAGGAGATCATTTAAATACAATTTGCTTTAAACGAAATTTATGACTTTCGTTTCTGCACTTTTCAAAACGAAGTTCTATTCATCTTTGACGTTTTATGACTATTGTTTTAAACCATCTTCAAACAAAAAAGATTATACAATTAGTTTAATTCATGAGGGCTAATTATTGATAGCGCTTAAAATAGAAGCATTATCACGAGAACTGCATATTAATGCGAAAATGTACCGACCACGGAATAACTTCAATAGCTATTCTTGCAAGCGGTCTTCTTTCATCTATTTAATTGTTATTTCATTTTAAAATCTTTCCTCACAATTTGCAATACTCTGTAGAAATAAAAATAAGCAGTTACTGGAAGTTAATTTCAATAGAAAACAAGAACGAAAGATGATGCTTCAGGCATGGTCACTATATTTTTAACAATAATAAATTCACAATTTTAAGAAATTGTATTTTTTTATACAATGGTTTTTTTCATGCAGTTTCATATTTAAACTGACCCCTTGGAGAATATTACAGAATTTTTAATCTTTTATCACCTGTTTTTAAGCAAGAATTTTTTGTTAGTTGAATCGCAAAAAAGCCCTTATTTAAGAAGGAAAAATTTACTGCAAAAATTTACTGGGGGAATAATCAAAGATTCCGAGCACTTTATGCGGCACGTATACCGAACGCTCGCACCCAAAAGACAAATAGATCAAACGACGCTCAGCACAAACCGCCACCTCATCGAATTCACGACAAGAGTTTTAGGAATTTTTTTTATTTAAAACTCGATTAGTATATTAAAATTCAATTGATCTGCTAAAATATATTTTGGTGGAAACCAATCGCAGACTCAATTTTGTGGTTGATTGGTGTGTTTTGCTCATTGCACTTTCCTGTACCTAGTCTTTCATGCTTTCGCACCTTTGTATGCAGCAAAAACGCTGGTAAACCCATCAGTCAATTAATAAAATGTGTTTGCAGTTGGTTTTCACAGAGGTATGACTTGGCAGACCAATTGCATTTTAACATGCTAACCGAGTTCTTATTAATCCTAAAATATTTGGCGTGAACTCGCTGAGTTGGCAGTTTGTGCATTCGCCGAACCTAAATCCAATTTAAATAAAATTCACCACAATTTTCCAACATAGATCGTAATCTACCGAAATCTATTCTTATGCCTTTGTAAATGAATTATTCCACGTATTTCATTTTTAATAACTAACCTTATTAACACATGAAAATTACATATATTTCTGAGTATATTTACGCGAGTTAGAGTATAGACAGTTAGTCAGACCGAAGTCATTAACACTTTAAAATTATGTTGGAAAGTGCTAAAAAATAATTGTTTCATTTCCAGTGTTATAAACAGGTATACTTTTATTCTAATAAGACAGTACTTAACAAAAGAGCTAAATAATATAAACTGAAATGAGTTGGCCTTATGAAAGTTAATTAAAGTTTTGTCGCAGATCTGTCAGAGCTGACATGTATCTGCAGAGCGTGAAATTACATCACATGCTGTTTCGTTTTCATATGCAAGTGTTGATCTCGTTTTCATAGAATAGTAAATTTCCACCAGTTTAATTCTGATTTCTGAATTAAGTTACTTGGAAGCCGCTTATAATAACCGGAAAATCAATTTTTCATTTACACTATTTAAAATATATGGAATATGTGTAGATAAGTGTACAAATAAGTAAGAAACACGGTTATAACAAAATACATTCTTTACAAAAATAGTAATTTAGTGAAAACAACGTTATTTTAATGATAATGAAAGAGAAAAAATCTTCTACAGGTTAAAATATAAACTACTAACCCTTTCCGGCGCAGTGTGTTCGGTCTGAACACACCTAATTTTAATTCCAAACTTGCAATTGGCACCAATAATATTTTAATAAAATCTTGCTTTTATAATAACAGCTACAATTAAAAAGTCGTTTGTAAATTTCGGTGTCAGTCGATAATTTCTCATTTTATTAACAGAATTGTCCGCGCCGGAAAGGAATAATTTAAATATCCGTCAGGGCATCAGATAAAAATCTCGTTTTTACTAAAAGTTTGAAAAAACGGAGAAAAAAGTCATATACAACTTATCGACAATAAGTAAAACTGACCTGAAACGTTATGTTCAAGGCCTAATGCTATGGATGTAACAACAAATTCGCCTTCTGGTCTAAATAAGATGGCAGAACCGATGAAAAAATACAGACGTATATTAATTAGTATATGAAAATGGAATAGATTGAATGCAATAGCAGTACAAATAGATTTTATTGTCTGCAAGATATAGAAACATTTTTACATATTATTCATTAAGAATAATGAATATTTACCTGAAAGTTTACAATCAGGACTTAATAAATGGCCCTCTGGAGTTGTAGCAACAATTTTCAAATCTTCATAAATTCAACACATTTCATTTTTAATAATGATTAATCTATTATTAACCTCATTAACACATAAGTAACATATATTTCTGAACCTATTTACGCGAGTCAGAGTACAGACAGTTAAACAGACAGAATTCATAAACACTTTTAAATTATGTTGGAATGTGTTAATAATTGTTTCTTTTCCACTGTTCCCAACGATAATTTTATTCTAACTTGCATACTTTTATTATAAGTACAGTCAAACCTCGTTAACGTGAACATGCTTAACTTGAATTCCTTTTAACCCATTAGTGCCTAGCGTCCCTTTTTAGGGACGCTTCAAAAGGTGCATTCAGCACTGTTTTTGACACCGGTAAAAAAGAAAAGCAATAATTATTTTATTTAAATGATGCATTTTCGTGATTAATGAACTAAACTTAAATCTTCTAAAAATAGTGGTGCCAACCAAATAAAATTTACGCAAAACATGCTGGGCACGAATGGGTTAACATGAACTGTTTTCACAGTCCCCTATAAAGACGAATACGAAGATTTGTTACTGATAACATGAATTACTATTAACGTGAACAAAATTTTGATTCCCCTTGAGGTTCATGTTAACGAGGTTCGACTGAATTGTGTTATTCTATAACACATTACTTAAAGAAAGTTTTAATAATATGAACTTAAATTAGTTGGTCTTATGAAAGTTAATTAAAGTTTCGTCGCAGATCTGTCAGAGCTGACATGTATCTGCAGAGCGTGAAATTACATCACATGCTGTTTCCTTTTCATATGCAAGTGTTGGTCTCGTTTTCATAGAATGCTAAATTTCCAACAGTTTAATTCTAATTTCTGACTTAATTAAGTTGCTTGGAAGCCGCTTATTAAGTCCGGAAAATTAATTTTTCCTTAAAGGCACATAGAACATAGAATGGTTTAAATTTTTGAATTTTTATTTATCGGCTTCAAAAATAGAACTGAATCATAATGGTGCAAAATGATTATGGATCGAAAAGAGTATGATGCCGGAATATTTTAAAATAATATATTTTAAGCTCGGTGGATGTGCATGTGGTATTTTTACTTTTAAAAAATGTGTTTGTTTTTTACCTTTGGTACACTTTTTAAAATGCTACTTTAAGTAAAATGATGAAACTTAACAAAATTGTGTAACTAACTTGTATCTTTAACAATATCTAACATTATAAGCCGGAATGAAAAAAAATATATATTAAATAATCTTCTATAATAATAAAGACAAGTATGTTTGTCTGTCAGCGCTGTTCTGAAGAGACCGCTGCATGTAGAGTTACAAAATTTGGAGGGAAGGTATTTCTATACATGTAGTTTTGCACCTCGAAGTCCGATTTTTGATATTTTGATTAGAATTTTTTAATTTAATTTTTTAGGCGATTTTTAGCGCTCTTTTTATGTTTCGAGGCGATTTTTCCATATTAGTGAAAGGAAAATGGTTTCACTCTTTTCACTCAATATAGTAATTTTTCTTCTTTTTTAATAAAGTTTATTCGGAATTCTTGTGGCGATTTTTGAATTTTTAGCAATTTTTTTCAAATCGATTTTTAGTGTTTTTTCACATTTTGCGGCTATTTTTTGACAATGATAAAAACAAAATTGATTCAAACTTTTAGCCTAATGAACTAAATTTTGTCTGCTATGATTTTTCAATTTCAGTGATTTTTAATGCGATTTTCAATGTGATTTTCGATGTGATTTTTATCGATTTTTAAATTTTTTGTTCGTTTAGCATGGTTTTTTTTGTCATTTTTGTCAAAATTATAGATTTTTGTATGCATCATGATCTTATCTATTGTTGAATTGCATGTAAGAAAAGCAAAAAACATAAAATTAACGAATGAGATGAACGAAAATTTTGTCTGCTATGATTTTTCAATTTCAGTGATTTTTAATGCGATTTTCAATGTGATTTTCGATGTGATTTTTAGCGATTTTTAAATTTTTTGTTCGTTAAGCAATTTTTTTTTTTTTTTTTTTTTTTTTTTTTTTTTGTCATTTTTGTCAAAATTATAGATTTTTGTATGCATCATGAACTTATCTATTCTTGAATTACATGTAAGAAAAGCAAAAAACATAAAATTAACGAATGAGCAATAAAGTTATAAATTAGGATATTCACAGTAATCTATAATAATAAAGACAAGTATGTTTGTGTGTCAGCGCTGTTCTGAAGAAACCGCTGCATGCAGAGTTACAAAATTTGGAGGAAAGTTACCTCTATACATGTAGTTTTGCACCTCAAAGCCCGATTTTTTATTTTTTTATTATAATTTTTTTATTTAATTTGTTAGGCGATTTTTAGCGCTCTATTTATGTTTCGAGGTGATTTTTCCATATTAATGAAAGGAATAAGGTTTCATTCTTTTCTTTCAATATAGTAATTTTTTTTTCTCTTTTTAATAAAGTTTATTCGAAATTCGTGCGGCCATTTTTGGAACTTTTAACCAATTTTTTTATTGCGATTTTTAATATTTCTTCACATTTTGGGTCTATTTTTTTAGAATCATAAAAATAAAATTGTTTCAAAGCCCAATTAACTAAATTTTGTCTGGTATGATTTTTCAATTTCAGTGACTTTTTTCATTTCGATTTTCAGTACGATTTTCGATGTGGTTTTTAACGATTTGTTTGTGCATTTAGCATTTGTTTTTTGTCAATTTTGTCAATATTACAGATTTTTGTACCCATCATGGTCTTATCTATTTTTAAATTGCATGTAAAAAGGCAAAAACCATAAAACTAATGAATTAGCACTAAAGGAATGGTTTTGAATATCCTCAGTAACCTACACTAATAAAATAACTAAATGCACTGTCTGCATGCATGTGTGTTTTTGTTCGATGGCTAGCAAAATCTACGGCACTTACGAGGCTCAAAACTTTCTTGGAACAAGTCCCTCCTGATGTATCTCACATTGAGATTTTCAAAATTCTAATTATTATTTGAGTAGTTCCTCTAGCGTTTCACATTGCAGTCCTTTTGAACATTTTTACCGCTAAATATTATTTGTTCATTTTTTATACCCATTTTTCACACACAGCCGTGCATTTAACCCATTCGTGCCCAGCATCTTTTGCGTAAATTTTATTTGGTTGGCACCACTATTTTTAGAAGATTTAAGTTTAGTTCATTAATCACGAAAATGCATCATTTAAATAAAATAATTATTGCTTTTCTTTTTTACCGGTGTCAAAAACAGTGCTGAATGCACCTTTTGAAGCGTCTTTAAAAAGGGACGCTAGGCACTAATGGGTTAAGACAATGTAATTTCACATATTTCTAGTTAGAGAAAAAATCACAAATTTCATGTTCCTTTAATATTATTATTTCGAAACCGTGCAACGCCGGGCGGGTCAGCTAGTAATAAAATAAAATCTTAATTTTTTTGGATTTTCTACGTTTTTTAATAAAATATTTTTGAGTTTATTTCTTTTAACTCCTTAACTGATTTGCTCGTACGCCTTTCGGGCAAGACGAGTTTGCTTAATTCATCATTTAAAGCTTTTTGACACCACTATTTTTTTTTTAATAATTTCATACTATTTAAAGCCGGAAATGTTTAGACTAAATGTTAAGAATATTTTATTTGAAAAATTGTTATATGAATACGTTATTTTCAATTTATTAAACGAAAAAGAAAGAACCAGTTACGGGGTTAAGCCAAAATAAAAATCATTTCTTATTCTCAAATAGTATCTTTTCTGACATCACAGCAAATTTTAAGAAGATACATTCAACAGCTGTTTTAGAAAAGTATACCGACATACATAGTTTTTAAAAAAATATGTAAAACGTTAATGAGTTCTTAAAAATTAATTTATACATAAAATTAATTTATTTTGATTTATATTCAGTAGATCGCCGATTATTCGGACCGGTCGGAATCGAGGCAGATCCGGTTAATCCAAAATCCGGATAATTGGCAAGCTTTAAAAAACGACTATTGCAATATTTTTATGTAACTCCCCTTCTCACTTTTTCCCAATTTTGGACTAGCGATTGTAGTAATGAACATTTTAGCGTCTTAGAAATGGAATGCTAAGAAGTTAAATAAAATTCTAAAATTTTATTTTATACAAAATTGGTACAAAGTTATAACAAGAAGTTCGCACAGAAATTATTACCTGTAAATATATATACATATATATATAGTACAAATACTATACGACCAAACGCAAGCGGAGAAAGAGGAGAAGGTATACCTTTTTACAATGACAAAATATGCAATTTCTCGACCATATACAAAGAATTTGAAGGTCAAACAGAGATTTTCATGAGTTGGGAGTGAAACTTCTTGAATTCTAGAGACGATAATTTTATGCATTGCTATCTTTGCTTTTGTTGGCGATTTTATCATATTATGACGATTTATCATATTAAGATTTAGAAATGATTAATTAATTGATAATTTTCGTGACATTCAATCGAATTTATCCTACCATGCTCAAAAAAGTTTCACTGAAAAATTTCGGATGAGGTGGGAACAAACGTATGGTTCTTGATCGGTCCAGTTAGTCTGCGTCCGGGTAATCGGTGCTCTACTGTAGGTGCTTTAATGTATATATTTACTGTAAAAAAAATTTCATTTCTATCTCTATTTTTAAATAAAACATGTAATGTCGCAAAATGATCCAGACAGTGTTGCCACATGGGTTACTTTTTTTTAATCAAATTCTTCATTGTCACCACTCTTTATGATTTACTCAAACGATAAAATGCACCTTATTTAACACCTTGAGGACGAGCGATACATATAAGTGACGAAAAATGACTTAAGAATCCTTGTTTAACAACACCAGTAAAATTTTACTGTAAAATTTGCCTTATTTAATCGGAACATTTCCTGGATTTAGCCCTTTCCGGCACAGGCAAAATCTGTTAGTAAAATGAGAAATTATCAACTGATACCAGAATTAATAAACGAATTTTTTAGATACTTTGAGTTCCTCAAATTAAGCCTTTATTGTAAAAGAAATATTTGGCTAAAATATAATCTGTACCGTTTGCAAGTTTGGAATTAAAATTAGGCACCCCAGGGGGGACCGGGCACAGTGTTCCAGAAAGGGTTAATAGGGCAGAAATTTCTGTTTTTAAAAAACGGTGACAAAATATTAAAAATTTCGTAAAAGGCTCCGGTAGCGAAGGGGTTAATGACACGTTAACCCTTTGGAGGCGAGCGACACTTATACGTGCCGCAGAAAGGCTAAAGAATATTTTTAACCCCACCAATAAAATTTTACTGTAAAATTTGTCTTATTTAATCGGAGGATTTCTTCAATTTAATAGAGCTTAAATTTCTGTTTTTAAAAAACGGTGACGAAACATTGAAAATTTCGTAAAAGGCTCCGGTCGCAAAAGGGTTAACGAAGGCGAAAACAAAGAGGATTTTACCATTTCAGAAAAGTGGTGCAATCAAGAATCTGAAATTAAAAAATGTAGTCTATCTTCAACATTATGTTGAGATGTTTTATGCAATTAACAACTAGAAAAGCCAAAAATTTATTTAAGTTTTATAAAAATATTTCACAACGGAATTTATTATCAAAACTTTTTTATTAAAACTTTTTTTATCTAACGAGTTTCTTTTTTGAATCTTTTAAATAATTTTTATAATGAAATTTCTGATTTGAATCGAAATAAATTAATATTGTGGCAGCTAAAATGACCCTCATAGCCGTTCTAGTGCTAAGAAAAGGTAAGACTGTGCACAATCCTATGGAAAAGATTCCAGCTTTAAGACCCGTTTCCTCGTAAATTACCTGACCGATTTTGATAAAATTTGAAATCCACATTCACTGGATTATAGTCAAGTTTTTTTTGGCAGCCAGTTTTCTTCTAAGATTAAAACTTTTTATTTTAGAGCAATGTCAATTTTTCAGAAATTTTCCATTTTTCATTTTCTATTTTCCAGTTTTTTGTTTGTTTGTTCATTTGTTTAGTTTTTTCCTAACTGTTTGCCTTATAATAACCTTATATTTATGTTCTACCACCAAAATTATTATCAAAATTCTTCTTACTTAACCCTTTCCAGCACACTGTGCCCAGTCCGGGATACCTAATTTTAATTCCAAACTTGCAAACGGCACCAATAATATTTAAATAAAATTTTGCTTTCATTTGAAAGTGAAAGCAAAAATTTCACGTGAAAGCTTAAATTAAGGTGGTTCTTAATTTCTCAAAAAGTTTTTTTAAATTCCGGTATCAGTCGATAATTTCTCATTTTACTAACAGAATTTGCCCATGCCGGAAAGGGATAATAGAGACAGTAGGGTTTTTACCTAAACAGTATGATTTTTTAAGAGTGACAAAAAACGTAGACTCTTCTAGCTTGTGTGAAGATCTTCCACAATGTTATCAACACATAAGTTAAAGTATGCATAAGTACTTGGGTAAAATTTAGTTTCATATATTAAAAGAGTACTATTTTACTGACTTCCCGCCAGGGGTGCAGAATATAACCGATCCGGCGATCCAGGATCGGGGGAAATTTTAACCACCTGGGGAAATTTCGCACAGATATATACAATTAATTTTGTTTAAATAACAAATTTCATATTTACCCGAGATAGAAAAATTTCGTTACAAATAAAACTAAATGTATAACGACCTTCACAAAATCGATTTCAGAATGTACCGTATATCAGGGGTTATTCGATTTTGAATTTTCCAAAAATTTAAAGCATTCGATCTCCACCTCCTCCCCATAAAAATCCGTCATTAATTGGAAAATTCGGAGATGAAAATACTGCGAATTTTGTCTAAGAATTACGAAAAAAAAACGATTTTCATCACAAAATCGCAAAATAACTGCAAATTTCGTCAACTGATTGCTAAATAACTGGAAGTTTAGTCAAAAGATCTCGAAATGAATGCAAAACTTTGTCAAAAGATGTGAAATGAACACAAACTTTGTCAAAAGATTGCGAAATGAACGCAAACTTTGTCAAAAAATTGCAGCTAAAACAACAAATTTTATCAAAAATTTGCGAATGAACTTCAAGTTTCGTCAAAACTCCACAAAAGAACTGCACTTTTAGCCAAAAGAACGCGAAATCAACGCACATTTTGTCAAAAATACAGAAAAACCGCAAATCTTTGTCAAAAAATCACGAAACAAATGCATATTTTATCAAAAGGTCGCAAAAAACCGAAAATTTTGTTAAAACAATCGTGAAACAACTGCAACTTTTTTAAGAGATCACGAAAAAACCACGAATTTTGTCAAAAGATCGCTAAATAAATTAAGTTTCATCAAAAAATCGCAAAATAAATGCAGGTTTAATCAAAAATTCGCGAAATGAATGCAAATTTTGTCATAATATCGCAAAAATCCCAAATATTGTCAAAAAATTCCTAAACAACCACAAATCTCGTCAAAAAATTCGCATAATAAACAGAAAATTTGCCGAAAAAACGCAAATTTCGTCAAAAGATGACAAAAAATCCCACATGTCTTATCAAAAAATTGCAAAACAACCACAAATTTTGTCAAAAGGTGCAAAAGAGCCACAAATTTCATTAAAAGATCGCAAAAAGTCGCAAATTTCATCAAAAGGAAGCTGAAATAAAAACAAAATTCGTCCAAAGATTGCAAAAACACCCCTATAAATTTAATCAAAAGATTGCTAAAATTTAAGGATTTCGTTGAAAGATCGCAAATTTCGTAACGGATCACGAAAAAAACATAGTTAATGCTGGGAGAGGATCACATTCCCCTATTCCGCTATAATATTTAAACAAATTTGCTGTGAGGTTTAGAATTTTTTTTTTCATTCAGAATCAACCTGCTATATATACTCGCACGACATAAGTTAAAAAATATTTAAAAAATAAATTTCCGATACCTGCGGCAATACAGCATTTACCTATAACATATCGTAAAATTTTGGGGAAATTTTCATGTGGATTGGGGGAAATGTTGGGGGTAGAAACATTTTCTGCACCCCTCCTTCCCACAAGACCAGCATCTGTCACACGAATTTTATTCGTTTAGTACCGCATTTTTTTTTTCAACTTTGACATATGCGTGCTGCAAAATTCATTTTAAAAATATAGTGGTGCGAGTAGAATTTAAAAAGTATAATATATTAGAGTAAAATTAATGTGAATTGGCCTGGCATCCAAATTTGTGTATTCTCTTGAATTTTCACGATTATTTTTAACCCTTTCCGGCACAATGTCCCTAAAAAAGGACACCTAATTTTAATTTTATTGGCATAACACTGGATCTAGAAAGATTCAAAAGCCTTTCAGCGGCCAAGTACTTTGTATTCAAAAAATGTTGAAAAAATTGAATGACACCAGTCCTTACAAGAAGATTAATTTGTGAAACAGTATAAGTACATTTTTAAAGCACTCATCACTGTACGAAATATCATTATGCGGTGCATTATACGAAATTTTTAATATTTTGTCGCCAATTATGCCAAACATAAATTTGTGTCTAATTTAATCACGAAATTACTCCGATTAAATAAGGCGAATTTTTCAGTAAAATTTTACTGTTGGGAGAAACAAGGAATAATCCTTGAGTGGCACATATAAGGGTCGCTCGTCTCTCAGACATTAATAATATTGAAGTTTTTGTTAAAAAATTCGGGTGTCAAAGCGTCAATAGCGAAATAAAATTATGTGATAAAACAGCAGCACCACCGCCCTTCAAGGGGTTAACCCCTTGGAGACGAGCGACACGTATATGTGCCACAAAAAGGCGTTAGAATCCTTGTTTATCTCCACCAGTAAAATTTTATTGTAAAATTTGCCTTATTTAATCGGAGCATTTTCTCGATTGAATAAGGCACACATTTCTGTTTTAAAAAACTGGTGACAAAACATTAAAAAATTCGTAAAAGAGCCTACCGTCGCCTTAAGGTTATGTGGGATATGTTTTATCCCACCTACGATCAATGAAGAATTGCACCAGTAAAATTTTATGAAATTTTACTTTTCTAACTTTGATGGGGGTAAAAAAAAGGTGTTGTTCTGTATTTTGAAGTAGTTTTTTTCATTTCTCCCGTGGAAATTCAGAATTACACAACCGCAATTGCCTACCTCTCAAATAGTTAAAGAATCTCTAATTTTAGTCCAAAAAAGTTCAGCCTAGCCTTAAAAGTTGCCCAAACTTTTAATATAACAGCAAAATATTTAACTCAAAATGAATTCCTTACGTGATCTCTTTTCAGCAAGTTACATTTGCGGAAGTAACTCTATTACCTCAGAAAGTGTTAAATGTGCCGAAAGAATGTCTAGGCCATTACAGTTGTCGTTTTAATGAAACATCTTTTGTCGTCAGATTCTTACGGTTAACACGCAATGACTTTGCGTGTTTCATTATAATGCGGGACATGTAATTTTATTTTCATATCATTGTGGACTTTATTATCATTGTTTATGGTGTGGGAACTTTAAGAGGTTATGGGAGTTGAAGCCTATTTTAGGATGTGACATGGAAAAAAACGTCAATTAAAGCAATCATTTAAATACAATCTACTCTGGAAAATTTATAACTGTCGCCTATGCACGTTTTGAAATGTATTTATCTTTGATATTTTTATGAATAATGTTTTTAACCAATTTCAAACAGAAGAGGTTTTATTACACGTTTGTATTTACGATGGCTAATTCTTAACCCTTTGCGGCGCAGGGCAAATTCATTGCTTAAGTATTGAAATTAATGATTGACACCGGAATTCGAAAACAACTTTATTTGTAAATAAGAAAATGCTATATTTCACGCATTCAATAAACCTTAATTTTTTTTAACGAAATTCCGGTGCCAATGTGGCGTTTGGGAATTAAAATTAAGTGGTATATCCATGAAACCACCGCGCAGCAAGGGGTTAAATAACTGATACCGTTTAGAATAACATGTCGGAATTTGTACGTGAAACATGGGAAATTACGTACAATGGTAGTGTCTCTAGTTTTATATATATTCAGATCTTGAGTCAATAGCTATTGCATTTTTATGCAAAAATGCATGAGTGCAAAATTTATTACGATTATGTTTGACCTCCAGAAAAATTCTGTCGTAAAATGCTATTTCGCGGCTACTTTTTAAAAATTCATATTTTTTTTTCTTTGGCACCACTTTTCTGAAATTTTAAAAATTCCATAGTTTTCATGTTGCACTTTAAGATGAAAACAATGGAAATTTTACTATTTGAAAAAAAAGGCTAAAAAAAATTCAATTGAACATTTCTGAATTTTTTTTAAAAAAAGTACGCGTGAAATAACATTACACGACAAAATTTTCTTGGGAACTTAATATATATTAAATTTTATTATTCTGATTAATTACCACTCTATCAAAGTATACGAGCACCTTTAATGGAATTTTTAACCTTTCATCCACGGTTTTTCAAAACAGAAATTTTTAACCAATGGAATCGGGGAAATGTTCGTATTAAAAAAGGCAAAATTTACGATAAAAATTTACTGGTGATAATAATCAAGGATTGTGTACAGCTCATGTTGCACATATAACAGTCGCTATCCCCCAAAGTCTTAAATATTATGTAATCATTACAGAATCTTGAAATTTAACACCAATCATACGATATAATAGAATTAATTACGTATTATAGGATTTAATAAAAGAAAAAAAACTTTTATTATTATCTTTTTAATTTTTGATTCTATTTTCATAAAATTTCAATTGACTCGAAAAAAATCTTCAAAATTCTATTTATTAAATTTCTAATCATTCTGTTGGGCAGTTTTTGCGTTGTTATCTGTGGACAGACGGATGGACCAGACGACTACTATAGGTGCTACGTATTTATATTATAATGAATCTATCTAAAAACACGAATGTCTCTTGTTCTAGAAAAATACGAATAATGTAACCCATTGTTGCCAGACGGGCTACTTTTTTTTTTAATTTCAAATTCTAGATTGACAACACTATTCTGAAATTATACATTACTCTTTGTTTGCGCCTTCATTATGGCGTCGTTAAATAAGGAACATTATACCACTTCAAAAAAGTGGTGGCAATGAAGAATTTGAATTTAAGAAAAGTAGCCCATCTAGCAATACTGATGCACATGTGATGGTGATGAAAATATGTAATGATGTCTTCTGAGTTACTGGCGATTCTTAAAAAAAAGTTAGAAAACTCTAAAACCAATATGTTTTCGAAATTTAAAAGGCAGTTATTAAAACAAAGTTTTTTTTAAGTTTCGTAATTTTTGTAAGTGTTTCAGAGCAGTGGCGGTTCTGTGTCCTTGGAACTATGAACAGAGAGAAAGCGACATATCCTCTAAGTGGTGTAGTTTCAAATGTAATCAATACTGCACTTCATGAATTCCCAATCCTAAATTTTATTATTATCCATGGAAAAAACTTTCACCAGTAAAATTTAATAGAAATTTCTTTATTTAAACACCTTACTCTTGCCAAACTTCTATCATAATTAAGTCAAAATTATCTGTTGGTTTTTGCTAGTTAAAGGGTGTTCTGGATGTAGTTAGGCCTTGCAACTCTGTTATGTTGTGATAACATAAACTATTCTTTTGTTAGTTAATATCAATTAATTTGATCACAACCGTAGAAAAATTTTAGACATTAAAAAGAATGGTCCCTGATTTTTAACACATTCGCTGCCGGTGACATGAAGATGTGATGATAGTTAATGCCGCACTGTAGAAGTGGATTTTCCCAGAAGCCGATTTAATTTTTATAACAAAGAATCAGTGAAAGATTTTCCCGCGCCAGCGCGTGACTGGCTATTACACGTCACCCCACATCACGCGCTGGCGCGTGAGTGGCCCCTTAACGTTGGCGCCATATCACGCGCTTTCGCGTGAGCTGCAGCGAACGTGTTAAGCACTTTTTCCATGCAGATTTTCTACCATAAATATACCAAAAATTTATAATTGATTTTGCTGGTGGGAGTTTCTCCCTTCTTTTATCAGCAGGGAAAATATTGAATTGAAAAATTCTGTTTTATCACATTACATTACTTTATACACATATTTATCAATAAGTCGCCATACCACTTATTTTGAAATTTTGTTACGATTATATATAACACTAATCATGTTGTAATTTTAAATTTATTCAACTAACTCACTATATTGAATACAATCTGCAAGCTTAATAAAGAACTGAAAAAAAAATCAATACATATCTTACGCAAAACACACGAATCTTTAAATTTGCGGAAAATTAAATTATTACATTTACTTAAATTTATACATTATTTGATTAAATTCAAAATAAAACATTGATTAAAAAAAAACAAGTATAATGATTTAATGTTTGAGTAAATGTAAAAATAATATTTTAAAATTTAATGTTATACATTAATGCTTAAGAGAAATACGAAATTGAAATAAAAATGTTTTTATTCAATTAACTTGTAATGGATTTACATTTCAGCGGAAACATCGATTTTCGAATGGAAATAAAATATCAAAAGAAATGCAACAACATCTTAATGAAAAGTAATGCTTAAAATAATTCTATAAATAAGAAATGAGGTAAAAAATGAAACAGGATTATTTAAAAAAACTTTTCTAATCCAACAGAGTGCGTATCTCAATGAGAAAAAATGTATGTACGTAGAATTTAAATTGAAATTTCATTTTAAATCAGTAAAAAATAAAATAAGAAGTGATGGATTACTGAAGTTTCTATGATTTATTTAATGTTAAATTTTATATAACCATGTAGGATATGTGTTTCGGTTACAATAGTCTTCAATGAAAAACACCGTAATCACAGGCGATAAATTGATAAATAAATTAAAAAACTTTGTAAAATCACCATAAAATGAAAAATTAAGCAGGACGCGTTTCGAGTTACAACAATAACAGCTCGTCATCAGCTAAACTAACATGTGCCCATAATGGCATAGTGAGTATACTTTGTGCCCTGAAAATTAAGTATAAAATATTATCATTTATTTCTAATATCTACTGAAAATTTCTGAATGAAAACGTACGCCAAACTGTCAATCCTGCTTTCAACAAAAAATAGAAATAAAAAATGTTCAAGTAACAAATATTTTAATCTGTGCTTTGGATTCGCTGGTTAGATCGCCTAGTTACAATAAAGAGAAAACATTCGACTTAAAAAGAGAAAGTAAAAAATCTCTAAAAAATAATTTGGCAAATGATACCCTAAAAAAAATCTAAAAATTAAACCTTTCAACTGTCTCTATAGATATAAACAAGTAGGAAATTGCACGTAAAACGTAAAAAATGAAGTGCGTTCCTGCAATAACGAAGTTTTAAAAATACTCAGATATTGGTGTAATAGTATACACTACTTTGAATTCACTAGATTACCCGAAATATTTTGTAAACGTGTGTGTATTTTGTGTGTGTATTTAGTATTTTGTAACTGTAAAACAAGTTGGAACTTGCACGTGAAGCATAGCAAACGACGTGCGTTCGTACTGTTATGAAATTTTAAAAATATTCAGATCTTGGTATAAAAGTATACAGTACTTCGGGTACAGTTACAGTAGCGGAAATCTTTTGTGGGTCCTTTCAAATATTATCTGCTTTCTATTATACCGAAAATAGCTTGTAGTAAACCTCAGCAACGTACCTCAATTTTATAAAATGTGAAATAGTTCAATAGAATTAAAACGCTTCTCAAACAATGTTTCCCCCTGCACCATTATATAATACTCCCTCTGTCCCAAATTAGTTGCGACATTTAGGTTGAAAATTTTGTCCCAAATTAGTTGTGACATTTCAAGTAGGAGGAGTCATAGATAACTTCTGATGCACTTTAGTAAATCGTCACCAGTAAAATTATACTAGAATGAATATAAATGATGTATTGTATACTAGGTATCAAGATCAATGAAACTCGAATGTAAAGTAATAGAAATAAGAAATAATATCCTGAAGAAGGAAATGAATAATAAGAAGCGCTTTCTGTACTGGAAATGTTTGCAGTGATGATTGAAAAATGGTAAGCTAATCCATAATTCCATAAATACTGCAGCTATTAAATTTAAAATTCATCGTAAAGTTCATCATCACATTCCGTTTGCAGAAGCAGACATAAGCGTCAAAAAATAAAAGATGAGGAAATTTAGAATGTAAGTTTACAAAAAGAAAAAAAAATGAAAATGTTGAAAAAAGAAAAAAAATGCTAAGTAGCAAAATCAAAGATTCCAAATAAAACGAAAAAAATCTCGGCAAAGATTATCATAGGCTGTTATAATTTGTAAATCAATAGTACACAGAATTCGCAAGGCGAAAAATTTTTGGAGCGTAAGAGAAGTCTAATCGAAAAAAAAATTCGACAGAATACGATTTTGTTTGCAGCATCTTTAAGCTAAAAGATACCTTTCAGAAATGTTAGAATGAAATGTTTGAAAATGAATTTACAATTGATTATCTTAAAGATAGTTTTATGTAATTACTTTTAAAAGAATCTTTGCAAATATTGGCGTGGCTTAGTAGCAAGTGAAATGGGATTTTTTAAACTGATTCAATATTGATTTACGGAATGACGTGGGGAATGCTAGGTAAGTAAATTTTGTAGATTAATAGTAAAGCTCTCTCAGAAACGTTAAAACAGAAACATGAAATCATAAATATCAATAAATCAGAACAAAAGTATTCAAATGTCGCAACTAATTTGGGACAGAGGGAGTAGAATGCTTTTGTGTGGCTTTGTAAATTCATAACAAATATTCTTTGCACGCAGATTGTACAGAATGTAAGTTACAGAATGTATTTCAAAGATGTTATCAATATTATGATACTCGGAAGAGTGCAACATCATTTAAATGCACGTGAAGCTATTTCTTCCATTGACCGTAATGTAACAGGATAGTTTTCATTGTCCCTGTAATCGAACGATACATCCGATATTCATAAAATTTGAAATAATGCGACAAAATTCTGCAACAATTAAATATTTAAAATTTCAATCGATTGGGTAGGTTTTGCGTTGTTACATGCAGACAGTCGCACGGCTTGAACGATGACTATAGGTGCTACCCATGTATAATTAGGAATGCACCTGAAAAGCAACAAATAGAAATTAAAAAAAAATCATTTAAAAAATGGTTTTAAACCGCGCTTTGGAATCCCGGATTAAATCACATAGTAATAATAAAAGGAAAACATTCGACTTAAAAAGTGAAAGCAGAAAAAGCCATCTCTTCAAAATAATGTCGCAAATGATTGCTTTGAAAAAAAAAGTCTAAAAATAAAACCTTTCAGCTGTCTGTGTATACGTAAAAAAAAGCGCCAAACAGACAACTAGTTATTCAATTTTGATGTGTAACGGCAGCCACGCAAGGCTAACGAAGCGAAACTAGGTCTGTTTACCAAGTTTGGGTGCAGGTAGAATATTCAAAACCGATTTATAGGTCGATTCTGTTTTCATTTCCTCTTGCCGGAAGCGAATGTGAGAATGGAGCTATCTCGTTTCACTAAAAATAATATATTGTTAGGTTTAATAATTAGATTAATTCTTTATGCTTTTTTTTTGGCAACGTCTGTATAAGATTGTAAAATAATTGCGTGAATGCATAATTTTAACCAATGATGGACTTAATGAGTTATTTTCATGTTCGGTTTGAACCAGAAATCAATTGCTGCAAAAAATTTTACAAATAGAAAACAAAAATAAATATTAATTTAATTCTTTAGCCGTGCAACTGATCAATATTTTTTTTAACTTTCAAATAAAGCATGCTTTATGTCTTTTACAGAAATTTTAATCCTTTATCACCGGTTTTTAAAAACAGAAATTTTTGCCGAATTGAATCGAAAAAATGCTCAGATTAAATAATAAAATAATTTACACTAAAATTTTACTGGTGAGAATAATTAATCATGATTGGAATGTACATGTCGGTACGTGGTACAGGCAAATCATGATTGGAAAAAAACACGTACGGGTAAATGAGGGAAGCGGTTAATACTAGAACCACCGAAAATTTTACCCAAGTGTTTGAAAAATATTGTACACCAAAATTTCTATTTAAAACTTTTTAATTTATTTATTTAATTTATTTCGATGTGATACATACTGAACTTATTTTAGAAAGACCATATTGATTCAAATCGAAATATTTTTATTTGGTAGATGTGAAAATGACCGCAATGATGGTTCCAGTGTTGCCAGTGGGCTACTTTTTAAAAATTCAGATTTCTTGATTCGCACTACTTTTTTGAAACGGCAAAATTCCGTTTGTTTTCGTATTTATTTATATGTGATTTAATAAGGAGTATTTTATTATTTTAAAAAAGTGGTGCCAGTCAAGAATCTGAATTTAAAATAAGTATCCCAACTGGCACCACTGGATGGTTCTAGTGTTAATCTCTGGTCGGCGATCTTCTTCCTATTTAATTTTAACCCCTTCGCGACGGGAGCCTTTTACGAAATTTTTAACGTTTTTCACTGGTTTTTTAAAACAGAAATTCGTGCCCTATTAAATCTAGAAAATGCTCCGATTAAATAGGGCGAATTTTACAGTTAAATTTTACTGGTGGCTATAAACAAGGATTCTTAAGCCTTTTTGTGCCACGTATTCGTGTCGTTCGTCCCTAAAGAGTTAAGCTCGAAATGTCATTGGCACCAGAATATTCGAACAAATTTATTTTTAAATAAATGTATGCATTTTTTCTTTCGTATATATAATATTTATGTTTATTTTTCGCTTGTAAAATAGTGGCGCAAATGTGACATTTGGATATTTTGAATAAATTCAAAGGGTTAAAATTCATGCTTCATTTCGGATACCGTTTCTGTGACATAAAAATCTTTCCTCACTATTTTTACTATTATTTTATATGTTTATTCTAGTACAGTGTGACCTCCAGTCCGGCATTCATAAATCCGACAATTTCAAAAATGAGGTATCAAAGTAATCCCCCATCCCCCTTATTCTAGCACTCCCAATGTACGGGATAAAGGAAAGTAGGAATTGTGTACGAATTAAACACAGCTCTAAAATGGAGGATTAGAGGACACCGCTGACGTTGTGCTAAATAAAACCGCTGATAACGATGGTGATAGTTCAAAAAACGAAGACGAGGATACGCAGAAAAAAAATACGTCACAGGGAAAATGAATGAGTTTGTCTGGAAAACTAATTTATATTTTAAAGAAGAGGTTCCCAGTCTTTATTGGTACGCGACCCACCTTCAAGTAAAAACGTTTTTCACGACCCACTTAACCCTTTGAGCTCTGCTGGTAGAATTTTCTACCACATAATTTTAATTCCTAAATGTCACAATGGCACCAGAATATTCGACCAGATTTATTTGAAAAACGTTTAATGCATTTTTTCGTGTATATCATTAATCGGTTTTTTCTTTGAAAAATACTGGTGCCAATGTGACATTTGGAATTTTGAGGAAATTTACCCACCAGAGCTCAAAGGGTTAATATAAGGGTTTATATCGGTATGGAAATTGTATGATCTCTATAAACTATCGGATATTTTCCTGCAAAGAACGATGCACAACAGGCCTAGTTTTTACTTTTTCGATTTTGCTTATATATGTTTTGTATTACCATAGTTTCAACTTCAGAACCGGTTTAAACCGGTTTCGAAAGTTATAGCATTTTTTAAAAAATCTTAAACCAAAACTGAAAAAGTAAAAACTAGGCCGGTTGTAGATCGTCCTCAGCAATCTTGTGCAAAAAAAAAAAAAAAAAAAAAAAAAAAAAAAAAAAAAAAAATAATAATAATAATAATAATAATAATAATAATAATAATAATAATGCAAAAATATTAAAATTTGGGCGAAATATTTGAAAAAAAAAACGCCTCCATTAACTTTAAATTCTCATCTGGGTCTTTTTCTGTGCCTAGTGTTGCGCCTTAAGTTACTTTCTATACGCAATTGTTTCTGTTATTTTTTCTTTCTTTTTAAAACAGCAATGTAAAAAAGCACCAAAAGTATATCGTGTTTAACCACATTAAGGAATTCAAAGCTGATTTAAATATTTATGGATCTGCTGCTCGTATATTCATACAGAAGGAAATTAAGGATTTTCTTTGCTGTTTAAATTGTTATATTTTTGAAACAGTTGAAGTAAATGATATATTTTTGTGACAAACCTCGATTGTTCCTCGACCCACACTGGGTCGTGACCCATAGTTTGGGGATCGATGCTTTAACCATTTCCGGCACGGGCAAATTCTGTTGGTATAATGAGAAACTGTTGATTGTCAGTGGAATTTACAAAACGACTTTTAAGAAATTAAGAATCCTCTAATTTAAGCTTTCATTTTAAAAGCAAAATTTTATTAAAATATTATTCGTGCCGTTTGCAAGTTTGGAATTAAAATTAGGTATCCCAGACTGGGCACAGTGTGACGGAAAGGGTTTTAAAGGAACAAGACTGTGTTTTGTTAATCGATAATATTCTTAATCTGTATAAAATGCAAGAAATTTCTCTTAAAGGATTCCCGAAGAAATGAAAGCAAGTAAAATTAACCTCTATGTTTTTTTTTTTTTTTTTTTTTTTTGTAACACAGGAAATGTTAATTAAATATATTTTTTAAATTCAATTTTCTCTCTTTCCAACAAATATAATTTTACTATGAATTAAATGATGAATAAAAGAACCATTAACAACATCGAAAGTAATTTTGATATATAACAATTTTAAACCAATTATTATGTAGATATTTATAACCATGATAAACAAATACAAATTACCAAAAACTAATGTGAGTACATAAATAATAAAAGAATTTATTCAAATTAAATACCAAATAGAGTCATTATAAAATTCTTTTAAACAGATTCTTAAAACAAGAGCAACATGAAATTCAAAATCCAGCTAACAATGAAAAAATGGAAATATTCCTGGAACCACGGCAGAATCATCAAGTTCTAATTACCTTATGCTTTTCAATAACAAAATTGCCCCAAACACATTTTTTTAATAGGAAATACCTAAAATTTACCTTGAGAAATCAAATGAAAAATAAATCAATAATGATGATTTCTAAACAATTATCCAGTCTAAAAATGTTTAAATGAATTTATAACAATTTTACTTTACTACTAATTTCTTGTGCTTTACAGTATTCATCTATTTTTAAATCCTTTCAAAGTAAAGAAAATTAATTTAAGAGTTGAATCTTTTTATAAAATGTATTTTTTAATAAGTATAAAGAAAACATTGTTTGTTTTTGTACTCAGGATTTTTTTTTAAGTACGATAGTCAATTAAAAAAAAATATCAATGCTGCATTATTAAGTATTTATTTTCAAGAAATAATTTACGTTATTTTATCTTTTATTCTATTAATAAAGTAGAAAAAAAGGAGATACTAACAAAATTATTAGTATAGTTTCATCGAACAAAAAATCATTTTTAGTTTATCATATTATACTTTAGAAAGTTAATAATATAGATTCAAATGTAAAGTTTTTTTCAGTTTGATTATGAAAAACAGCAATTTCTTTATTAACATTTTTTTAAAGAAACATTTTTATTATATTGTGAGACTTTGATAAATAATTTGCTTTGTCATGTTTAGAGAAAAGCGTAATTAGATTTAATGTTCAAATATGAAGAGATACACTTTTTAAAAAAGTATTTAACCATTTTAACTGTTTTTTTTTATATATACATTTTGTCAGGAAAAAAACTAAGTTAAAAGCTATTTTTTATTAAAAGACGGTTTTTCTTTTCTCTCAAAAAATAAACTATTTGTATTAAATAATAAATTACGAATTTATATGTATATGTATGTGTGTGTGTGTAATATTAGACGGATGTGGCAATCCATAAACATTCTTCTTTCTCGTACAGATTAATACTTCTAGAAAAATGAAACATAGCAGTTGGTTTTTATAGTGTATTTTTTAAGTAATTTACAGCAATTGTACAAACATGATTAGGTAATTTACAGCAAAACCTACTCTGCAACAACTTATTTCAAGTTCTAACAAAATCTGAAATTTGATGAAAATACGTTTGTCAGTATTTAACATAGAATCATCGCAGAAATCGTAAAAAAAACTGGATAGAAACACCACCTGTTGAGTGATTTCTTCTATAAACTAAGGAATATTAACACTAGAAGCGCGGCGATGGGTCATTTTGACCCGTATTATGCTCAGAGATGTCAATTCGAACCAGAAAACTTTTTTATAAAATAGGTTAAATATAAGCTGAGCAAAAATAATTTCAATAAGTTACTTAAACAGTTCTAAATTAAAATTTCGGTGAGAAATATTTTTATAAAACTTGAATGAATTTTCCCGCGGCTCTAGTGTTTATATATATCAGGGACTAACTGAAAATAAAGTTTTAAGTAAATTCTCGCATTAGTTCCTAAGATAGAGCTATTGCAATAATCATAAATAATGTCCTATATTAACGCCACCTGTTAAGCTATATACTCTAAAAACTAAAAAATACATATTTATATCACGGGATAATTAAAATGATGAAAATTTATTTTAATTGTTGAACTTTTTAATAAACTATAAATTTTATTAAATATAAAGAAAACATCTTTTATTTCCGTTTTCATGATTTTTTTAATGTATAATAATCAATTTAAAAAATATTTGTGCATTATTAGTTATTTATGCCCAAGAAATAATTTTTATTATTTTATCTTTTAGTTTATTAATAAAGTAGAGGAAAAAAAGCAGATACTAACAAAATTATTGTCATAGTTTCATCGAACAAAAAATCATCTCTAGTTTATTATATTATA